>JAFBJQ010002247.1:145055-240273 GCA_016785345.1 Trinectes maculatus
GTGTGTGTGTGTGTGTGTGTGTGTGTGTGTGTGTGTGTGTGTGTGTGTGTGTGTGAATGCGAAAGGCTTCTCACTGTCGCTCTACAATGTGCATAATATTGGTCCCAGGCCATACTGACAGTTACAGGCAGAACAAGAGCAGAAGAAAAAGAAAGAAAAGCGAAATAAATGATTAAAAATACATGAGAAATGAAAATAAATAAGTCAACAATAAAAACTGATTTTTTGGGAATAAAAGGTAGGAGAAATTAAAAAGACCATTTTCAGTAACCATCTTAACCCTCAGAATAGAAAACCTCTCGTATACTGTTTCAGACTGCTTATCTTTTAAAAAAGACTGTACTGTAGTAAACAGATTACAAGCAGCACTATATGACTTTGCCATTAGCCAGGGCCACATATGGCTACCCCTAAAGGAGGTCAGAGGTCAGTCGCTGCCCACATTCCTAAAGCTACAACTTCCATGGCACCCCACCTCCCCCACGTAGACACACGTTAAAATGCTTTGTTTAAATCCTTCAATCACACACGCACACGCATTAAATAGTGTTCTTGTCTGCTGTTGTTGCCCTACATAAAATGAGAAGAATTAAAGAGATCATTAGGATTGTGATATCGCAGAGGGGACATGGTAGGCAGAGGAGATACAAATTATACCAAATCATGGCAGTGAAGGTTTGGTTAAAATCTGGTGCCATGGTTCTCAATCACTCATCTATTTCTTCCAAAAAGAAAGCACATGTTGGAGTTTCCAGCTTAAAATCAAGCAAACATCTCTCTTTATTAGGATAGAGTAGATAAATATTTCATGGGGTCAGGCCATGTTTGGGTCATACGGACCACTCTGTGTATAGTGCATGTCTCATTCTTATTTACACATAATTCACAGAGAGGGAGACACAGATATATGCAGGATGTTAAATCCTTTTCCCCAGTCATTTATTATGTAAACACACACACACACACACACACACACGCACACACGCACGCACGCACGCACACACACACACACAGTGGCACGCATATGTAATTGACCACCTGTTTTATCTTTGGCCTAGTTTATGCTTTATGAATTGCAGCGGAGGAGTGATGTACCATTCCTTTGGGATTCCTAACTGCTTGCCTTTTACTTCAATTGTTCCAAAGCAACACGAAGGGACAGAGGAAAACATACCCTGTATGTCTTTTAGAGTTCCCTTTTAGAGAAATAATGAGTGTGAATAGAAATGCATGGGGCAAATGAAGTTCAGTAGTCAGTCTGTATCTGAACTCAGAAAGGCTGGGGTTCATTCTGCAACTTTCCCTTTGAAGACCTTTATTCTATAAATAAGAAATATGGGGAGAATCATAATTTGCTAGTTGGGTAGTAGTTGTATAGTTTGTGATAAAGTGGAGCAGAGACTATTTGTGTGCCTCTGTGCATGGGTGGGTGTGTATGTGCCTGTTTGTTCTACATTAGGTGTGTTTATATGAAGGGTGTGTATTCCTGTATACAGACGGGAAGGCTGCAGGAGCATCTGTGTTTGCAATAAGCTGAGAGAGCTGGAGGAGCCCACCAGTGACGGAAGCTTTAGGGTCAAGAGCCCTCATGCACACGCACGCACACACACACACACGCACGCGCACACACACACGCACACACACACACACACACACACACACACTCCTGCCTGTTTGTAAGCTCTGCTGACTGCAGGAAGCAATAATGGCCGTGTGTTTCCGGAGTTCCGGAGGGTTCTCTCAGGGGAGTGTGACTGTCCTGTCCAGCTCAGCAGAGCAGAGCTGAAAAGAGCACAGCAGAGCAGGAAATTACAGAACATTGTATGCAGCTGATAGAAAAATGGTACAAAAGAAAGGGACAGTAATAATCCCAATGGGCAGAGGTAGAGATGGGCCGATACTGATGTCAGTATTGGAAATACCTGAAATACTGCTGGATCAGGCATCTGCAAGTATCCAAATCAATGCACCAATTAAGTACCATGTCTTAAACGTATGTTTCATCCACTTTTATATGCTATTTTATTTGGCTGGAAATCAATTCTGTATTGATGCTCCAAAAAAGCACCAGTGTAGCAAAGCATTAGCCAGATCTCAATAAAATGTCATCATTGTCAATATTTCACTTTGGAAGCTTTGTAAAACAGTGACATGCACTGTGTCTAAGACCTCATTTACACAAGTGTTGCCTGCTGGTGTAAAATAAATAATTGATCATTCAAAGTTGCATCTGGAGGATGTATTGCGGGGAGGTATTGAGGGTTGTAGAGCTTTAAGTAAGTGGTTGCATACTGCGGAGACGATCCAGTCTTGTGGTTCGTTGTCTTCAAATTGTCTTCAGCTGGATGACAGGAACATGTTAGGGCAGGAAAAGAGCCGGGAAGCCGATGTAGCCTGTGGAGATGTGTCTCTGTGTCATAACTCATCATCATGTGTATCCCACAGCTCCTATTCACCAGGAGCCGGGGATAGAGCATGTCCCTCAGTCCTTACTTCCTTCTGCGTGGCTTCATCCCTACCGCCTTTCTGTTCGTCTCATTCGTCTATTTGTTTTTTTTTTTTTGGGTTTCCCAAGCTGACTGTGGTTGTATCCGGCATGTATTTGTTCCTGTCTTTGCAGGCTTTGTTTCTGTGCTTATGCATGCATTTCTGTGCGCGTGTGGTGATTCTGTTTATTGACTGTATCGATCTTGTCATCCTGTGACACACTGCAGTATGACCTGTGGCTCAACAGTAGTTAGAAATAACTGTTAGCTGTTAACTAGCAGATCCCACACTTCCTCTGTGTCCATTAAATGCTCACTTCTTTACAACTTCCGCCCTCATTACTTGTTGGCTTGTTCCACATGGAAAATTATGAATGGCCATAGTAGTCCCTGACACTTGCTCAGCTGACTCTGACATAGGCACTGATGCACGCCGTTTAGCAACTGCAGGAAAAACCCGGCACTTTCCATATGTTTGTGTGTTGCGTGAATGTCTGGTGGTGACAGCAGGGTCTGTTGTGGCCGTTAGTGGTGGCCTCACATATAGATTTGTGTACATACTCAGTGCACACACTGTCTGGCTGTGGTCATTGGGTATGTGCTGATGCGCACTGACAAGCAGCTCAGATGCACAGCGTGCCCTCCAT
Organism: Trinectes maculatus; assembly: GCA_016785345.1. Taxonomy (NCBI): domain Eukaryota; kingdom Metazoa; phylum Chordata; class Actinopteri; order Pleuronectiformes; family Achiridae; genus Trinectes; species Trinectes maculatus. Next base: position 148,189 of record JAFBJQ010002247.1, read on the forward strand.
AGATACCATCTACACACAGAAACAAGCTCACACCGAGCCATCGGTTCGGATACAGCAGATCTCGATAATGGGGGGCCGTAACCCTTGTGGAGTTATTATGTCTCCTGTCATGGTAGATCACCTAAGAATAAAAACAAAAACAGAAGACGGAGAGCGAGACCATAAATACCACTGCAGTGGCATATGAAGCCAAACACAATGTAAAAAACTGAAAACGCTGCTGGAGCTACACAAAAACAGAGAAAAGCTGATCTGGTGCATACATGGAGTTTTTTGTCACAAAGCATGGAGAGTTACGAGCCACAAAATTACAGATATATGCAGCCGTCCAACCAACATAACCAGTACCTACAGCTGAGTTGTCAACTATTGAGCAGCTGTGACAGTAAATATAAGATACTGCAAGTCCAATGTTCAGCACCAAACTGAACATAGGTTATCTTTCAAGACCAGTCAAATATGTCATTGGAATGACACCAAGCAGCCCAGCAGCTGAGATAACTGGTAACGTGTGTGTTTCAGGTATAACAACGCAGGCACTTATCGGAATGTAAAGAGTGGAAACTGACTAATAAACATTTTACAGTGCATCGAATAACATAAAGTGACTAGTTTCAAATAATAGACCCTATTGTGTATATGAAAATACAGTATATTCCAGTACCATTATGTTTGTGGCATTTTTCTGTGTGTAAACTGAAATTCAGGGGTCATTTGAGCAGTTTCCAATCTAGAGAGACAAAGGGAAGCAGTCAGACGTGGCCTCAGTAATAAGCAGCTTCAGTCTGATGTGAATGAAGCAGTGTCCAATTGAGTTACTGTTATTTATTCCGACTGATGAGCAGACACAGGGAACCCTCTTCTGCAGTTTGCCGCCAAATCATTTCCCAACCCAAATTTCATATTGACGATGACATGATAAAGTAAAAAAGGGTTGGTCAGATTCCATGTCAGTCGACAAAGAACAGAGGACACACGCAGAGTGTGTTTTTGGATTGGACTGAAAAATAAAAGCAATGAAACCTTCATATTAAAACAGGCAGATGTAAGGAACATGCACACCAACTGTTATAGCGGACTTTTCATTTGACTCATATGCAACATTCCCTGTAAATACAGTTAAAAAAAAAGCACATTCTGATATCATGAGATAGAGCGTTGGAAACCTCTGTAGCTTTTTTGCTGCAGTGTCTTGCCGCGTAGTTTGCCACAACCCCTCGGTAGAGAATCCCTTGCGTAGTCATTGACATTCTTTTCGTATGAAGCAGTCGCTGTTTCGCTGTGCTTGCAGTGACTTGTCTTGCGGTGTGGCTGCCTTCACTAAGGCAATTGAGAGAAAAGTAAATCATGTCATACTGTACATTGGCTTATTGTATTCTTTGTAAACAGAAGGGGGTTGTGTTACCTGTGTTACACCGCTGTCACATCATCATGTAGATGACATTTTTTCCAGATTCCACAGATCAGACCATGATGAAAACAATGCCCCGTTTGGCTTTTTTCCCTTTTACTCATTGTTTTCTTTCTCTCTCTCTCTCTCTCTCTCTCTCTCTCTCTCTCTCTCTCTGTCTCTCTCTGCTGTGTCTTCGGTTGTTCCAGACCCTGGTAGGAGCGTGATGAGCGCGCGCTTCCGCTTGCCTGCTGGCAGATCCTACAATGTCCGGGCGACGGAGCTGGAGCGAGACAGGCCGCACACACAGGTTGTGTGCAACGTACTGCTGCTGGACAACACAGTCCAGGCCTTCAAAGTCAGCGTAAGTACCGCTCCCCCATTCAAGTATCCCACTGTTACTGCGGAAAGCCTGTGGAAATGGCTTTAGACTTTCCAAAAAGTCAAACCTCAACACCGTGATGTGATTAAGTTTTCTTCTGTGTCAGAGGAATAGTCATAGTTGTCTTTGAATCGATTATTGCTCTGCAAACAGGAACTGCTAAAAGCTATTTTGGGATACAGAATGCACATAATAACACTCTTCTTGTATAAAATGTTGCTTTATTCTGGATAAAACGTCAAGAAATAAAGACAGGAAATGAGAGCACCACTAGTGCATCATCTTCCTCCCACCAGCAGCCCCCCAACCTACTCTTATTACTGCAAATTTCCCCTCAAGCCCACTTTAAATTAACTCCTGAGTTGGTGGGGAAAAGCGTCAGTGTGTCTCTACATGTTCGCAGACTTTTAAAAAGCAACCCACACTGTATTTTTTTTTCTCATGCTACTTTAAGGGCACATCTTTTCCCCTCACACTTGCTTTTGTATTCTCTCCTGAGCTTTGATTCCAGGGGCTGATCACTTAGCTTTACAGGCAGCATTCAGTCAGTCACATGCAGTCACACACTGAGGAGACAGAACACACACATACGGTATGTGTGCGTTGTATGTGTTTTTTGGTTTTTTTTTTGCCAGGTCACAAGTTGGCTTGTGACTGGTGTCACATTCGTCTGTCACTTCATGTGATGAGACATTTCCTTTGCACTGTCCGTTTTTTTCTGTCTTTATGTCTCTCTCTGTCTCTGAGTGTTTGATCACTTGAGACAGTGCAAGGAGGGAAATTCCCATGGTGAGTCAGAAAATTCAAACCTCTAATAACATCCCCTCTGACAGATCACATCCTGTTGGTGCGAACTAGTGTGTGAGCGTGTGTGTGTGTGTGTGTGTATGCGTTGCTAAATATCCTAAGAAAGACACATAAAAATATACACACTATGATTGTGCTGCAGACATTTTAATAGTATTTTACTTGAAGGAGAGAATAAAAACATTCATTTTGGTTGTTTGATTATGTCTGTGGGTGGTTTGTCTTACAGTTCCTGCCACACCACTCTGTTCTGCTTTTTCTGTGGTTCCCACTAAAAGTACTTGAGACAATTTAGTGGGGAAATGTATTTATAAACTGTGTATTATCAAGAATTTGGAGGTAAATTCCATATAGTCACTGTAATATAACCAAATGGCCAGTTACCACATCATCGAATGATCATAAGAAATGTCTGTGCATAACTTGGGTTTACATCTGGGAACAGAAAATAATGTCATTTGTGCATCGTTAGATAAGTCTTTCCATAAAGTCTCTTCTGTTTTCTGTCTTTACATTCACCCATGCAGATTTCTCTCCCTCTTTCCTTCTCTGCTTCCTGCCTCAGACTAACCACCCCCCCTCCCCACGCTCCTCTTGCTGAATGAATGACTCGGCCTCTGTCAGTCTCTGTGACAGTGTCATTGATCAGACCCCTGCGGCAGCAGTAACTTCCTGGAAAGACAAGCCGTCCCAAGAGCAACAATACTTCTATTGATCCTCTCCCTGGCCGACTGGCCTTGATTTCAGCGGAGAGTGAAAATCCAGGAGCAGTCACTTGTCGTCATGGGAACCGGTATGCTCGTGGTGCACAGGAGTGGGTGCGCACGAGGGCTTGTATTGATGATCCTATAGATGGTCGTTAACAGTTTAAACGATACCGGGATAAAGCAGAATCCTGAGCATGATAGATGAGAAATATTAGAAAAGGCCGTTCCTGCTGCTGACCCACCCCTCTCCACCCATACAGAGCAGGGTCAGTAGCAGGAGTGCAGCGGTAACCTATAGTAACCGCAGCACACCACATTAACATCCAGCTATCTGCATGAACCACTTGGAAATCAACTAGGTCTTTATAATGTCCAAGTAAGAGCAGTGAGGGGCAAACGATAAATAACTTTGCAAACTAGCTTTAAATTCACAGCTGACTGAATGACACAAATAGACATTATTTGAAAGAAATGATTTAACAACAATAAGAACATTACTTATTTTTCCTGGAGAGTTTAGGTATTTTTTAATGAACCATGTGAATGCTTTTGTTCATGCGTGGATTTTTTTTTCATTGGCTTAATCAATTTGCCATTTTGTTCCCATTTAAAATGTACTGTAAAAGCTGATAATGTCTCCCACTGCTACAATAAGCCGCATTAAAAGATAAATGCTCTGTGTTCTCTGGCTGTCTGGTCATTTAGTTGACCAGTGACCCATCATTCCAGACACTTATTCTTTTAGTCCCGCCAGTTGATGTGGCGTCCGTGTCACCGGATGAGCCAGACGTAGACCACGGCTGCTCTATATTTGCACAATAATTTCATTTTAATTATGTGTTAGGGCTGGACTTAGAATTAGTGTGAAAAGTGTGGAGAATGGGGAAGCGTATTTGCGTTTGCGTGGTGACAGGGGTGTGGCTGTGGGAGCGTTTGGCTCGTTGAGTTCCCTCTCCGTCTAGAATTAGGGAGGTGTGAGGATGTCTGACAGTACGTCTGGGTGGGATATCAGGCACTCTGATTCCGCCTTTGTGAGGTTATCTTCCAGTCTGGACAGGCTTCCTCATGCTTTCCTGAATTTCCATCCTTCTCCAACGCTAACACACATAAACAGAGCCGCAGCTGTGTTTATGTGTGCATGCTTCCTGTGTAGGGAGGGAAGTAAATGTGTCACGCATTTGTATTATTTTATTATTATCCTGCCATAAAAACACTGGGACTTTCCTCAAAGTACCACTTTGGATTTCAGCTCTGCCCAGTGTTTCTGACGTCGGGACGTCTGGGCGTCTTCTGCCCTGTAGATAAATCTTCGGTGTGGGGGGGGAGACGTTATCAGAGCATCTCCCTCTCACACTCTCTCAGCCGCGCTCTTGTGCTGCGATTGCTCCCTGTCACCAAGTCTCCCACTTCTGTCGCGGCTCTCAGGCCCACAGACACTATTTCAGTCAGTGGTGCTGGTGGAGAGCACAAAGAGCGTTTGTTTCACCCAGTGCATCGTCAATCACTCCTTTTCTCCTCTTCCCTCTCTCTGTCTCTGTGACTATCTGTCTTCCTCTTACTTTTGTTTTTTCTCTTTCCCCCCTTTTTTTCTATATTTAATTTTTATGACTTCAGTCGGCTTCTAGTCCATGGGGTTTCCATTGTTGCTGCTGTAGTCTGTGAGAGAGAGAGAGCGTGTGAAACTGTGTGTCATCATTAGCAGCTTTTGGCCCATTGGCTCTTGCAGTGGCAGCGATCACACATTTGGTGTGCATGCTTTAAAATACCAGAGGAGACTAGCACCACACATATATTCACACACAAACACAGCACACTGCTTCATTCAAAGGAGATGTAGTGGTCACACACTTGCGCACACACTCGCACGGACTCACACACACTCTCACAGCCTTGATTCATGGCACAGCGCTCAGTGTTTTGTCTGTTCGACTCCAGTCAGTTCAACCATCACGCTTCTCAGATGCTCTGTGAATCCATCAGAGGCAAAAATTACAATTTTTTATTTATGCCAGTTTGTTTAATTTTAAAATCAAATTAAAATGTATTCTCAGAATAGACAGCTGATAATTTATCCCTGTGTTACAGCATTTACAGTTCTCTGCTTCAACTTGATAGAGGAACAGAGGATGATTTTAATCTATTTTTTCTAAATTCTTCCAAACTAATTTTCATAATAATGATTAAAACATGTTCCACTGATTTTTGCTCTTTACCTCATAATCCAGACAAAATAGCTGAGCTGTAGCGACCAGAGGAAAAGATAGTGACAGTGTCAGAGTTGACTCACACATTGACAGTAATAGATCACACATATGCAGCCACAGCAACACTAAAAGACTGTTAGTGATCCTAGAGGACTGTCATGTCAACTGTCAACTATCATTCAATTTGATCCGTACACACACACTCACACACGCACACACATGTAAATGCCTGAAAAAGTGTGTCACTGGGGTAAAGGGCAAGATGTGTGTTCTCTCCTGGGAAGTCTGATGGAGTTGCACTCTCTCTCTCCCCCATCTCTCTCCATATCTTGAAGGCGCAGTGGGATCAGGTGTGAATTTCTGCTCCAGTTGCAGTCCCACAGCTTATCCTCCTGCCCTTACTGTTCTCTAATGCAGCAGTGTTATATTAAGAATCAATTTTTGATAAATCTTCAATTTTTCATTTTTTTTCATCCCCCTTTTCGTCCAGTCTCTGTCTATGTCCTGTCTTCACAGCACTTCCCTGATAACTCTGTATTAACAGGAAATTCTTTTTTCATGAGCAGATTATACATTTCTTGTCACTTTTCCTTCCATCATTATTTTTTTTCTTTTCTACATTGTCATTACATTATATTCTACTAGTAAACAATTGGCAGACAGATGTGCATATGTTGAGAGACCCATGTTTTCTATGTGAATAAAAAATTAAACAAAAAAAAACAACAAAAAAAGCTGCTAAGAATTTTAAAAATATTTTTCATCTAAATCATTGATGTAATATATCTGGATAATTATTAGATAAATAATTATTGTCGGTAACCAAGTGAACAACACGCAGCAGTGCTGAGCATGTCTCACCCAAACACTAAGCAGCAGACTTCTGAAAGCACAAGTTAAACCATGTCACAGCTTCTGGTCATTGATTAACTTGAATTTAATTACAGCCCCAGTCTCTTAAGTCTCACTCTCCTCACACTTCACACTCTCCTTTATACAGCTGATGGTTTCAGGGTTGAACTGTGTCACTTCGCTATTTTACAAGAGTTCTTTTGTTGCTGTTTGGTGGGTTATTCAAACAAAAAAAACCTCATCAGTCAGCTGCAGTTTTTTTTTTTTTTTACCATGTAACGTTGTCAGATGGTTTAACACAGTGACTGAACAAAACAAACAATAGCAAAATATATGACGATCGCCTCCTAATGCATCATCTTTCCTTTTACATGCTCTAGCATGTTCAGTTAGTACTGCTCAGCATGGATTAAATGCTCATGAACCTTAACTTGGTGAAATGTTTCTGGGGCAGTGATAGTGTTTAAATAATTTAGACATCTGTGGTTTGGAAAGTGAATTTATGCATTGCAGGAACACTGTCCAATGCAATGTTTTTCACTTCAGCATGGCATAGGATGTGGTTAAATCCCTGCTTCAGTCCTCAGTGTCTTCACTGTCCCTTCTGTGACCTTCAGGAGCAGAAAAACCCTGAGTAAAATTGTCCAATTCATTCTCTTGTTTTGTGTCTGTCTGACTTTGCAGAAGTCGGATCATGGCCAGGTGTTGCTGGATACTGTCTTTAAGCACCTGGAGCTGACTGAGAGAGACTACTTTGGACTTCACTTGGCTGATGACTCCTCAGATACACCAGTCAGTTTTTTTCTTTTCTTTTTCTTTATATCAAAGTTACATTGTAATGAATTCCTGCTATTTAATGTTTTGGCAAAAAGGTTGCAATATAATCCACCATGTATGCATTATGAGTTAGACTGAAGAAAAGGCCATATTGTAAATAACTATGTACTAAATGTATTGTATGTCACTATGGATATACTGGGATGAAAGTATTTTAGTCAGTCTGAGTATAAACACTGTGTAAAACAACTGAAACTATACTAAACAACATTCAAATCACATTATTGTTGTTGTTGTTTAAGGATGGACTCCATGAAAACAGGCCAGAAATATGCACCAGTCAACCATAACATTAAAACTAGTTACCTCTTTTAATATTGTGGCTGGTCGGTGTATGTGTGTGTTGCTGCTAGTGAATAATTCAGCATGTGTAGTCATGCTGTGGAAGTGTTACTGTGTCTCTAAGTGTCTCGCGATCAATATTTTACAGCGCTGGCTGGATCCCAACAAGCCCATCAGGAAACAGTTAAAAAGTAGGTGAAATCCACAACACTCCACTTTAACTAACCACTACAGCCTATTTTGGGCAAACATCAGTCAAACAGTCCAAACAGCAGGCATGTTCACTTTAGATTAACTGAAATGTCTGCATTTCTAAACGTCACCAGCTGCAAGCTGAAGAAGTAGTCTGCATGTTAGTCACAAGGTTGGGGGGGTGGGGGATGGAGCTAATCCCAGTTGACACTGGATTAGAGTCGGGCCTGCTTACCATCCCATTCACATAGAAACAAACAGCAGTTCATATTCTCTTTCACACCTGGGAGGAGACAGTGCTAACCACTGCAACCCAGAGACAAATATGTTTCTATAGCTGGGACAGAAGCATGTAGTGTTTGTCCACCTGCAGCAGTGGGGACTTATGGATCCCTCATGCACCATGTGGCCTCACCCCTCTCCTCATCTCCGCCCCCCACCCCACTTCTCTACCCCTTTCCACGAATGTGGTCCAGCTGCCAAGAGGTTAAAAGCAATGATGGTTTTAGAGAACCACACTCTTACCACAAGCAATGTTGCCCAGTGCACACTGAGTGTGATTTTAAAATTCTGAATCTGCCTTGAGCCACGACTAAACTTCATCTCAACCCGACTGATTTTTTATAATGAGTAATAGAATTTGTAACTTGTAGAATTAAGGAGTAGCCAGAGTAAGATCTGCAGGCTCCTACAGCAGTGATTGAACTGAAATTCAACTCTGTTTTTCCGCTGAATAACTGAGGAGTAGCCACAGGATTTACTGTTTTACACAGTGCAAGAATAGAGTCTGACACATTTCCATATAAACGCAGGCTGATGTAAGAAATGCGTGTTGAAGCTGCAGACATTGTGTCTGCATGTGTTGTTATGTATGAAAAATGAGCGAATGGAGAGAAATCAAACGTATTTTCAGCTTCCTCGGTCAACAATTAAAACATATATTATGGTGTATTAGGTTATATTGCAGTTACATATGGGCTGCCATCTCTCTAACTGATCTGTGTTTGGTTCCAGGAGGCTCGCCCCATAACTTAAGCTTTAGAGTCAAATTCTTTGTGACAGACCCCGGTAAACTTCAGGAAGAATACACACGGTAAGAGTGGGAATTGCACAGAGAAAAAGAAGAGACGTAATGCATTCCATCATGTATCCTGTATATAAACTAAATCAATTTCCATGTTGTAGCTCATATGTGAATACAGTTGTAATGTAAATATTGTTTTTTTTTTAATAAACTCAGAATTGTAATATTTGATTCCTAAGACCCATGTCATTCTCTCACTTGATGTAGGCTTATTCAAGAAAATAATACACTGGTACTATTTTGTATCATGGCTTTAGTCCAGGTATCTGTTCTGCAAGCATAAGGTCTGCAACACTACACTCTACATAAACAACATGCAGAGGAGGTGTCGCAGTGCCACATCGTCTTTTCTGCCTGGTGTTTATTACAGCCTCTCATCCAGAGCTTTATCAACACTTTGCATACAGCTCATAGCGAGAGAATAGTGGACCTTAGGTCTGACATCCTACTATAAAATCCTCTCCTGATTGCTATGTATGTGTCATTGGCCACCTCAGCAGCTGTTTCTTTAAACAATAAAGAATTTGAGTTACTTAAGTACCCTGGACCCTAATCTAATGTGTTGTCTCCTCTCAGGTACCTATATTTTCTTCAGATCAAGCAGGATATTATAACTGGAAGGTGAGTTTGTGCTGCCTTTGTGTGCTTAATGCATGACAAAGATAGTTTATAATATACAGTAGACACACACAGTACTTAAAGTATAAGGTTTTGCAGATGTACGAGTGCACACACAACTCGCTCATTGATGTTTTCCTCAATGAAACAGGACACATTATAGTTCTTTAGAGATTTTGTTTTTTACGTTTGTGTATCACTGTTATTTCCATCAAAGATGTTTAATTTCTGCTTCTTTTTTTTTTTTTTAGAAAAAAATGTCTTGTATTGATCTAAGGCTGAGTCATCTGTGTGTGTGTGTGTGTGTGTTTGCGCGTGCGTGTGCATTTTTGTGGCTTCCAGATTGCCCTGTCCTCACAACACAGCTGCACTGCTGGCGTCCTATGCTGTTCAATGTAAGTAGTGCTCCCTGGATACACGCAGTCTTCATAACAACAGAAAGGCAATTCATTAGGCCTCTCTGTAGCTACACATGCTGTTAAATGTAATGGCTGTGGTTGCACCAGTGCATTTATAGCTCCTACTCTGAAGCTGTTATGATTCAATTAAGCTGTGTTTGTAATATATGATATTAACTTATGGGATATAAATATTCTATGAGAGTGGCTTGTTTACTTGCAGGGGAGACTAATTCATAGTCAGACTTATGGATGAAATGTTGTGCAGAGGTGAATACTGGGGTTTCTAAGATGATGGAAAACAGTCTAAGAGAGCCTCCTTTTTTTTTAACTACACCAGTCTGTTATTGTGCTTCGAATGTGAAAAGAGGTTTTCGATGTACTGTCTGAGTTTACTAGTTCCACATGAAATTTCCATGAAAAATATCAACACGTAAAAGGTAGAAAGGTAGAAACCCAAATACTGCTGCACTTTTGCAGCTGGCAGCCAAATAAAATGCTGCACCACACCTCATGTTTTCCAAAGCCAGTGGCTGAAAAACATTTCCGCAGAGCAGTCTGCACCAGTGCACTAATCTCATCTACTGTTGTGAATTAGCGTTAGGGTTAAATGCTGACTGGGCCCCTCAGTCAGAATAATGACTCCTGACACATTGGTCTGTCTCACTTGTGCTCTGTCCGTGTGGCTGCTCATTGTTTTCATGCAGCCTGTTTTGCCCTCTGTCTCTTTCTCTTATCGCTATTTAGTCTTTCTCATCCCTTTCTGCTTACACCCACCCCCTTTTGTTCCCATAACCTGCCTACCTCACCCCTCCCTCTCTCCTCTAGCCCCCACCTCTCTGGTATGGTTTGTAGGGAATTTGTGCTGCTGCAGTATATATAGGTCAGTCAAGAGATTTGGCCTCGACTACCAGCACCGTGACATTACAGCTTTTACACACAGACACACAAACACATATACACACGCACAGTCTGCAGCTAGGTCCATGTTGTCACTCCATTCAGTGCCAGCCCAGATTATGAAGATAAATGTTTGCTTGTGGATAAAAAAAAACATCTCTCTACATCATCACAAGAGCCAGCACTGATCACTCTAAATCCCAAACTAATGCTTTGCATTCTCAAAACGTTACAAATCCCATCCAGTAGACCTAAATTCTTCTTTCATATTGAGAAACTTAAAAAACGCCAATTCCTCAGAAATCATTGTTGGAAAAAAATAATATTTTTTAATTATTTATTTTAAGCCGTATGTATGGGGTTTAATGTTGCCTTTTATATTAACTGTTCCATCACCAAACTTGTTTTCAGCTTCAATGCTATCTCCAATGCTTTGCTTTTATTAATGTATTAAAATTGACTAGAGAGGATTTTGAGTAGTTGAGTAATAAACATGCAGTCTGACAGAGTTTCTGTGCAATTTCTAATACACACACACAAACCCTTGCACACTAAATGACCCACAATGACTGTAATTCCATCATCACAAATGGAGAGATGAACATCTTGTTTGTGCTTTGTTGGTCAATAGCATCATTATAAGGAGCCTGAGCTCAAGATAACCTGGCCAATCTCTAATCTACAGCCAAGTATGGATTTCCCATCAAAAGACGGATATAAAGAAAGATCAGTTAGTCCCCTCCTCTTTGTGCTTCATTGGCCTCAGTGTTAACCACTGTAAAGTTATAGTGATGACATAAAATAAAAGCAACATTAACCTTGTGTTCGGAGACGTAGGCTATTGACTGAAGATATATTTCTCCCTGGAGCTGTTTGCACGTCAATAAGCGGGTGAGCTGGGATTGATTAGTTGATCAATATGGTTAGGCTACTGGCTTGTAGGTTAGTCCAGGGACTACTTGAGTGAACTGCTGGCGAGTGAGCTAATGGCTTTAGGGATTCACGTGGTGCTTCTTGCACACAGAGGGATCTGAATGAAATCATTTCGCTCTACATCACATTTCATGGTTCTTCCTGTTATCTGCTGTCATTCATCTCTTCTTTCTTAGCAGAGGTGTAGTTTTACTTCTGTGCATTATGAAGTGCTCCATTCATAGGAAAAGAGACAAAGTACAAGTGGACATTCTATTTTATCTGTTGTCCATATGTTTAAATGCTAGCCCACTTTTACAACTCTAAAAGGATTGTTGGAGTCTGTGAGAAAAGTTGCAGCTAAGGTGTGAAGATTCATTATTTGTCCCCTTAAAGTGATTAGAGAGACACGACAGAGTGACCACATTGAAGTGTGAGATGATGGTTGTTAGTCAAAGTCTAGAGATTAAAGGTAAAATCTAGAGATTAAAGGCAAGTTTCTGATTTGGTTCGATTGTTGTTAATAATACTGATACTAATACTGAGCTGGAACACATGAATCCGGAAGAGGACTGTTGGTGAAGATGGTCAACGAGGTCTAAAGGGTTGTCATTATCGTTAGGCTGTAAGACCTTTAGAGGTCAAGTGCAGAAGTGGGACCTGCTGTTAATAATCTGGTGGAGAAAGCAAGTCCGAATTAAAAAAGATTTAGAAAACCGGTGTTTGCTTACGCTGTGTTTGCTCTAAAATGACATTTTTTTATGATATGGTTTTCTTAATTGACAAGGTTCAAATTTAATAAAACGTACTGTGATTAAGTTTTATATATTGCATGAAAAGTGGTGCACTTTATTTTATGCCATTTGGTAGTGGTAAATGAGTTTAGAGTTTTCTGGCCTCCTCTATGTTATTATCCCTATTTGTCCTCATCTGTGCCTGTTAACTTGACAAAGAGTCAATACATTGACATTAAAAACAATGTCTCTCTCTCTCTCTCTCTCTTTGCAGCTGAGTTAGGGGACTATAGTGAAACAGAGCATAGCCCTGGCTATCTGTCTGACTACTGCTTCATCTCCAACCCTCCACAAGACTTCCACAAAGAGGTTGCCAAACATCACCAGCAGCACAGGTACACTGAGATACAAACACAAGAGCAACTGTGACATCTGACAAATGAACTGATGAAATGATTTCTGTACTCGATGTCCATATGAACCATAAAAGTGCAGCATATTGAATGAGGCTGCCACCAGTGTGCATCACATTGACAATTAAGGAAAATATGATGTAAACACACATCACATTGTTTAATGTGACTTCAAACAGATGTACACGCACATGAAGATGAACACAAAAAGATCATATACTGCACATCTCCCTGCACTTACTGAATTTATTTCTGGTCAAACATTGTTTTTTATCCTCTTTCTTCTCTCTCTCTACCTTTTCCATATGTCTTTTTAACACACCGTCTCTTTCTACCCTGTCATCATCACTCCCTTTGCTCCCACACACATCCTACCATCCCCATCTGTCTTTGTACTCTACCCCCACCCCCCACCCCCCTCGCAGTGGTCTATCTCCTGCCCAGTCAGAGTTTAATTATCTGAACACAGCACGCACGCTGGAGCTCTACGGGGTAGAGCTGCACTATGCAAGGGTAAGTCAGGTTTTATTTCATGTCCGCTGGTCTGTTTACGTGCATATGTGTGTTACTTATATAACCTGCACTGTGTATCCAGATTGTGCTGTGTTTCTGTGTTGCAGTTGATCTCATATGTGACCCTGCCTATAAAAACCCAGCTAAAGTCATTTTTTGGTGAATCTCAACTTTATGCACGAAACACTTCTGCATAATGTAAAGAACATATTCTGAAGATTTCAGCTTGATATCTTTAAAATAGACAGAGTAAGGCCATAGAAAAGATTCTGCTGCATACGGGCTCAGAAAAACTGACTTTTGAGAAATTCCAATGTAAAGATTTGGAACTCAAAATACTTTCAACACTGATGCATCGGCTACCTTCTGCTCCTTTAATGATGCCGTCATGTCAGATTAAAAAAAAATCGCTTCAGAGGCAGGAAACCAGACAGAAAGAAATCAAAGATGAAATGGCAAAACAAAAGGCTGGATATCTTTACAAGACGTATTTTTCCCTCATGCGTACGCTATGAACAGTCAAACCAGACAGAAAGTGGCACGGGATAAAGTCGGAAGTTGTTGCCTCGTCTCTTAAAGAGACGTTATTGTAGCAGATGCGCATTGATCGCAAAGTTTGTATGCACTTTCTAATGATAGAAAAGAAGTACCTAACCAAATCACACACAAGTTAACAGTTGTTTGTGCACATAAAATAATCCCAGAGACCTTAAAAAAAAAGCAGCGCAAATGAATCAAACTTCCGGAATTTTCTAGCGAAAACAAGACGCTCTTTATCGCGGAGCGTCTTTGCGACTTTAGCCAGGTTCTCATGGGCGCGGTCACATATGGTCTATTATTTTCCCAGAAGTGCATGTGTCCAGACATATCACTTTATCTTTGATCTCGCTGTGGCCTTCTCTCTCCCCCATAAAGACCCTGAGCAGTGCAAAATAATCCAAGTCAATAATCTCCTCCAACAATATTGATACCCAAACTGTATACGTTTTTTTTCTTCACCACTGTAACACCAAGGTTGATAATACACTATTTTCCTTGAGCCAGGCTTGTTGCTGAAACAGTTTGGACAAGCTGCATTTGCAGTTAATGTTGTTGCTCTCACCCTGCGGCATGCAGGGTACAGTATCATCATACAGCAACGTTTAGTAGCAAAAGTACATCACCAAAGTACATTCAAACACATCGAAGCACTGAGTTATTATTATCCCTCTGGCCATGTTTCTCCAAGTTATACGGAAGACAGTATGTCTGAATTGGATTATCAGTCAGGAATAGTTTCTACATGTTGGACAACATCTAGTTTACTGTTGATATTTATCGGAACCTTGCTTGCACCCATTCTCGAATATTCTGTTCTTGTTCTCTGCAGATTCTTTTTCATGTCTGTGTGGGTTTCTTAGAGCATCTCGTTAACCTCTACTCTTGGTTTGAGGCAAGACTGTTTTCAGCAGCGTTCATATGTTTTGGAGCAGTGAGGAAGAATATCCAAAAATTTCTTGGCTCATTTAAATTTTTTATTTTTTGCCATTGTACTCTCCTCCTTTCTCTTTGTCGCTGTTTAGCAATACTCGCCTGTGTTTAACTTAACCGAACACATACACACTCCTTCACACACACTGTCTCCCTCTCAACAGGACCAGAGTAACACAGAGATCCTCATCGGGGTGATGTCTGCTGGCATTGTGGTTTACAAAAACAGGGTACGGATCAACTATTTCCCATGGTGAGTAAGACACTTGCACACAGCAGTAAATCAAATGTGTTGTCGAGTATGTCCAGCATGGACGTGTTATACAATTAGAGCTTTGAGATCAGTAATGATAATGTCATGTTTGTCATAGTAGATTTACAAGGTTTAGGAAGTTGCATGGTGATAGAGTTGATGAATGTGTTAACATTGCCAAAGTGGTGCCAATGAAAAGGGCAGAGCATGGAGAGGACGAACAATAAAGGATCAAGTACTAAACCCTGGGATACACCTCGGAAGATAATGCGCCAGCAACAGATTGTTTGTCTTAGAGTGATGGTCAGAGGGATAGATTTTAATGTGCACAGTATTTGTACCTGTTAAGAAGTTGACATTTGAGCTGCTTGGTGTGAAATGAAAAAAAACAAGTCCAGCAGTTTAATTTACACCTGCTGGCAGAAGAGCTGTAGCCATCGCATGACAAATAACTTGGTCTGCGTGGATGTGAAACAACAAATGGCATGAAATAGGTATAGAGAAAGTGCTCTTAATTAATGTTGTCAAAGTAAAAACTGAGTTTGTGTAGTTGGAGCTCTCATTGTTGACAAGAGAAGAGATTACCCCCGTCATTACACTGAACTCAGGAATCAAACTGTGGATGTTTCTATCGCAAACGCACCTCTGAGTCAATCAGTTGACTGCCAACTCCACTTGAATGACCTCCAGGAGACAAAACGTGCTTAGCACACTTTCAGATAATCATTATTTTCATGTATTTATTTCAATGTTTAAGCATCAGTTGATCTTTTGATATTTATTTGAGCTGACATGTTTTTTCTGGGAGGGACATGTTAGATGAGCTTTACTGTAAATGTCATTGGCATCCGCTCTGCTGTCTTTATTTTTGTGCTCGTTTTTTTACTCTGTTCACCCCCCCATCACTCTACGTCTCATGCTCTCATTCTATCAAAAGCAGCGATTCTTGGAAATCTCTCATACTCTGCTGCTGCTGCTGCACTGTGGGAGGCTAAATGTTAATGGGTGCCAGGGGTGGCAGAGGAACTACTCAAACCCCTGTAGCCGCGTTACATAAATTACTCACGCGCAGGCTTAACATACACTCACAGACGAACCAAACACACCTAGCAGCTGGGTTCAACAGTAAGATGTTAGTATTAGGATTACTGTGAGAGTGCATGTATGTGTGCTCATACTTAAAGAATGAGGGTTCTGCCTTACTGACATTGCGGGGACCGTTTATTGAAAGCCATCCCATGAAATTAAAGGGTTGACTTTTTTTTTGAATAGTGATCAGTATGTCTCCCTGGAATGAATGCAAAAACAACTTGGACAGGTTTATGTGAATATCCGTTATTGAGTTGAGCTAAATTTAGTGACCAACAGTGGTGTCCCCAACAGCTGTCCACGACCATGTGTGAGAAAGAGAGAGAGAGCGGTAATTGTCAACAGCGTCACTCAACCTTTAAGCTTGCAGATATATCTCTCTCTGTCTCATATTCTCTCTCTCCAAGCCATCTGCATCTGTCACTTCTTGTGCTGTCTTTTCCTTCTTCCTCCCTTGTTTCTTTATTTTTGTCAGTTGACCCGTAAGACAAGAAGAGGCAGAGCGAGAGAGAGTCTCAGAAAAATGGAAAAGAGACATTTCGATTTTTGCCTCTTTCCGAATTCTGTTCACAGCAGCCTGACAAATGAGCCTCACTTAGATGGAGTATGACTCACACCCTGCTGAAGCATGTGTGTGAATGTGTGTTTGTCCATGCGCGTGTGTGTGTGTGTGTAAGTATGTAAAATATATTTAGCAGTGAGCGATGAGTCACAGCAGCAACAGAGCTCTAGGAAAGGATTATGTTTCTCTGCTGCTCCTCAGCAGAGCTCTTACTGCGGCTGTGCGTGTGCCGTCTCCCAATATCAACATTATCTCACGCTATCCCTGCTTCACACATCGCCATATAGTTCACGGATTGATGAGATAGATATAGGTGTCATAGAACCGCAGGGAGACGCTGCTGTCTGCTCACGCACGGCCTGCAGCTATGGCGAGAGGAACAGATCAGAGGTTAAATGAACAGTTGGGACGTGACACGCGGGTCAGCTCACTTGAAGACGTCACCTTTCGTCGAGAAGTGTGCTTTTCATTTCTGGTTATAGATGCTAGAAAATGATGTGTCAGGGCTGCGGTGCTTCTGTCTGTCACCACTGTACTCATCTGCATAGTGTTTAAAGGATAGTGGACTGGATCAGTTTCAAACCGCATATGGCTGAACATTTACTTGTTTATGACGTCTGATTGGAAGTCGAGGCCTCTATTGATCATTGATTGATTGATTATTTATGCTTTGTTGTATCAGCCAATGTGGAATAAATGAAAGATTATGATTACTGGATATTGAGAAGGTGACATATTATTGTTAAATGCCGCTCAAAGCTGCTGAAAATAGCACAGTATCCTTTTCTTACTTTAATGAAACATAATGTTTGCACATCATTTTCTGTTGAAATGTGTGTTACGTGTGTACATTAACATCTGAATAACATTTTACATTTTTTAAATGGATAATTATACTGATGGCACATCAGTGTCTCTCGTACTACTGATTACTAAGTCTTCTTTTTCCTGTAGGTTGAAAATAGTGAAAATCTCCTTCAAGTGCAAACAGTTCTTCATCCAGCTGAGAAGAGAGGCGGTAAGCGTATATTTACACACACACACACACACACACACACACACACACACACACACACACACACACACACACACACACCTTAACCACTGCCTCCCTCTACTCTGAGAACAGATGGGCTCCAGTGAATATGTTTTTCTGTGTATACTAACTATAAATGGCTACAGACGGTATAAATTACCATTGGTGTTGGCTGAGCGGTGTCTATGTGTTTGTGTGTGACTCTGCACTTGTAATCAGTGTTAGATTAACCCCCCACTGCCTGTGTCCTGGTTTACTCTGATTTAACCCCACATTGTGTGCATTTTCCCAGCAAAAGGTTCAGCAGACAGCTGATGAGTTGCCGTGAACCTGATGTTTTTTTTCTTCCCTAAAATAATATAACAAATAGATGCAATTCAATGATGCAAACTGTTCATTATTTTTGGTTTTGTCTGCTAAATGTAATGAATGAACTACTGAAACTTATTGATGAATGGTTAAAATAAACATTTTTATATTTCACTTCAACTGATTTAATTTCACAATTGAAACACAGTTGAATTAATTACTGTTTAAGTTAAACAAATGATGTTGCAGTAACCTACTGTTTTTCATTAAACCACTGACTGCACCTGGACACAGACTGAGACCCGGGAGACACTGCTGGGCTTCAACATGGTCAACTATAGGGCCTGTAAAAACCTGTGGAAGGCCTGTGTTGAGCACCACACCTTCTTCAGGCTGGAGCGGCCCATCCCACCGCAGAAGAACTTCTTTGCTCACTACTTCACTCTGGGCTCCAAGTTCAGATACTGGTAAGAACAAAAGGAATTGCTGTCAGATGAACATGGAGATAATTGCCCACAGAGTAGTTGTGAAAAGAGCCACCCTGATATCCAGATGCACATATTGCATACACATAGAGCTGACTTTTGGAGATGACATACTTTCCCTCTGTCTGACTCCCAGCCACTTAGTCCCACTTCAAGTAAACACCAACAGAAGTACATGTTTGTTCATTTAGGCTGAGAAGCTGAGCCACTGGGGGAGTTGTTAGGTGCCTGTCATGCAACCATGCGTCAGAAAAAGCATCTTAATTATTTATGGTTTACTTAAAAAAAGAAGTTACTTGTTTGTGTTTGACCCTGCAGCCAGTCTTCTAAGTTTTGCATGAATTGTTTGTGTACAAATCACTTCATAGACGCATTCAGCCATTGCCACTCCCCTCTCAACCAATACACCTCGTTTAATTTGTGAGGATGTTTTCCCGTTTTAAAAAGGAATCTGACATCAGGACTGTAAAATGATGCATTTTACTCATTGTACTCCCTGTCTTGTGACGTCTACTTTAACTTTATTGGATGCATTATTTTATGTCCTCGTTTTATGTGTGAATGTGAGTGAGACGACCAAAGACTCTGATGTCTGGTGATAAATTATTGAGCAGCAGCACTGCAACATGAATGAGCAGTGATGTTTGGCTTGATTCTGTGTGCATGTGTGTATTTTTGAGATATTGACTGGCTTTCACAGGTTTACTTTTAAAGTGGGATATTTTGTTCACAGGTTAGTGTATCATATGTCATTGCTGGCTAGCAGACTAACGCTGGACTTCTTAATATTGGTTGTGCATTTTAATGCCTGATTTTTAAAAGGGTTTAAGGGAGTAGTTTCACCCAAGGAGCAATTATCAATGCAGTACCCCACCACCAGCACCCTGCCCCACCCCAGGATTCTCAGCCTGTGTTGCTTCAGCTGACACTGTTGTTTTTGTCCTTTGTGTCTCCAGCGGGCGGACAGAGGTGCAGTCTGTGCAGTATGGAAAGGAGAAAGGCATCAAGGACAGAGTATTTGCCAGGTAATTGCCATATTGTTGTTCTTGGCTCAGGCTAACCATCTCTGTGTCGGTTAATGTAATCTGTTCATGATTACACATTACATATTAAAAAACAAAGTCTTATTACTCAGCTGCAACAGTTAGTTTTGATGTGTGTTAAATCACCTACTGCTTGTTTCTTATTTGTCAGCGTGTCAACAACTAAGTGTATAGTGTGTAATGCAATGAATGGGTTTCAAATTGTAATCCTCTTAAACTACATATAATTGTAAAACAGTGATGACATTACTGTCACAGCCGCCAACACTGATTATTATTAATGTTTACTAAATGGCTACAACTGAATTATCTTGGTCTGATTAGGTCGCCCAGCAAGCCATTGGCCAGAAAGTTGGTGGGCGGAACTGACTGGGAGTCCGTCAGTAGGAACAGCCTATCGGATGAGAGATTGGAAACCCAGAGCCTGCCCACTCGTTCACCACCTGGGACGCCCAATCAGTGAGTCCAAGTCCAATCTCCATCAATATAAAAAATGAGGTTGGTATTTCCAGCATTTCAACATTTTCTGTCTTGCTTGTTTTATCAGGAACTCTTTGTATATACAAGAGGGCACACGATTACGCCCTTCGTCTGTTGGACACTTGGTCGATCATGTGATCCATGCTTCACCGAGCCTGCCCGTCTTCTCCTCCAATCACAAGTCAGCATCGTCCACGCAGGCCAACAGCATCAGCCTGGACTCCACACCGTAAGTTTGACAGCTGCTATATGGCTGATTCGATTTCCATTTTCTAGGGTAAACAAATCCACTACCATTTTTATCTCTCAATCTGATTTTGTTATTTCATCCTTTTCCCCTTGAATTCTTTTTTGTTTTTAATGCATTTTCCACCCACTTTCTCAAAGATCAACTCCTAACTTGGTTGCAGAGCAGCAGATTTCACTGCCTCATAAATAAAGCACCCCTCAAAAAGCTGCTGCCCTTTAATTTTGAAGTTAAATTTTACTCATCAGTGTTAGTGCCACTCTGTCTGAGCATATTGCTGAGTTGACTGCTTTTTAAATGTCTGTCTGTGTCTGTGGCTTCTCTTAACAGTTTACACCCTCCAACAGTGTCACTTAGCTGGCCCCGCTGGAAAGATGAACCCTTTGAAAAACACCCTGTAAAATGTGTTTATAGCGAGAAGCAGGGTGGAGGGTTGTACTATCCAGCAGGGCTCAACTTGTGTGTCTGCGTGTCTAAATGTTCTCATTGTGCTCACACACAATTAAACCTCGTAGTGAATTCTTTTAACTAGTAAAAGTGGGATACTGATGTTTAAAAACCTTTAAATATAAGTAGAGTGAATAGATGTGCAGTAAAGGATGTTAGGTATGGGCCTGGACTAGTCAATACTTGTGAATGTTCTTTGTTGACATAGCAGGTGTGTGTGTGTGTGTGTGTGAGTCTGTGTGTGTGTGCTTGTAGCTCTATAGTTATTTCAAACCCATCGTTGTGAAGACATTTTGTTTGTCCCTTCTTAGAATTGAAAGGCCTGTTTGAGGGTTAAGACGTGGCTTTAGGAATAAGGATTAGGTTTTGTGGCATTTATTTGCTCTGTCAATAAGTGTCCTCACAACTTAAGAATGACAAGAATGTAGGTTTGTGTAAGCTGGAGAGTGAAAGAGAGTATAAGCAATGGAATATCTATTGGGAATCAGAGTGGTTAAGTAACATTACAGGATTAGTTTAGCCTCCTACATGCACACACCATGTTGGTAGCTCATCCAGTCAGAAGATAAACACATCTGTGCATTTTATTATTATTATTAAAATTATTATTGTTTATTATTATTATAAAAATATCAAATGTGATGGATAAATACATTTAATACAGCCGGTAAAAACTTAATTGCGGCTCCTACAACATGCATATTTCAGGGTTAAGTAAAGATCTTTAAAGTAGACCTATTCAATTCTATATTTGGCTGATTTCACACACTTTCTTGGCAGATGTATTTGACGTGTACTTTCCTCATTCAGACACATAATTATTATTTGTGACAAAAAAACATTCCCTGTGATTTAAGAATGGAAGCTTAAACCAAGCTGCTTACATGATAATTTTACAGTTCTCTGTAAATGAAGATCATGGAGAATTTACCGGTTTCTCTTCCAGCATCCCAGTTTTTCAATCTCCATATTTTCTTGCCTCAATTATTTTTTACACTCTATAGCGTGGAATAGTTTATCATTTATATGGGCCATGAAAAAGCCAAGGCTGAGAAAAGCTGCACTTTAGAGACTCAGATCAGTAAGTGGAGGAGCCCCTCCTTATTTTGGATATTACAACAACAGATCTGTTAAGCAAACCACAGCACATTACAGCCATGGCTTGTTAAATGTTGTGTCTTCATTTCTGGAACACTGACCCCAAAATTCAGTCACACAATGTACTATCACAATCCATGCGAATATTTTTTTGATCTTTTTAAACTTTGTATGCTATAATCAGCTCTGTTTTTTCATTGATGTACAGCAAAGACGATTTGCATAAATTAATTGGGTTAAACTGGAAGGACAGACATGGTCATCCTTTTGCTGCTCATACTGATTACTTTAGTGTTATTGTGTCTACTCAGTTACATTTATCCACTGCCACTCTTATCTTTAGGGTTTTGTTATATTCAAAACGTTTGATAGGCAGGAGGTAAAAAAAGATTATGTTGAATGTGCTTCAAATCTTATTAACGCAGGGCCTTGCCTTAGATCTGCTAACATATAATAGTTTTTACATATATATCCATTTCACTTGTCTGTGTCATGCTAAGGAAACTGAGGATATGCCCTGCTGTGCACTTTCCTCCTACTGAAAGCCTGACCTACTTTTGACCTATAGCAAATGTTGGTTTGTGTGCGTGTGTGTATTTAAGACACAAAGTGGTGCTGGTAGCAGCAGCCAAAACAAAGGCAATGCTCTCTGACTGCTGATCGCACCCCTAAGGAGTGCCCATACACTCACACATGCACAAACACACACAGAGGAAGTGAGAAAAATATCCAGTCATCGAGTGAAATGACTGGCTTTTACCCCCCGGAGAGTGAGCTGCGATGCTGCTGAAAGCCTTACCTGACTGACCGTGTTGTTTCACCATCCACACCAACTGCCTTTTATTGTCTGCATGATGGAGGGGGGGGGGGGGGGTCCTTCCTTTTGCGGGGGGGGGGGGGGGGGGGGGGGGGTTCCTTCCTTTTGCAGCCCTTTTTATTGAGGTTAATGCATTGTGACTAACACAGTGCTATTAAGCCTCTCTGTCCCTTGCAATCTCTTACTCTGCTTTATCTGTTTCCCTGTTTCCTTCTCTGTGTCAGTCTTTTTCTTCCCACCTCTTTAACAAGCGGGAGCTCTTTTGTGTGCACCATCAGTTTTCCATCATCTTTAAAATACCCATTCTCTATTATAAATTGTGTCTTGTTTACAGCAGCTTTTGGGATTCATGTTGTATAATTCTGTATTGCACTCTGTAAAGGGTATAGGTGTGAATGTAGGTTGAGTCAATGGGGTGATTCAACACATCTGTGTTGATATGTTTCCATTGAGTCACATTTATTCAAACTAAACATTTCCCCCCCTTCTCTTTGTCTCTGTTTTCATTTCTCTGTCCTTGGTATCTTTTTCCTGCTCCTCCTCTGCGCCCTCCTCAGATCTCCTGAGGGGGTAGATGGCCAGCCTCCAGCTCTGCCTCCAAAACAGCTGAGCAGGAAGACCTTGAGCCAGATCATCCAGGCCCACTCTCAGCAAAGCCTGCTGGACAACCACCTCAACGAGACGTATGACGTTCCTGTCAGTGCTGACAAGACAACGGTCAGTGTGGCAACGCAAGACACACATCCTCACAATGTAACAAAAATCAACAGCCACAGTTTGGTTTGTAACAAAGATTTGAATTATCTGAGGATAAACAAAGCAACAGTACTCAACGTAAAAAAATCCCTCATTCATTCAGACTTTTCTCATGATGCTGAAATGATGAGTGTGTTGTGCTTTCAGCTGAATGGAGTTGTCCCTCACGATAACCTGGTCCTGATCAAAATGAGACCTGATGAACACGGACGATTTGGCTTCAATGTGAAGGTGAGAGCTGGTACTAGTTGGAACATAACTGAAAATCTGTTTATGTCTTTGTGTTTCCTTGACCCTCCCATCCATATTTAATTTTTCTGTACTTTACTCCTCCGTGGCACAAATCATCTTTATCATCCATACTCCTTTTCTGAAATGTTGACTCATCCCTAAAAACTGAAGGGAAAAAAAAGATCTGTCCCAGGCTGCGTGCTGTTAACATCAGTCCTTCTGTGTCTGCAGGGTGGAGCTGACCAGAAGATGCCTATCATCGTGTCGAGAGTAGCTCCGGGAACATCAGTAAGTCAACAACCACCTCGTGACTCTTGAGCCAGTAGATGAGTAAATAAAGTCCCTTTCCTTTTCTTTAATGTCAGTCTCTTATGTTGTGTAATTGCATATTCATAATAAAACAGTCCAACAACAAATACATCTTGACGAATAACCTCAATGTATCATTTCTGTAAAAACATTTAATTTGTTGGCAGGTTGGCAGGAAACAATAATAATTGTAGGAAAGCAAAATGAAAAAAATTGCTCTGACATTTTCTTCTCTTTTCCTCATGCTTCCTTTCTCTTCCACCATCGGCCCATCACCTGTTTCTCAGGCTGACCTGTGTGTTCCTCGCCTCAATGAGGGAGACCAGGTGGTCTTAATTAATGGCCGGGACATTTCTGACCACACTCATGACCAGGTGGTCATGTTCATCAAGGCCAGCTGTGAGAGCCACTCCGGGGAGCTCATCCTATTGGTTAGACCAAACGGTGAGTTGTTATTGGTCAGATCCACTGCTAACTGTTAATACTCCTTCGGTAGAATAAACGTCCATCGGACCTCAGAGTCTTTGTAAAGTTCAGAACTCACAAGTTTCCTGACGTGTTGAAAACCACTGGAGTTAATAGTTTTGTCTAATGGTAAAAATAAAACGTGCAATGTAGTGTTTCTTCCTGATTTTGTAGTACAGGTCAGTTACTGAGGGAAAGTATTGATATTTTCTAACAGCCTCATCTTTTCTCCATGTCTCATCTTGTGCCTAATGTCTTCACGTTTACTGTATTATATTATTCACCTGCTTGCCTCTGTGGCCACGTCCTTGATGCTGTTGCCTAGCAGTGGCATTCTTATGACATCACCTCTTGTACACCAAGGACACCACGAATGCAGCTTCCCATATCACGACCAAAAGCTACATTTGAAACCATTTCATCATGAACAAATACAATACATAAAACTCTTACCTGAGTTGTTTATGTTAGTCATAAACAGGAAGTCAAGTATTGGTTGAGCTATGTATGAGACCATTATCTGTATATACTTTTTGATCTTCAGTCCACAATCAACACATTAGTATATTTAACAAAGATAAACAAACTCAGGCTCCACTTAAAAACTCCCCAAGTCTCTCTCTCTCTCACACACACACACACACACACACACACACACACACACACACATATATATACTTAACACTCAGTCATGCTGCAAATTATCAAACTAGGTTAGTCAGTTGGTATAACAAGCTTTATACTGTATAATTACACCAGGCAGCTACTGGGTGTGGATATTAATTAGCTCATCTCCATGTTAGAAATAGTTTGTGTGGTGCAGCCTGTTTTAATTTTGCAACGCATGTATCTCTGCTTTGTAAACATTTATGTGAACCCTCGGCTGTGTAATAAATGGACAGCTGTTGCAAACCACTCCTGACAATGATCAGCTGCACATCTGGTCTCAAGCTTTAATTCTGCTTTTGGTTTGCTTGTGCTCCTGTGAGGGTGTTTTAAAGATGATAAAATGTGAATATGTTTGCTTTTCAAATTGAGTCAGGGGGATTTGTGACATCTGTCCTGAATTACATCAAATCATTAATTGCATCAATATACAAAACGATTGTAAATTCATATTATTTGATGCTATAGATATGTACACACACACACACAAATCCTATAGGCACATAATATTTTCCCATACATAAGGCTTGCATACCTTTTGATTTCTAGTCTTTCTTTTTTTTTTTGATTATTGCTTTACTCGTTACCCAAATGTAAATGATCTCCCCTGAGGCCTCAGCTCCTAGAAGGAGACATACACATGTAACCTGTGATGTGACATGCTCCTGCTCTGTCCTCTCCCCTTCAGCCATCTATGACGTTGTGGAGGAGAAGGTGGACTCAGAGCCAGATTTTCAGTACATCCCAGAGAAGTCCCCTCAGGACCCTGCCCAGCTAGACCAGCATGCTTTGAGGGACTCAATGGTCGCACTGAAGGAAGGCCTGAGCAGTGGAGCTATACTGACACAGTTTGATGTAAGGAGCAAGACACAATACAATTGGACACACACAGTCCATATACATGTGCTGTCATAGACAGTCAAGCACATTTTGGGATTTTTGGGACTAGTTTATGATTGATTACTGATGATTTATTTTTTAACACCCGCCAGTCTGTTTTCATCAACACTTCCCGACAGCTTCCTGTTTTGGAGACTGTGATGTCTTAGTGAAGAGAATGTTAAATACAAACATATGCTTATATAAATCTAACTGCGTGCACTGAGAGCACATATGAGAGTTCATGCTAATGAAAACACTTGGTTGGTTTGCAATTGTTAATGCATGCTTATTAATAGTATTTATTTATTTATTTATTATTTTTCTGGACCTGCAGCTGTGATATAATTCTGTGTGCATTCTCTTACAGCAACTGTACAGGAAGAGGCCGGGGATGACCATGCTGTGTGCCAAATTACCTCAGAACGTTTCCAAAAACCGCTACAGAGACATCTCTCCTTGTATGTGACTGCATGCAGTTGTCTGTTGCTGATGTCTGTTTCTGTGTACTGCCTATGCCATCACTAACCCTGTATTCTTCCCATCACCCCCGCCCACACCCCATGTGCCAACCTCATGCTCCTCTGTGAAATGATCTCTGTCCTTACTTATGTAATGTTTCACTATCTGTATCTATTATAACTTTTCTTCTTTCTCTCTCCCGCCAGATGATGCAACGAGGGTCATTCTGAAAAGCACAGATGACTACATCAACGCAAATTACATCAATGTGAGTTCAAACCTCCTCACGTTTCTCTTTCTTCTTTTCATCAATATCGCTACATCGTGCTTGTTTGAGGGATGGTGGGTGGTCTGTGTCTCTAACCACATTACCACATGATAAAAACACTGGTGGTTATGCTGGGGAATGCGTTAACCATATTTACTTGACAGCGAGTGAAATTGTGCGTTGATGTTTTGCTCGTTTCTGTGTAAGCCACACTTTTGTGTAATCTCATAGAAACATGACGTGTAGACAGTGCAGTTTTTTTTCCAGTGAATTTGAGCCCTTCTCACTGGCTTCATCCATCTGTTTAAGTATCCAGTGGACTGTAGTTCTCTGCCCTGTTATGGCTGTCATCTGCACAGAAGAAGCCTTTACAAACAGTTTCTTGGTGAAAACGGCGTGATGTGACGAAAACTGCTTTTAGTACAGGCTGCATCAAATGTGGATTACAAAACACACTGAACATTCAATCGTTGTTTATCTCTGTAGTTAAAGGTCTCAAGAACACCATACTTCAGCATCACTGGTCCTTCGCATTCACTATCAACAGTCATCAATTATTTGGCATAAGTTAATATTCCTGCTTATCATTGACTAGGCAAAGTATACAAATGAAAAAGCTGTGTCACTCATTGAATTTCTATCGGCTGTGTATGTGAGACCTTCAGTAGTTTGTTCTGTAAGCAGATGGTATTCAGGAAAATTAGAAAGCAGATTTTGACAACCCAAAAACTGACCGATTTTGAGTTTTCTATATCAAGAGAGAATTGTAACATATTATAAACATGTATTGCAATACAAGATTTCCCTCAGTGCTCCAAAAAGTTATAAAAATGAATCCGTCTATTTCACCTACTTAAGCTGTCAGTATGATGTATTCAGGTGGTGATTCAAACTGCAGGTAAACTCACTGAGTTGAAGTGTTTGAATCTCTAACACATCTTTTGAAAAGAACTGAATTAGTGAAAAGGCTGTATAGTGAGACTCTATCTGTTTAATACCTCTCTGTCCTAACCTCTGTCTCTTATTTCACTAGATGGAGATCCCAGCCTCCAGTCTGATAAACCGCTACATAGCGTGTCAGGGCCCACTGCCCAACACCTGCCCTGACTTCTGGCAAATGACCTGGGAACAGGGCTCATCCATGGTGGTCATGCTGACTACGCAGGTCGAGCGGGGGCGGGTACGTAGATATCATCTACAAAGTCAGGACTGGAAAGCTTATGCTGACTTAAGCATCATTCTAGCACAATGCCTGAATGCATCAAATGCATGTGAGTTGTATATGTATTTGTCAGATACTTTGTGTATAATAGACAACTGGAAAATGCTGCTGAAGCCTTTTCAGTGTAGAGACCCTGTGACATGCAAATAGACACAGAGCTGTCTCTCTTTGAATGTAGCTCTCTAGATGAAAGCCCACCCAGGTGTTCTGACTCTGTGTGAGCCTGTACAAAAAGTACAAAAATAACGGCTTTGGATCATGGAATGCATGTCTGTCTTTTGTTGAGATACTTCCTGAGGGCACACACCTTGCAAGCACTGAAGTTTTGATAACCTGAACATGAATAAACAGATACACAAATTTACAATTTACAAACACTGAATTTAAGATTATTTGACTGTCAACGGTGTGATTCGTCAACAAAAACATGCAGTTTTCTCTTTTTGACAGATGCACAATAGGTTAAATATGAATATGCAAATAATACCCTAACTTGCTAGAGGTTTTAGGGGTATCAGCTATACTGATTCTACTGTTTATGCTGTATTCAGTGTTAAATGACTGAAGGCCTCAGACAGGTCATGCCAGACCGAACACTGACCTCTGACCTCTGACAACCACAGTGGTGACTTGTTAAGTAAATGAAATACTAGCTTGTAATTTGAGGACTTTGTCTTCACAGGTGAAATGTCACCAGTACTGGCCCAACCCCAACAGCACCGCCACCTATGGAAATTTTACAGTCACGTGCCACAATGAAGAGGGCAACTCTGCATTCCTGGTCCGAGAGATGACTCTTACGCACATGCAGGTAAACGGGCACAAAATGACAAAATTGGTGGCAGCAACGATGATGTTGTCAAAGGGTTGGAAAAAATGACAAATCCAGGAAGTATAGCAGGACAAGAGGAGAAGAGAAGAGAAGGAAAGATAATGCTGGAAGGATGAAGAAGTGAGAGGGTGTGTGCTGTTAGAGGTTAGAGAGGAAGATGAAGGACTCTGGTTCCAGTCAAAACGAGGGACCCGAGTCTCAGGGAGGATGAGCTGCTAAGGACCCCGGAGGAGGTTTGTTGCCATAGTGACCAGTGTGGGCTGTTCTTTTTCTGGCTCCCGCTGCTGCATGCGGGCCACGTATTGGGATCTGGTTACCATGACAACCCGACCACCCCAGTCAGTCACACTGCTGAAATAAAAGAGCAGTTGAAAGAGAAACCAATGGAGGAACGTTGAATGGGACAATGATAATTTGAACCAGAAACAGGAGAGTGTAGGTTGTGTTGTGGTGTTGGAGCCTGTGATGCTTTCAGTTGTACTTCGGCAGAACTTGAACTTTTATTGTGCATTGCAGTCTAGAAGCTTCTATTTTTGTTTTTTTTGTTTTTTGGGGGGGGGTGACAAACGGTGCAGTTGAGTTTATATTGAGTTAGAGTTAATCATTAACATAACAGTATGCATCATTCCATTTACATGTACAGTGCCAGGATCAAAAACAAATTAGAAATTAGCTTTACATTGAGTAGAAAATGCTTCTGCTGTTTCCTCCTCATTTCCTGCTGTCTGTGTTTTCCTGATTACTCCCTGTGTGTTGCCCTTGTATCATGACCTTTAAAATATATGACTGTAGAAGGAGGCAATTAGCATTCTCCTCTGCCTGTGATTGTTGCTATGGAGATAGATGTGTTACCATGGTGATGTTGCGAGGCAGTTTATTTTAGAGGAACACAGGGGCTTGGAGTAGCACAAGGAACAGTGGTCAGTAGTTGTTTTCTGCTGTAGTGTGTCCCTGCAAGGTTTAAAAATCGCAAACCCTGTGTTTTTCTACATACTCATTGAATATTATCTTGCTAAATTTGTTCTGCGTGTCAGGTTTTTGTTTTTTCGCAGAATGAAGAAAAGAGGAAGTGTGTATCATCCTTATTTATAGTTTGATTGCATGACATTTAGCAGTACAGCTACATGATATACGATCACTATCTGGTGCCTCATAAAGCAGCAGGTGAATCACTATGTGGTCCAGTGCAGTGGAAATAATAAAACCACTGTTTTTCACACAACCTGTTTCATAACATGGTCAGAGGCCACAATTATACAAACAAGGTGCAGTGCAGTTTCCCCGTAACACGCAGAGCTCAGTGAAACCTGCTGCGAGGCAGACCATGTGAAATGCCCTGACCTGTTTGAGTTGAGTATGAGTGATATATGAGAATAATCATTTTCCTCATAAGCTTCCTGACAGACTTGAAGGTCAAAACCTTCTTTGTTTTTTTTTATGATTTAGTCTATGCAAAGCAGTGCAAAATGTAAATAAAGCCATTTGTTTTTGTGTGTGAACTTGTGTGCTTGTGTGTTCAGAGTGAGCAGCAGAGAGAGCTCACTCAGATTCAGTACCTGGCTTGGCCTGACCACGGCGTCCCTGATGACTCGACTGACTTCCTGGACTTTGTTGCTCTGGTACGGACCAAGCGGGTGGGACAGGACCAGCCCATGGTGGTACACTGCAGGTAGAGTGCAGTCAGCCTGTCAGTTATGTGACATTGTAGATTTATTTTGACTGTCTTATATATACAGTGAAACCTCGACTTACGAACTTTTCAAGATACGAACCGGAGATTCAAGATTTTTTTGCTTCCTCCTACGAACCAAATTCGACTTCCGAACCCGAGCACGGAAAAATTAAAAACATTTCCCCGGCCGCCGCCATTACGTGTGACCCGTGAGCGAGTCTCAGAGCGTGTCAGGTGACTGAGGCTGTGTCCGAAATTGCTCCCTAACCCTTACATAGTACACTACATTCATTTCCGTATGTAGGGAGTAGGTAATAGGGATAGAAAAAAATCGCTTCGATTTACGAACGTTTCAACCTACAAACCCGATCACGGAACGAATTAAGTTCGTAAGTCAAGGTTTCACTGTATTGTACCAATCTATAACAGCCCTTTTCTTCCTCCACAGTTAGGGTTAGGGAGGACGTGTGACACATTGCAACTTAATGTTTTCTGTCCCCATGTTTTTTAGTGCGGGAATTGGTCGGACAGGAGTTCTGATCACCATGGAGACAGCGTTGTGTTTGATGGAGTCCGGTCAACCAGTGTATCCTCTAGATATCGTCAGGACCATGAGAGACCAGAGAGCCATGATGATACAAACGCCGGTATGTTGACATCCATTTGTCTGTCCAGCTGCTCTCACAGCCACACTGCACCATCACCTAATCTCTCTCTCTCTCTCTCTCTCTCTCTCTCTCTCTCATTCTCCCTCTCCCTCTCCCTCCCCCTCTCCCTCTCCCTCTCTGTTCGTCTGTAATAGAGCCAGTACCGCTTTGTGTGTGAGGCCATCTTGAAAGTCTACGAGGAAGGTCTGGTCAAACCAATCAAGACCGCTGTCTACCAGCAGAGAGAAAAGATGAATGATGAAAGGGAGGAGGAAAAGAAAGAGCAGCAGAAACTGGGAGAGGAGAAGGACGAGACGGCAGCGACGGACGAGGGCGAGGCGGCTGTGGTGGAGTTGCTGGATCAAGGACTGGATGAAGAGGACGACGATGACGAGGAAGTGGAGGTGCTAGATGTGGGAGAAGTGACAGAGGAGGGCGAGGAGGAGGAGGAGGAGGAGGAAGAAGAGGAGGAGGAGGAAATGGAGGAGCCAAGCGTTGCAAGCGCCACCAGCATGACAAGCGAGACTAGCGTCAACCCCGACCCTGACCCTGATCCTGCTAACCTGTGACATTTGACCTCTGGAGGTCATCAGGGGTTAGAGTCTAGGCAGTTGGAGTAGAGAACAAAAGCACTGTTGCACTTTATGCTGACAAAAATGGAAAAAAGACTTTAAAAAAAGAAATCCAGCTGTGTTGACTAGGTACCATTAGGGAATATTGTATGTTCAGGGTAAAGAATAAAGTGTACAAAGAATGAGAAGTTTAAAGGATGAGAGAATAAAACGTGGATGGGGAATTGCTGTAGTGCCATAAGTATGAAGGGGAAGGGCTGCCCCCGTGGATGGAAAGCCCTTTTCCTTTTTTCTTTTTTCTCCGAAAGGGTTGCCCTGTCCCCTTCGGAGCGAGTCTGCCAGACGGACCTGCCTTTTTTTAGTGTCCTTTTAGCTGATAAAGAGATATACCTTATCTTTTTTTCCTCAGAAAGAGTATTTATTGTGTTTTAGTTTGTGTCGAACCCTGTCCACTGAACAAAAAAAAAGTTGTACGTTTTGTTTTGTATGAGTCTAGAGCTTCACGCTTTCCTGATTAAATCTTAGGTAGTAAAGTAGTGTGATTCCTCCTCTAACTACTTCTTTATTATTTTTTTTTTGTTGCTTTTTTGTGGAGAAAAGAAAAAAACAACAACAGTGATTTAATTTATTGTACTTGGGTTTATCTCTCTCAGCTCTCATGTCTAAGTGTCTGACAGCACAGACTGGCAGACAGACAGCTGAAAGCACCTTGTGTCTCACCTCTTGTTCAGTGCAGTGGCCAGTTGAATACTTCATCCTGCTTTGTGCTGTGTTTTTGAGCTTACAGACACACTTACAGAGACACACTCTGATGTGTCTGGTGGGTAACATAACTGGTTTACAATCCTCAGGGCCTGTGTTTACTGGGCACCTCCCTTTCTACTCCTGTGCTAGTCACAGCAGCTACTCCTGATATATGATGGCTCGCCTCTGAAAGACATGGTGAAAGAAATTTCAACCTTTTAAATGTTGATGAATTCTTTGAAATTAATTCTGGTTTAATGAAGCGAGGCCCCAGCAGACACACGGTCCCTCTGAGTTACAATCTAAGCTACTTTCCAGGCATCATGGCTGATAAAGCTAAGAAAAGGCTGAGCTCGGTTCATTAGTTTCTTCGAATTCTTCTTCTTATTCAGTATTTGTTTTTTCCCCCAAGGTTTTACCCTGGAAAAAACGGTTGAGCTGATCTCAACCTTTTGTGTGAATAGTAAAACCTGAACTTAAATAGCTCCCCCCACTGGCTTCTCATCCTTTTTTTCACACCCACAGACAAGGACTTTTCGGGCTCCTGCTTACACATGTGCAGTTCAGACTGATGGCTCATTGCTTTGTTAGAGGGATCATGGAACTCAGCATTAAACTAAGACTATTTCTTTTTCCAAAGAAATGTCCTTAAGGAGTTCTTTCTTGGCTAAGCTTCAGTGGTGGATGAGAGGTCACTGGGTCAGAGCTTAATACCAACCCTTGCTGATTAATTTCGTCTGGAACAGTTGACAGCTCAAAGAAGCAGCACAAACAGGGCAGTCAACCAGTACTTTACCTTTTTGTATTGACATTTCCCAGTGGTACTTCATCATTTTCAGGCACATGTTGTTTTTAAGCCAAGATGATGTGTTGGGTTTGATAAAAGACGAAATGATGAAAACGTTTGAATTTTTAATTCACGAAAAACCCAGCATCTAGTTGCTTGTTGAGTCTTTGTTTTTTTTTGTCTAAGTACAGATCAAGCTGTCAGTGTTTTTCTGTATGAAATGAGTTGAAGCCTCTTTATAATTTCAGATATTTTACTTATCGAGTTGCTTCAGTACCTGCTGTCATTGGCTCCTACAATGGACTCTGCTGGATAAACCTACTGGTGTGTGTGTGTGTCTGTGTGTGTGTGTGTGTGTGTGCGAGACAGATTTGACTCTCTGAACCTCTCCCTCTCTTCCTCTGCCATTTCCTAGAATATAATTTATCAGCCGTCTGGTCTAAGCCTGCTTGTTTGCAAACTGGAATGGAAGGTTGTGCCATAAAGCCATACACCTAATCTAACCTGATCTCGAGTTTTCGTCAAATGCTAAACTAACCTTCTTCTTGGAGTCTTATGTTTATAGGCAGGCTAGACCGTTGCCTGTGAAACAACACATTCAATGTGTTCCCTATTAAAGTAGCTGAATTTTACTTCTGCCACATGTAGAAGACAGCTTACCTCCATACTCTGTTATCTTTAAAAATCTCCCTTGTATTGTTACACGCTTCCAAAAAACTCCTCTTAGTCAACATCAGTGCTTTCTGCACAGCCCACACAACATCCACAGTCCATTCTGCTTACTTTTTTTCTCCCGAGCCTCTCTTGAGGATCATTATAAATGGATCCACCTCTCTGCATAACCACAGGGCAAATGACACATCTGGACAGATGATCATGGGTACAGAGGTGCAGTATCAAACAGCCATGCCAATACATTGCAGACCCTGCATGGCTTTCCATCACGTGTCATATCTTGCAAACCAAATCAGAGTCAGTCTATGGTCCCATTAAAATCCAAAAACCTTTGACAACTAACAAGAAAACAAAAGGAAATGGGCGCGGCAGTGAAAAGTTTGTAACCAATAAGTCATGGCCGCCAGAGTTTTCATCTGCACAAAATGTCCAGCAGTAAGGTGTGTGTGTTCAAAGTGTTTTGATGTTGACACTTATTTGGTACTGTGTACACTTAGGGTACTGATCAAATGTAGTATGGAGGGTACCAGACATGGGGAGGGACAGGGGTTAGCTGTATTTTTTTAAAGATGAAAACAGGTCTAGCTGGGAAAGGACAGCACTTTGTAGACGGCTTAGTGGCAGGTAGTGCTACTGAAAAACAAGTCGGAGACATAAAGCATTGTTTAAATGAGTTGTGTTTTTTTTTGTTTTTAATTTATCATTTTAATTTTGTTTAAAGATAAGACACCTGTAGGGAACAAGAAAAAGAAACTCCTAACTACACAGTGCCACTTGTTAATTTTGTGTACATAATACTAGACCATGTAAATACAATGTTGTATATGAAAAAAAATCTTTAAAATAAAAGGGAAAATCATTTGTGAGCTGAAAGATTTTGTTTTTATTTTATTTTTGTTTCCTTTTCTTTGAATGATTCAAATGTGACACAAATGGTGTATTTCAAGACTGCTATTTCAAAGATTTCTGTTTTATTTGAGGCGTTAGCTACAACAGCGTGTGTATATATAAAAATGAGAACTGTTTTACCGTATTATACCCTTGGTTAACTCCTACCTGTGTCATGAAAACCTTTGTCCTCAGTTGCTTGTTTCTTTCTGGTATGATGGTTTTACGGTGCTTTGGACATGTCTATAAGCTTGATTGTGAACAATTAAAGCTTGTCTGTCAAAGCATGGAGACGTGGCGTCAGATCACCTGCCTTTTCCACACTGTAATAGTGAGGTTGGGAAATTCTGGACAGCACAGAGGGAGGCACTGCCTATAAAGGCCTCGATCAGAATCACATAAGTTGAATTTTGTGATTTTGGAATTTTACAGTTTTACCGTGAAGTGGAGACATAATTCACATGATATGTCTTAAAACAAAGGAGAAATTTATTAAATTATCAGGTGCAACATTTTAATTTTCCAAATAAGCGGTTTCCCCTCAGTGATGCATGTACCTTCAAAATGTATTATCTATAATGTATTATGATTTGATAGAATAAGGACCATCTTTTTATAATGGTATAATTGAGCCACAACTACAACTTTACTACAACATTAAAGGCCATGTACTTTTCTTTGAATACAGGTAAGGACCGAAAACTGCTGAAACACAGATATAATGTTGACAGCTGACAGTCCCAGTATTATTTGATGTATTTCAGCCAAATTCATCTGCAAATACTTAGCAGGCTCAGGCAAACTGCAGTGCAAAGTCTTACTGCACACAGATGTCAGGGCTATCTACCAGGACATGGTAGACAGGTACATACTGTATGCGCTATTAAACTCTCAGTCTCTTATTAATGCAGGCAGTTCTCTGCCATCTACACTAATAAGAAGTAATGCTTGTTTTACATGCAGTGTAAAGTTGTAAATGTAAATCAAAGTAAGAGGTCAGGGTAACTATCCATTTATTAGACAGATGATGGTGAATATATTTATTCAAAATTAAATAAATACCTGCCTCTGTACATACTTGGCTCTTCAAAGATGCTAAATTCACTGCAGTTGCCTCTGGCAACATTTGTAATTACCATATCGACCAGAGGGGAGCACTGTTGTCCAAATAAGGTGGACCGCATTTTGTGATCATACAGTGTTTGTGGATGAATCAAAATCACACAAAAAAATTAGGCCAAATTTTGAAATGTTATCAAATACATTTTAATAATGAATGTTATATAATATATATCCGAATTAACATAACTGTTTTGCAGTCGTTATTTGAGTGGTAATAACGTGACACAATCACTGAAACATAAATATGAACCCACAGGCAAATACAACCAATTAATTTTGATTGGATTTAGAACAGATAATAATCAAACGCAAAAACAAAACAAACAAAAAAACGTGTTGTCGCTTTAAGAATTCCAATCAAGTTTTGTTAGGGATTTGTCGTTACGTCATTTCCGGTGGAAGGCTCTGCCTCCTACTTTTTGTTGGGACCTGGGAGGAAAGTATCTCGCAGGGGAAACGAGGTGAAGTGAAAGGAGAAATAGCGACAAGACACAAACCACGAGCTATGGAAATGTACGAGGTCGCCATCTAGCCGCCTGCGATGCAAGCCGACGTGTTTTCAGCGTGAATTCGGACAAGGAGGATTTGGTGAGTGTCCCTTCATCCAGGCGTCCTCGGATCTACAAGTGCCTCCAGAGCAAGTGTCTTATCCTGCTCTCACGGCTAAAGACAGCGCTTGTTTTGCTGTACGGGACACGCTCGCACGGTCGGAGTCGTACGTGTTCGATGCGTCGTAGCTGAAGGTTAGTAGTAGTGCAATAAGACAAACTCACACCTGTTGCTTTCGCGTACGCCAGGTTACTTCGGGCCTCCACACAGAGTAACGGAAGCTAAGGGTTGTTATGTTTTTTGTATTTTATTTGTTTTTAAGCTTTATTTTTAATATTTCAGTCGATGTTGAACATATTTTCTAGCGTTTTTACTTTTCACAGCTTATGTTGTGGAGTTTAACAGACGGGAAAGCTCAGTCCATTCCAGCGAATTAATTTTGCTGACCTAAGGGCAAGCACCGTTAGTATGTAAACCCAAACTTCTCTGTACACTCACTATTGTGATGTTTACGCCAGTTTATTCATTTTATGTATTATTTAATCTGTAAAATCTTTATCCTTGTTAGTTTGACGTTGAGTGTGTTTCTGTGACGTCACGTCACACACTGTTTACCTGTTAACATCTGATTGTCAGATGTTAACTTTTGGACAACAACAGACACTGGGACTCACAATCGATTAACTTGACACTTATCGTTAACTACGTAATTGATTAGATTATCTTATATTTAAAACATTATTTAAAAGGGATTCTAAATTTTCTAGTTTAAATTCTATCTGTAGATATAAAACATTGTTTTTTCTTGTTAGCCCCTGAAAGTTAGCTTTGTTAGCTAGCATTTAACTTAATATTTGTGAGCTGTCACTAGTCAGCTTCGCAAGTTAGTGTTATGTTGCCTTGTTTGGTCCGTTAATAATTGCTACTGACTAATGTTAACTGTATTATAATGCAGAAAATAGCACACATGCCATTCTTTAGTTGCTACTTGCCAGCTGTTTTTACAAGGGTCTAAAAAACATTAGAATACAGCTACAGTTTTCTAACATACAAAGGGAGAGTATTATTGTTTTTGTTGTACTATTATACAATTGTTGTTGAATTGTCATATCTCTGCTAATAGAGGTCTCAGGGATAAACCCTCATTTCAACCACGTGACAGCTCCGAAGGCCCATAAAGTTTACGAGTGCTAAATAAGCCATTTTAAAATATGTTTTAATCTCAAGCCTCTTCTTCCTCAGGTGTTGTCCTGTAACCCTCCCTCTTCCCCATCATGCTAAGTTTCCTGCGAAGGACACTGGGCCGTCGCTCCATCCGGAAACATGCAGAGAAAGCTCGCTTAAGAGAGGCCCAGCGAGCCACAACACACATTCCTGCTGCTGGGGATGCAAAGTCCATCATCACCTGCCGTGTGTCCTTACTGGACGGAACAGATGTCAGCGTTGAGCTGCCGGTAAGGACAGTTCTTAAAATATGAGTTGTTATTTGTTGTAATTCTTTCATTTCAAGTTTTTAACAAGGTGGCAATGTGTGTGTGGGACAAAACAAAAACATACAGAACATGATTTCAACAGGAAAGTCAACTGAGGCTGTTACATGTCTTAGATTTTACTGTGTCCTTATATATGCATAGTTTTCTGCAGTTGTTATTAAGATGCTTTTTCTGTGAGAGAAAGCTAAAGCCCAAGAGTGTGTGACCATGTTTGCCTGTGTCAGAAGAACAATCCTTTTAAGCCTGTGTAGGTGGGTGTAAGTGAGTGTGTGGCAGTTTTTCTGATCACTTGTAATCCATGATCCTCGCTTGAGAACACATCACATGACATGATCATGTGACATGTTGGTCTCATCACCAAGTAGGCGCAGAGCAGAACGTCACTTCTCTTACCTCTGATTGTCTCTGCTGCTCTTTTCCTCTATCTTTTCACCTTATGCTATTGAATTCATTTTTCTCTTACTATCTACTACCACCAATGCTGGTGAGACATGATGTAAGCTTGAATAATGTATATATATAATATATAATATTTGTCTTTGTTCTCCTCTGGCTTGAAAATGTTATTACTTTTCGTTGCCTTTGGTATTTCATCTGTCAGACCCACAGGATTCCTGTGAGCCCGATCTCATATCAAAAGTTCCATATAACTCTCTCTCTCTCTCTCTCTCTCTCTCTCTCTCTCTCTCTCTCTCTATATATATATATATATATATATATATATTTGAAGAGAACATCTGTCTGCTGCATTACTATGTCTGTCTCATTTTAATGTATTTTTCTAACTAAGAATGAATGGAGATCATTACCTACAGCTAACAAGCATTTCGGAATTCCTTAATAGCTTATGAAACAAGAATGAATTGCTGTATTTCATTTGGCGTGTCTCACAAGTAATGTCACACATCTTTGAGCATGTATGCTGTTATTAGAAGACCAGGACTTGCTAAATCCTTCCTATTAGCTCAGTGTTATGTGCAGAGAATGATCAGATTAAATTCTAGTTCATTCATTCTTCTGGTCAAATGCGGTCAAATCCTTGTGCTCATCTCACACGCCTTTGTTTATAGTTGAGCAGAAATTATTACTGGAAATTTAACAAGTCTTGTTTCTTTGTAAGTTGTTTAATTGTGTTACCACTTTTACTGATGGAGTATTTGAGCCTAAATGTACCTTCATACCGTGATTTATGTATTGCATTTACTGTATGCCCCCAAAGAAAGTATTTAAATTCAGCTGTATTTTGGAATGAAGTCCAGCAGGGCCTTGGTCTTTGGCTAGGTTTAAAACGAACTTCCCGTTCCTGAACTTCCCCCTCCCCCAGATATAGGTCGCTTCTCCAAAACCTTCTTATCATTCTACTCTGTCTGATTGATAAGGCATTACAAAAACACACCAGCACACTACCACATTTCATACAGCACAACAACAGATTTTAACACAACCAGGGAAGCTGTGTCAGATAATGATGACTTCCATTTAAAGATAATAAAGAAAACATTTTATTATCATATATTTACTTGCCCTTACAGTACAGCATTTATTTAACTGACACTGTAAAAGTAGATGGGTGATATATTCTGTTCCTGACTAGAAGAGGGAGCAGAACATTTCAGGATGGTGTGTCAATGTATGTCACATTGACACACCATCTGAGAGTACAGAGGTGCATTGGAAAGGTTTACTCTTTCACTATCAGTGATTCAGCCAGACATATCACTCGGTTAAACAGACTCTGAGAAAATGTTTATCTTGCCACATTGCTGCCTTTAGTTCACGGTCTACCATTGCTTTAAGTATAGCTACAGTTTTTAGGGAGTTTGGAGGAGGAGTAATGATATTTTTAAAATAAGTTAAACACAATTTGTTTGTTCCGGTTCAAATCCCAGTTCGGGGGATCTTTCTGTCCGGATTTTGCATGTTCTCCCCGTGTCTGCATGGGTTCTCTCCGGCTTCCTCCCACCACCCAAAAACATGCACTATGGGGGTTAGGTTGATTGGCCACTCTAAATTGTCCATAGGTGTGAATGTGAGTGTGAATAGCTGTTTGTCTATATATTCTATATGTTGGCCCTGCGACAGGCTGGCGACCTGTCCAGGGTGTACCCTGCCTCTCGTCCGAAGTCAGCTGGGATTGGTTCCAGCTCCCCCCGCGACCCTGAAAAGGATAAGCGGTAGAAAATGAATGAATGAATGAACAATTTGTTTGTCAATTAAAAAGAATTTGGAACCCTCTTGATGTAGTTGGCAATCATGTCATGTTTCCTTCAGCTACATAGTTGTCTATTCTCTGGGTGGTAGAAATCTTGATGATCCTCCCCCACCCCCGGTTAATGTTTTTCTTTTTAAGATGTTTAAGTGGTTGTAAATACAGAGGCACAATCTAAAACTGAATAGAACTCTTTCACTTACATAAGCTTTCCAGCTGCCTGTGTCAGTCGTATATAAGGCCACCCAAAGCTGTCTCCTAGGGAGACCACTGTTAAACAGCATCTATGTCCACACGTAAGTCCCTAACGCCTTATGATCCACATTCTTTCCTTTAAATGTATTTACATACCCATGCTTTGTCTTTGCCACACTGACGCCTTCTCAATCTTCAGCTTCTCTTATTAGATTTCTCTGTCTTGAGACAAAAGTTTAAGATCAAACAGGGGACAAGTAAAAAAAAGTTAGAAGTACTGTATCAGAATTGAATTGACTGACCAGAAATGTTAGATTTTTGTTGTATACTGCAGCTTTAATAGTCAGGACTCACTGAAACATATACAACATGTAGCCAGACTGTTTATTTCAGCAATCTGTTCAGCTAATGAACTGCCAGCATGTGTGGTCACCTTATGTCTGGAAGAGACAGGCAGATGGCTGTTTTATCTAGACATCTATTTATTTCTATGCTAAAAATTGTTGTTTTAAAATTGTTGTCTGGTAAAAAAAAAAGTTTCTAGACTGCACAATTCTTGTTTTTTTAAAATCACTATCTTTTACTTGTTTTTAGCATTGTGATTAGGCCTGATGGATTATGACGCTGTTTTAATGAGAGTAGCTAAAACCTTCAGCTCAT
Organism: Trinectes maculatus; assembly: GCA_016785345.1. NCBI lineage: Eukaryota > Metazoa > Chordata > Actinopteri > Pleuronectiformes > Achiridae > Trinectes > Trinectes maculatus. The sequence goes on from JAFBJQ010002247.1 coordinate 189,053, forward strand.
ATGTATGCTCAAAGGAAGGTGAAACAACTGCAAACAGTCAAACAAGAGTTTGGTTGTGCATGCACGCATGCATGAACACACACACACACACACACACACACACACACACACACACACACACACACACACAATGCAGCCTTTGTTCTCTCTCCCTCTGTACTGTAGGGCTGCAGTATGCCTTCTCAGCTATGTCAGTAAGCATGGGGCCAGGCTCCCTGAGCCGCCCTGGAGCTCTCTTGGGGTGATCGTGTGTGTGTTTGAGCAATTCAGGAGGACACTCAGGAAAACCTCAAGTGCACCTGTGGTCTATTCCCCTACTAATAATTTTTTTGTGTGTTTTTTTCTACCCATCATCAATGGATAACAAGTTGACCTTCCTGATTTCAACAGGAAGGTCAACTCAGGCGGTGACATATTTTTAACCAACCTCAATTTATTGAAAAAAATGGTAAACAACAATTAAATTGTATGTTTTACATAAACTCTCTCTCTCTCTCTCTCTCTCTTTCTCTCTCTCTGTGTCGCCTGTACTTTTCTGGTATATATATATTATTTTAAGAGCTAGCAGGCCAGTCACTTGACTGACTCAATTACCATAATGCTGTGAATGCTGTGGTCCTCTAAAATGCTTTTAATATAGAAACAGAACATTAGTGAAAACAAAGACTTGCATTTTGGAAATACATTATTTGAAACTGTATTTGGAGATTGGGACAAAGTAAAAAGTCAGCCACCAATTTGCTTACAAATATTTTTACAAATATGTTTAAAGAAAGGGAAAAATAGGAATATATATTTAAAAAAACAAGATGTAGAAAAAAATACAGCTGTTGGCTGATGTTAGACAGCACCTTTTTCATAGAGCCAGATAATCACATGATGTGTTTGGCCACCCCACTACCCTCAGCTCCTGGAGGTCTGGGGCACGTCAGCCTAATGGTTACTGTGGCAACCCCTGTCGCTGTGCCTCATGGTGGGGTTTGGAGAGAGAGAAAGAGAGAGGGAGGGGGAGACAGTGTGCACACGTGAGAGAAATCTCCCAGTTCCAGGCAGAGTTCACAGGCAGTAACTGGTACGGTTTGTCAGAAGGAGCAACACCTATTTTTACACTCTTTCTAAACATCCCATATTTTTCTTATCAAATTCATTAAACAAAAATCAGACTACGTGTACCTAAACCATAAAATCCAAACATTTTGAGTGGTGTAAAAAGAAAGCCTGAATCGTTTTATAGTCAAGTACACTAGTAATGTGTGCAGTGGGGGGGTAACTGAATGAATCGTTTTGGATCACCACTTGGGTAGATAATAAAAGTTTTCAGATAATAAGAGTTTCTCACTGTTTGTGTTTCCCTGGTCAGAAAAAAGCCAGAGGCGAGGAGCTGTTTGACCAGATCATGTATCATCTCGACATCGTAGAGAAAGACTACTTTGGATTGCGCTTCATGGACTCAGCACAAGTGCCGGTAAGACTTCTATTCCAGACTCTCAAATTCAGACCAGTCACTATTCATCCAACTGGTGAAATGCTTGTGAGCAGGACTTTCCCTTCTAGTGAATGGGCTAATGGGATTGGGTATGGACTCTTGTCAGCGGTGGGAGTCAGGGTGTGCTCTACGAAAAAGTCTTTTAAGTCACTGGTCTGCCACTGACCCTCTTCACTTCACATTGACACTTTGTGAAGGCCATGGAAGAGACAGTGGGAGTAGTAAAGAAGAAAACAGAAGGGAAGGAAAAGGAAAGGGGTGAAGGTAGCGTTAAAGGAGTGGGAGGACGAGCTAAAGGAGAGAGAGAGGGAGAAGAGAGGGAGGAGAGAGAGCGAGAGGGAGGGCTGAATTAAGGAATGTGGAGGAGAGTGGACTACAGTGTGCATGTTTCTGCTATCGCTCTTTCACTAACTTATGCATGCAGTCCACATTGTTCATGCCTCACAGAGTCAGGCAGTCATACAATTACAGCAAAGAATACAACACTGACTTAAGTGTGTGTGTGCCACCAGTTTTCAATTATATATATAATTAAATTATATTTTCTTTAATATTAAATATAACCTTGCTGAAATTGCTGTGCTCTTTTCTGTTTATCTTGCTTCAGCATTGGCTCGATGTTACAAAAAGTATCAAAAAGCAAGTAAAAAGTAAGTATTCATAAACATTTACTCAAACTTGTAACTTCTAATTTGTTCCTTTTGGTGCTTTGGATGTTACATACTTTGTGGTTGTTAATTGATAAAATGACTCAGCTTTGATATTTATCTGTTACTCAGTCGGCCCCCCATACTGCCTTCACATGAGAGTGAAGTTCTACTCTTCAGAACCAAACAACCTGCATGAGGAGCTCACCAGGTGGGTAAAGACATACACACTTTACCTTTCACCTTACCTCTCTAGTACGTTTTCTCTCACAAACAAACTATTTACACTTTGTTTTTTAACTTGTTTTTTTTTTACTTTCAGATACCTATTTGTGTTACAGTTAAAGCAAGACGTCCTCAGTGGCAAGTAAGTAATTATTCTTTTAGTCATTCACCTTAATGAAGTACTGTACACAGAAAAAATTTGACGATGACGATATTACGGTATAAAAACGAACGTTTAATCGAAGAAAATTACAGAAATGACAGATTTTCACATTCATTAATTTATGACAAATGCATATCAATTATGCAGCTTGCTGGGAGTCAATTAAAGATCTTGTCAGCACGTGTGGTATACAGTTGTATTCATCAGTAACTATAAGTTCCTTTTATAAACCACATCTGATTAATGTACACTCCGTGAAAATCTTTGGTTATTTGTTCCTCTTTTTATCCGAAGAAAGCTGTTGCTCAGAATGTGACCTAAGACACTGGTGTTTTTTTTCGTAGTTTGTGCAAGACATGAACACTCTGAGTGTGTATCTGTTGTGATTGTTCAGACGCTACAAGAGCTAGTCACTCACAGAACAGACAAGAATAGATAATAAGCTTGTCACAGTGGGAGAAACACTGACAGTCAAACTTTTCTTCAAACACGCTCACTGCTGATCCAATGTCAACAATTAACTGCCCACTTAAACATCCCTCAATCACTTGGTCGACATAATATAATGCCTTTCTTTGTCAGCAGTGGCGGTAAGAATCATTTGTTTTGGTAGTCACGACTACCATAACAGACTTACAACATGTTGCTGGACAGAATACAGTCATTAAGAGTAGTCTGTAGGTTGGGGAATACAAATTACAAATTGTTTTCACTTCAGATATTAACTTTTTAAATGTTTGGCTGCGTACTAAGACGAAATGGCAGTGACTACAGTAGTATGTCTCAATGAAGGTCAGAAAGAGACTTTGGTGGCCAATGGCAGTGTTGACTTATTTTTGCAGACTGATAATGTGTCTGTATTTTCAGGCTAGAATGTCCATTTGAAACAGCAGTGGAGTTGGCTGCCTTCTCTTTACAAGGTAAGCACAGCAGGTGTCCAGGATCCTCTCTATACGTGTTGGTAATTGGCATCACCTCTGTAGTAGCTGCCATTTTGGGTGTAATGTTTCACTGCAGTGCAATCTGCGTTGCACAGTCAAGATGTGTGCTGTCCAGGCTGCACAGATCCCTACGGTGCCTGTGTAAAACGCCACAATAGCACCAGTTAGTGTGATGTGAGATAAACAAGTCTTTTGTCAGTTTTAAGTTGACATATGTTATGCTTGGTCCAGGAAGCCTCTTGGTTTTTCCACCTTCTCTGAATTTGTCCCTTTTGTCCAATTCTAAAAACTACCTTCTTCTTGTGAAACATACATTAAATCTGTTACAACCCTCCCACATGCCCACCAGTTACAGCCCTCCAATCTCTACACTTAATTGGTAGCTGCGAGCCTTTAAAATCCCCACATTTCATTTCAGCTTAATCTCACCAAGGTGCTCACCTAATAGACCCATGCACTCACACGTCCACTTGCCGAACTGGCCACTTGTGTCCCTGCTCAGCGGGAGTTTTCCTTGGTCTTTTCGACCCAGTCATGGTTGTCTCTGTGAATCACTGTCTGCTTTGAGTGACGGTCCTGGCAACACTGCTGCCATGGTCACTGAGGCACATAAATCTCTCCACTACAATAAGATTGCAAATCAAGGGAGCAATGTAGCTTTAGATTGAGTAGTGAACAATCAAACTGCAGACACATGTGGCTGAGAAGTTATTCCCACTTTTATAATGGTAGAGTCTGTATGTACACTCTCAAAAAGTAGTGAGCTTGCCCCTTGGGCTGTTCTTTCGTGCAGACTAAAAACCTGGTATCGTGATTGGCTGCTGTTGGTGTGAATGGGACCTAGTGTTGCTCTAACTACATACATTACATGTAAATAATCATTAATGGAGTAGAAATGTATAGGACTTTCCCTGTAAAATAAATTACTATTTAATTTTAATGAAATTGGGGAGCCCATAGCGGACCTGCAGAAGCCACACAGAGAGTACTGCCTCAGTCAGTCAGTCAAGATTTTATGAAATGGGATTGCATGCCCAAAGCTGTGGACAGACACACACACAGTCACTGTGGGGTAAATGCCAGCTCATTAGTGTTTCGTCCTCTTCAGAGGCCCCCTAATCCAGTACCCCTTCTGTCTTCCCTCTTTCTCTCAGTTCAGCTTTCTCCCCTCAGTTTTTTTCAGAATTATGTTGTTGGTCCACTGACATCTGCTCAGACAAGGATAGGATGAAATTTTCTTTTCTCCCTTCTATATTCTAAAGCTTTGCTCACAGCTGGATTTGCTTTACAGCAAATAGCTCCCAACAAGTCCTGCCTGTCTACCCAAACACTGCAAAATGTAATCAAAACTAAGACTTCTTAGTGTTTGTCCAATTTGCCTACACCATTGTATTCGAGATAAGGTTTTTCACTTTGTCTCATTTTCAGTACACTAGTCTCCGTCTTATCTAGGGAAGATTTATGCCCCTCCCTCAACCTCCCTTTTGTCCCCTTTTCCCACTTGATAGAGTCTGTGACCTCTGTTCCAGAAACCACAACTCCGTGGCCATGGTGCTACACAGTGATTTGTGTGCTGTCATGTAAAGGGACGGTCTGTTTGTTATTTTGTCCACTATGATTCCCATCACCTATTACTGCAGTATTAGTCTCTACTCTGTGGTCCATTGCTGGGGGTTGAAACCCAGTGTCTCTGTGAACACTTAAATATTATTTCAATAATGTTTTACATACAGTGTTTTTTACAGTTTCATGCTGTCTACGGGTCTCTTATTGTTAACCAGTTCTGCTGAGGGTTGTGACTGACATGTATGTTTGTTTGCATGGTTTCAGCTGAGTTAGGTGACTGTGATCCATTAGAACATAACCTTGACCTGGTGTCAGAATTTCGCTTCATACCCAACCAAACAGAGGATGTGGAGCTAGCTATATATAACACATGGAAGGAGTGCAGGTAAGCATTTAAGTATTACTAAACAACTGCATGTGTGGTGATCAGTTAAAATGAATATTGATAAGTGAACCATTTACTTAATGGCTCCTTGAGATGGTTATCCGGAGAACTGCTTTGATCTGCCTTCCTTGAGTTTGTTGTCATCTCCTCTACTTAGACCTGCAGTTGCATTTATGCTTGTCTTTGTTTTGTTCTTTCTCCTCTCCATCAGAGGTCAGACACCGGCCCAAGCTGAGATTAACTACCTGAACAAAGCCAAGTGGCTAGAAATGTATGGGGTGGACATGCATATGGTCAAGGTAATTGACTTGCTTCTTGTTTCACAGAGGTCTACATGCATGTATGTACATGGCTGTGTGATAGGCTGGCAAGCTGTTCAGGGTGTTCTCTGTCTTTTGCCCAATGTCAGCTGGTATTGGCACCAGCTCCACCCTATGGCCCCAAGATGATAAGCATTATTGGTAGATGTATAGTTCTAACACCATAGATGCAACAGTTTTGTAAATTTTAAAATAATAATAATTTGATTTACTCTTTTCCCTTTTCCCTTTCTGTTTCTCTGTCCATATCTGTTCTGCAGGCCAGAGATGGTAATGAGTATAGTCTGGGTTTAACACCCACTGGAGTCCTGGTGTTTGAAGGACAAACCAAGATTGGCCTCTTCTTTTGGTATATTTACGCATGATATTCAGTGACAAATTGTTGTTTTATAGAAACAATTTTAATCATTCTTTTTGTGTGTGTTAATTCTGTTTGCTTTAGGCCTAAAATCACTCGTCTAGATTTTAAGAAGAGCAAACTGACACTTGTGGTAGTGGAGGATGATGACCAGGTAAACAAGACCACACATCTCAACAGCTTAACCACATATCAGCATGTATTAAATTTTATTACTAACTTGGGTAGACCATTGCAAGCCATGTTTAAGCAGTTGAAAGAAAATGTACTAATAAACTGAGTTTACTTTACTTGCAATAAAGGGATGTCTTGAGTAAAGCAGTGCCAAATCCTTAAAAAAGGTTTGTTCCAGATCAAAATGAAACAAGATCTTTATATTGTAGTACCTTGAGGCAACAGTATATGAAAGAGAAGGAGAGTCTGTTTATGTCCAACCTGGATGTCTTTGAGCAAGGTTAATAAAGAAGCCTGTACTTTCTGGTATTTCTGGTATGCACCATTCTCCTACACACACACACACATGCACACACATACACATACACAAAACCACAGTTGAAGTTTTAGACATGAATCCAAATGAGAGGGTGCTGGCAGTGAATCTCGTAGAGGCTCAATCTATGGTCCATTTTTGCAGAGATAACATTGAGATTAAATTGTGGAACAAGTGAAAGAGTCACATCTCATAGTCAAAGAACATACCTGTACACAGGTGGTTAGTTGGAATGCTCAGAATGTCTGTGTGTATGTGTGTCTGTCTCTCCATCTCAGGAGTACGTGTCTGACTTTAGTGACCTTTTTGTGGGTTCTAGATATGATAATTTTGCTTCTTTTGTCTTGTTTTTTTCTGCTGGACTTGTGAAAAGATTTGTGTGTCAGCTTCAGTTGAGATGGTCAGCGGTCCTGTCTTTGAGGATATAAACGAGTTGTGTTTTGGTGAATGTCTGGAATTCGTGTACACCTGAAAAACGATGGAAAGAGGCAATGATAAGAAACAATAAAAAATTAGCAAATGATCTGTAACTGGATGTGGTCCCAGTAAGGCTTTCATCCAAGAAGCAATTAAAAATCCTATTAATGAGGCAGCACTTGCTCTCTGTGGTGCAGCCATTCATTATTCATGTATCAGCCTCCTTCTTCAAGTAATACTTCGCTATGAGCTTTGTTTTACAGAAAATATATGTCCAGGATTGAAGGCATTTCAAATTATTATTAAGTTGATTTTAAATTTAACCTGTTGTAGCTAAAATACCTTCTTTTACATGTGTGGGCACACGCTGTCACATGCATCTGTTGCACACATACACAAATGCATCTACAGACATCCTCCGTTCCTCTGCACAAAGTATTTTGCACTTCTCAGTGCCACTTAATTAATTTATGACCGCCTACAGAATATCAACACTGATCACCATGTGATTTATTTTTTCTGCTTCTCATTGGGACATACACAGACATACACACACAAGCACATTCACAACAGTCACTGTCACAAAAAATGATTTTGTTTGTTGTTAGAGTGGTGATGTAGAGAGTAACAAGTGTATGCATTCAGGATTAATTTTAATACCAGATGTGAACTATCGTACGCATCTCTTGAGATAGGTGTTAATACCCATCTGTTAACAGGGTCTCTGAGTCACCTATATCTAACCCCATGCCAATCCTTCTCAGGGAAAAGAGCAGGAGCACACCTTTGTCTTCAGGATGGATCATCCCAAGGCCTGTAAGCATCTCTGGAAATGTGCTGTGGAGCACCATGCTTTCTTCAGGCTGAGAGGGCCAGTACAGAAGAACTCTGCGCGCTCTGGGTTCATACGCATGGGATCACGCTTCAGATACAGGTATGGATCAAATAGAAACGGATACTTTTGAAGAATGGCTTTTTCTCAACTGAGGGTTTGTACATAGTTGCAGTATACTTTTGTTTTAAAAACAAGCAGTACTTCAAGGTCTAGCTAACTATAAAATAAAGCCCACAGCCGCATTAGCTTAGCTTAGCTTAGCTTAGGGGCTCCCGTGTCGTCCGACACATGAGGCAGTCAGGTTGGCCCAGCAAGCTCTGTCGGCAGCTATCCTCTGTATATCCCTCCAGTTGATTTTAGCTGTTTGTAGGTCTCTCTCGATGGTGTGCCTGTAATTCATCCTGGGGCGACCTCTACGTCTCTTTCCCCGTGGTGCCCAGTGCATAACTTGGTATGCCAGTCTGTCTGGTGAGAGTCTCATGACATGGCCCAACCAGCTCAAGCGCCGCTTTCGGATTGTCACAGACACTGGTTTTTGGCTGGTCCTAGCTCTTACTTCAGTGTTGGGTATGAAGTCATCCCATCTGATGCCTAGTATCTTCCTTAGGCATTTATTGTCGAAGACATCTAGTTTCTTTTCTTGGCTTGACTTCATGTGCCATGTTTCGCATCCGTAAAGTAGGGTAGAAAGAACATTGCTGTTGTAGAATCGCAGTTTAGTTCCCAGGGAGAGCTTCTTACTAGACCACAGCTTGCCAAGCTGGTTGAAAGCAGCTGAGGCCTTCCCTAGCCTGCAGTCTAGTTCCTTGTCCATGTCCCCTCTGTTGTTCATGGAGCTGCCTAAGTACGTAAAGTTCTCCACCACTTCCACTTCATTGTTGTCAATGATCACACTTGTGGGAGGGGGGTGCGTCCCTACTAACATGTTCTTGGTCTTTTTGGCACTAATGGTGAGTCCAATACTGCCTGCAGATGAGCCTATGTCCTCCACTAGGGGTTGTAGGTCCTGTGTGCGCAGCCGCATTACCAACACCGTTTTTTGATGGGAATGTATTTTCAGAAAACATGAATGAATTATTAATGTAAATAATGAACTGCAGAAGTATTTGGCACAGTTAATATTGCACACATCATTACTTGGTTTGCAGACTGTGTTCTCATGTTGCTTATTTGAAAAGTGGACAGGAAATTACTGATGAGTTAGTTGCTGCAAATTTAAAGAGCCATGTTTGTTTCTGTATCATGAGTTTTGACGCAGCAACAGAGATAAGGCCCGGCGTGATACAGTATCATTCCACTGTACATACAAACCCCCCACATGTGTACACATAGATACTTGCAGTAGTTCAGCTACGCACTCTGTGTCAATATACTGGATTTGCCAGCTAGTGGCCCTCTCTGTGTGTTTAAACATTTCCCAGTTGGATAAGCATTGGCAGTAATGTTGGTTTAACACTGAGGTTATGGGGTTTGTTGTTAATAGAAAGTTATCGCCTGGTTGGGTCCAGAGTTCAGCATGGGTTGTCACTGTGCGTATTGGTTTTGAGACAGTGAGCTTTATATATTAATAATTTCATCTAAGTGATCTAATGTATTTAGTGATTTGGCTTTTATTAAGATCAGGTTTACATTGTTTACTTTTGGAATACACAAATATCTAAATCAAAAGTGTAAATTCATTTTGTGTGTGTGTTTTTTGTGTGCGTGTGTGACCAGTGGGAAGACAGAGTATCAGACAACCAAGGGCAATAAAGCAAGGCGATCAGCCTCCTTTGAGAGAAGGCCCAGTCGACGGTACTCAAGGAGAACCATGCAGAACAGAGGTCAGAACAACAGTAACATAGTAAACTTTCAGTAAAATTGAATAGATATACATACACAGCTATGTCACAGCACCTCCAAAAGAAATAGATTGTCTTACATGATAAACAAAAAACATCAACACTACTGGTACACACTGCATTTTTCTGAAAAACATGCTGTAAGTTCCTCATTTTAACATGAACCCATATACAACACTGTCTGTTTTTGTGTTTTACAGGACCATTTCATCCACAGGAGTGAGTACACAGATTTTTAAAAATTATTTAATTGCTTGGTTACATAGCAATAATTTGTCTACTCTGTTTTAAGTACATCAGATTCTTTTTTTTTAGTTTCACCACATGGCTTGGTTATAATCATATTAAGGAGGCAGCCCCTTGTTAAACGGACATGTGTGCATGTTAAACGCTTGATTTCAGTGGTAGATTAAAACTGTCATGAGACCAGCTGACTCACAGCATTTGTGACGATAAACATTCCTGTGACTTTTCTTCACACATATTTGGACAGGCCTACATTCTCACAATGCTGGTACACACAATTGCCCTAATGAAAATTTGCAGCAGTTTTAAATGCTGATGGGAATTGAGCTACTTAGCACATTAGCACCCTGGTAGACCAAATAAAAGGAGAATTAAGGTTAAAAAAAATGCATTACCTCAGTGTCTCCAAATTGTACATCTGCATTGCCCCAATATGCATTTCAGTTGTAGTGTTATAAAGATCTAAACACTGAAATCCAGCTCAGATATATTTACAGTAGAAATTCATGGATAGTATTATGTGTTGTCCTGTAGATCTTTTGAATAAAACCTTTATTTCTTTTTTTTTTATCCAGAGTTCTTTCCTCAGGCAATGGAGTCAGCTCCAGCAAAGACAACAAGGTAAGGAGAAAAACTGCTGAGTATTTTTTTCTCTATTTGTTATTAATAGATTGGGGAAAAAGCAGAGCAGTGAAAGAGACTCAAGGAGGGTTTGAAAAATAAATTCATTTTATTCATGACAAGATACAGTCAGCTAATGGACATCAATTAAGAATATTAGTAATTTGCCAAAAATCTTACATTAGTCATGCTTATTGATTGAATGTTTTTAACTTAATGTAACGGTATTTGCTTTCATTCTTTTCTCAATAATTTTGTTACATCCAACCATGTCCTCTTATATCCCCTGTGCCTCTTTAACATAATTGTTGTCTTACTCTCCACCCTTTAGTTTTCTCTGAGCAGAGGTGCCTGGTCGGGTGTGCCTGTGGTCTCCCCTGCAGCTGTGACTGTCTCTGGACCTATTGAAATTGAGGTGCTTCCCAGGAGTCCCGGAGGAGAAAAGAGGAGGTTGGTTCATTCAAAATTTGAGTATTTCACCAGGATTATTTTTATGTACTAAAGTGGGCTCTACTCCCGTGCATCTCTGAAGATGAGGACAAAATATTGAGCTTTTGAATATTGAATTTAAATGAATTGTTTGGGTGTCAGTAGCAGCTGACAGTAGTGGTTTAGCAAGGCTTATCCACTGACCCTGTCTTGTTGTGACCAGAGAAGGCAGGAAAGGAGGAGGGAGCTAGAGAGAGAGAGAGAGCAATATTAGCATATTAATTTTTTTGTATTTGTAACTACTTGTCCTTTTCAGATTTGTCAGTTTCTGCTATGTATTGCATAGTGAAATCCATCTTATGTTAATATAATGTGTATAGAAAATTGTTATTGGAAACACAACATGATGGCTTGAGAGTTTTAAGTTATTTTTGTGTCTACATGTATTGTATGCATCTTGTGAGACAGCCTGTGGATAGATGTAGTGGAAGACATGCTCAAAGTATTTTTCCTCCTTTTATTTGAAGTACAAATACGATATACAGTGAGGTCCAAAAGGCTTTTGTACCCTGGTAAATGTGTGCTAGTAAGTCTGCTACCTCCTCAGTCATAAACCTGCAATGTTCCCCTGTGTGTTCCAGTATTAACATATACTGAGGACTAATTGGTCTTGTCTGGAGGCAGGTCAGGTAGGTACAATCAAGCACTGAATCTTGCCATTGCTCTGGCTTTAACTAATCAAATGCTGTGCAGTGATGTGCTTTATGATTTTGGCCTGGGGAAAGGGCTCTCTTACAGTTTTATGATTCCTCGTTCTTTCCGCTTTCGAGCCGCATGAAACATCAACCTAATTGGTGGCGGAACGACGTGATGATTTTGCGGGGATCTTGTGTTTGGCATTATGAATCAGTGTGGCATGATTTCAGCTTGGGAACTGCTCTCTTGAGTCTCTAATTTTGAGTCTGTGGTGATGTCTCTTCTCTAAGTCATCTAATGTCATGTTGCGCATGCTGTGAACCTCCTTATTTAGTAATTAGTTTTATTTACTAACCAGGCAACTCTAAACGAGCTGCTCATCATGCTGTTTGTAAAGAAAGTAATTCATAGTAATTTATATTATTATTCCTCAGTCAGTGTCAGTTTTAGCGTATTTTGGTACAGTTCCGTTTGCCAGTGATTATAATCTGTGGAGAAGACATAACATGCACAGGCCCACATTGCTTTTTAGGGCGCCACCAGAAACATTTTCAGTTTAAAAAGATTGCTTAAGAGGAGCTTTGTGTTTTATCAACACAAGACTATGATGATGACCTCAGATTTCATACAACCTTTTGTAAACAGTCTCCTGTGGACAGGAGGAGGATGCTTTGAAAGAGAGACTACTGTATCACTAACACTTCAGAATAATCCTTAGTGCTTAACCTTTTATTTCTATTGCCGTCTCTGTCTCTCTTGCTTTTGGCTGTGATGATACATACGCTGATGCCCCTGGAATCTTGGCGTCAACACAATTTCACTGTTGATTTTTTAATGCGCAGCTGTTTGTCTTTGTATCTGTCATTATCCAAATGCACCAAGCACAAAAAGAGAATGTGATTTTGAGGCCACTGACGGTATGATCTATAACATACATTAGTCAAAATGATATCACTGATTTACAACAATACAAAAAATGAAGCCAATGATCTGAACTTTGTAAAAGTAAATCAAGTGGAATAATACCAATTAAAGTAGTAATAATAATGATAATAATTTCAGTACAGCTCTTAAAATAATATACTTACTGAAATTTTCTATTTATTTATATTCTTTTCGAGTAAGCCAAAATGCCTTCTTGAATTGTGCACTGTTTGTTTTTATATAGTACAGTATATATGCTGTAAATTCTTAGAGCTCTCCTCCCTGTATACGCTTTCCTTTTTATCTGATGTCTTCTACAATTTCCACTTCTTGCTTCAGCTTCTTCCACTTTAACATTATTGAGAGAAAACGGGTATTTAATGCCACGAAAGCTAGTTTAAGAAAAAGCTATTTCTTTTGCTAATGACAAACTGTGGAGCTTCATCTGCTGACCCTTGAGCAGTGGGAAACCATGTGCTGCGTTGCCATAATGCTCCCGGGGCAGAGCTGTCATCATAAATAAAAGCTTCCGGCTCGAGGCCTCCAACACTGAATATATAAACACTGACTTGGCATAGGCCATCAAACCTCAGCCATTAGAGGTTGAAAGCCACATCATGGATGCTCCAGAGGCATCTGGTCCACTTCACCTTACTCAAGTGCTCATGTCACAGCACTTGTCAACATACAATTATGTGTATGACAGTGTACAACGTAGCAGAGGCAATGCAGTACAAGTTGTAAGGCGTATTCACTGTGTCTCGACACTGCTGAGCTTCCTGCAGTCATGCAGACCTTATTTATTCATGTTTCATATCCCCTGTAACAAACGTTTAGTGGTTTTACTGGCACAGCTTCTCTCTGTAGTTAAAAACAGACAGATGATGTCATATGGCAAAGTTAAACCTCAGCAGTAGAAAGTCTCTGAGGAACACACTTTGTAAAAAACAGCAGCAAGAAAAGCTGAGTGAACCTGCATGTCATGCCATAAGCAGGACATAACACTTCAGAGAATGAATCTTCAGTCATGTTCTTAGCAAGCTGCTGCCGCCTTCTCCTCCATCCTTTCCCTTTGTTTTTTTATTCCTCTTACACAATGCTGTGTTTCTGCCTTATCTCTCTCCTGCTTTCATTCATTTGCACATAATCTCATTCTCCACTTTGCCATTTTCACTGAATGCCCTCCCCACAGTCTCACCTTTTGTTTACCTCGACTTTCACACCCCACCTCCTGAAACGCCCCCCCCCTCCCTGTTTGTCCTCTTCCCCTTGTCCTCCTCTGTTTTTCCTCCACCCTGTTCTCTTTAGGTGTCCTCTTCCCACCATCCTCATGCGTCATCAAAGCTCCCCAAAAAGAGTTGGACAAACCCGATCTCCTGACAACAGTCTCACCGTCTGTACTGACCAGATTTGGACAGCAGAGTAATAAATGGGAATGGCCCATGCTATTTGTGGCAGTCACTGTACCACATTGATGAACACTCTGGGTGTGAATGCACATTTGCCTTTTTAACTGAAACTTTCCTCAACAGAAATCACCTCTGCGGTCTTGTAATACTAATGACACTTCTTTACACGTGAGTCTTGCAGTCATACTTGACACTGCCCTCACTGCCTCAGTCCAGCTCAGCTTCTCCTGCCACTTGTTCTTGGTCCTTGTTCCAGTGACAGTTCTGAAAAGTGAATCTCCCTTTGCTCCTCTGACCTTCTTTTCTCTTTTTTATCTTACCCAAAATCCATTTTCTTTTTTACTCTTGCTCTTGTTCCTCCTTTCCTGTTTTTGGCACTTAAATTCACAAGTAGTGAATTAGCTGGCTGGGGTGAGATGGTTTCAATGTGAGGGCCAGGAATTCGCCTCCACTCTTGACTGCAAGGAAACAATAGGTCACACAGTTTCGGCACATTCCTCAGTTTTTCTTATTTTTACTTGCCCTAACAACCTTCATTTTTTAAAATGATCTAAACACTGTTGCTTTATTATGTTTGACTTTTATCAGATGATTTTTATACAAGATAATGTGATTTTCTCTTTTATATTTAATTTAATTTGCACATTTCTTTGATCTGCTGCTCTGTTTTTGACAAAATATATGTTTTTCGACACAATAGTTGACATTTTTCTAAGATTTAGAGATATGTCCAATAGATTGTTTGCTTCAGTTGGAACAGAAGCAAAGTCAGTGAGTTGCCCTCTCTCTGTCCAAAGTGCATTACAAACAAGTCCAAATCTGTTATATCTGCACATTACTCTCTACTTCTGCCTCAAGTGTTAAAGATGTTTTAGACCCTATTGTTTGATAGATACAGCCTCCTTCCAGCCATCGAAATCATATAAGCATAATTCCATTAAATATTGAAAACTGAATCAAGTTTTAAATGGGAAAAAATGATCTGTGTGTGTAAACTCTCAATGGTGAAAGCACCATTGCGTGTTTTTATGAAAAGAGCTTGCTATCGAGAGCAGTTATTGTAATGAGCAGTGTGTAGAAGTTTATGCACTGAATGCTTAACTACACCTCAGCTATACTACTGAACAACTGTTTCTAGCACATCTCAGATAATTAAGATGATTTGCTTAGTTAAATGTTTACAACATAGCTGCAACCAAAGGATGTTCGCCTTCTGTCTGTTTTTAATCATTTCACAGAATAAAGACATAATTACACTTACACACTCAGAACATTGTGTAGCTTTGCTTAGCATCTTCAAAGTGTGTTTTGCTGTCACTCAAATTGTACATCGACTGTTGTAGTGTTAGATATTGTAATGCCAGGCCCATGCTGGTAAATTGTTGCTGTTGATTATGAAGCACAGCTGGTTACTGTTAGAATTGAACTTACTGCTGAGTTGATGCTTAATTTCACTGGGCAGGTTTGAAAGGAGTTTCCCTTTCTCTGTCAAAACATGCCTTTTTTCTACTTTTAGTAAGTTTGGCTTTTTTAAAATTACTTAAATTACAGTCAGACCATCTGTCAAAAAACTATCCTCAGCATGTCTGAGCACTGACCTGTTCTCTGAACATAGTTCCTTAGTGCTATTCAGCATTTGCTTGGGAGAGACTGTTGATCCTTAAGTGCTTTTTCCATAGCCTTATGTTTGTTTTTATTGCCAACACAAGGGATTTATGCATCCTGACTGTCCATTCTGTTTTCTTAATGGATTACTTAACATGTGGGAGTGATTATGTACATTTGGTTTGTGAGTCCTCCGGCAAAGCATTGTACTTTTCATCTCATAGACGGTATACAGTACATCATGCTTCACTGTGTCTTCAGGCTCCAGGAATATGAGGTTATTACTGGGCTCCTAGAAGAGCTTCCACCAAAACCCAAGTATCAAATGTTTTGCTTCAGGATGCGTCAAGTTCTGAGAATATTGCACCACATTATTTCCCACAACAGTTATTACTTTCTTTGAAGACTTATTACTATTGGCAGAATGGTGCTTGTGTAAAACTGTTCCTTTACCTTTCGAGATGACATTTGGTTTTAGGCAATGTTATTTATCTTAGGGCCACAGCTGCTGAATGTTTCTGATAGAATGTACACTCACTGCCTTTTGTTATAATTACTTTTGTTGGCTGTTTAATCACTTTTGCTGTATGAACTGACATGATTTTCTTTGTACCTGAGCTATTATTTCAGATATACAAAGAAAAATGACAGAGCTTTTATTTCAGATATAATTCTAAATACAGTAGCCTAAATGGAAAACCGGTTAAGTCTTTTGCTTTATTTTATTTTGGGTTTTTTTTTTAATTGGAAAGATTGTAAGTGTCTTCTCATACACCTTCATGGGCCATCTTGAGTCCATTCATACCTTATTGATGCTGCTGGTAAGTTGTACAGCTGTATAATCCTGAATATGTCTGCTGCAGACACACACTTGCACTATTCCCTCCATCATATTTGTTTGTGTTAACATTAAAATGCAGTTGTTATGAAAGCCATATCATGATACTGATTCTTTTTTTGTCTGTTTTTGTCTCCAGTGTGCCCATAGCTGCTGACCTGATGGAGACCTGCATTGATGATGTACTCAGGGCTCCTGCTGTTTCCACGGTGACAGATGCAGAGGAAGCCGGCCCAAGCAATTCCTATGCTGCTGTCAGTGCCGCAGCAGAAGATCCTCTCAAGCTCACGGGTGAGGCCCTTGAAAACCAAAAAAAAAATTGAATCTGTGTAAAAGGTTACATTTTGCAAAGCTGAGCTGATTGTGTTGTTTGTATTGTTAAGTTACAGAGAAGTTTTATGCAAGAATGATACATATCACTTGTTCTGTCATAACAATGTGCAATATTTGTTATACTCTACATGTACCCATTGATTATGGAGTATAGAATTGGTATGTGTATTTACATGTATCTTTTTGTGTCTCCAGAAGCAGCAGCTCTTCTTAAGCAGCTGGAGTTAGAGAGCAGTCCAGTCCTCACAACTCAAAGAAATAATGTCAACGTCAATGTGACCATGAACAATCAGGTACATGTTTACAGAGAATAGGTCTTCTAAAAGCAATACTCATCAAATCCTTTCGGTGTCTTCATAAAGTCTGGTAACAAAAGTGTAAAGCACTAAGCCAAACCATCATAGACAAGCTTGTTCAGAGGCATATTAAGTTATTTGTTTTTCATGTGTGCACCTTCTGTACCAATAGGAGGATGTGGTGAAGCTCACAGAGAAGTGTGGTCTGAGCAACACAGGCAGTAGTCCAGTTCTGACTTCCCTGCGCACACCAGAGGATCTGAAGAGTAACATCCTTAAAGCACAGGTGGAGGCTGCTGCACTCAAGGTAAAAAACATGACAAAAGAAGAAAAAGGTAGAAAAACGCTACAATAAACTGAACCTCAATATGAGTAGGAAAAAAAGGCACACTAATACATTCAAGTGTGCATATGATAATTGACGAAGCAACATATTCATCTCGGCTCAGTGCTGCATTGTATTATGCGTTATGTTGTAACTGGAAAGATGTACAGGGATGATTTTCTGTTAAAAAGCAAATAAATATAGCGAATTGCATAGCCAGTATACCAAGTGTCACAGCTGTTAACCTCTGTCTGTCTGACTATCTTTGTCTGTTTACCTATACACAGGGGTCGTTGGAGGAACAAGTCACAGTGGTTGGAGATAAAAACTGTAACTTGCAGGAAGCCTCTGCCAGGTATGACAACTCCCTCTTATCACACATTTTCATACAAACTACCATCCATTATTAGTTATTCATTATCTAATTAATCTATAGTTTTAGAATTATAATACACAAATGAGTTGAATAATTAAAAAAAAACTATCTGAATTTAAAACAAGTTGTAAAAGTGAAAAGAAAATATTTTTGTTTTGGCTGTCAAATGTGACCATGAACCTATGCAAAATATATGAAATGCAATGTGTTGTTGTTTTTGTAGCATGATTTTGTGTTGAGCTGTTAAGCACAGTCATTCAGTATAGAGCAAACATGGCCATTGTTTCTTGCGCTTCATTGTCTTGAAACTGGACCCTCCCCCCCTCCTGCTCCCCTTACTCCTCCTCCTCCTTCATCTTCATGAGTCATACCAACTGTCATTACATTGTCTCAACCAATCACACATCACAGTCCTTGCTGGTAGAGCTGATTAAACATCTGAATAGTCATGAGGATTATGAGCATACCTCACAACATTACATCACCTGCAGCTCATCCCTATTAGCAAAACCATGCAGATGGACAAGCAAATGCTAGTGTGTCAGACCGGAGAATAAACCGTATTAGATTTGTTGCATACTCTGGCTCACCTGCCTTTTAGCAAGGCCTCAAGGAATGCCTTGAAGACAAGTGATTTACTAATTTACCATGTTCAATGAATCAATTTAGAATGAAACCTTGAAGTTACTGGCAAAACAGTGCTATAACTTGAAGCAAAATAATGTGATATATATTACTTTGTGATGTGTGAAAGATTTCACACAGCATAATAACACTGAATATTCCATGAAGACATGTACATCATATCAACATTATATAGACTTATGAATATGTACTGTCATTTGCTAGGTTAAAGGTGCGCAGTGGGCGATTGGGCAGTAACTCATCTATCTCGGTTAGCAGTCGCCCTGACATCCCGGACTCCTGGGAGCTGCTAAAGCCAGCTTCACTGGTCTCATCAGCAGGGACCAGGTCAGTGTGTTGGCTTGCGCGAGCTAAATGCTTTTGTGTGCAGTTTTTGCTTTGTGTGTACACACCGCATGTGATCATTTGTCAGCCAGGCAAAGTCTTTATTTATTATTACAGCCAATGTTTGTTCTTACAATTAGTATGCAACAGATTATATAGAAAATATGATGATCAACGCTGTCTCCTCAGGGTAAAATCATTACTATATAATCTTATATCATAGATGATTATTATTATGTGGTCGTGCATTCAGGGAAAAAACCCCACATACCTAATTAACACAGATTTCACGATGACCAGACAGACTTGATCATTCTTTGTGGTCTTTGCTGACATCTGTTGGCGTATTTTGAGTAATGCAATATAGTGTGGATGAGTCGGCCAGGGTGTGATGGGTCACATGACTGGAGTTCTGCCTGGATACTGCTGGGTTCCCTGCTGAACAACTGTTTATCATAGGATGAAAAAAAAATACAGATGCTTTACAAGACAAATCACAGAGTCCCAGGGTTATTAAAATGGTAAATGCTTCTACTCAGGCTGCTGCTCAGCTGCCTGAAGGTTGTGGACTAAAACAAAACATAGAAACTGAGTTATCAAAATTTATCAAAAGCATTTTGATGTCAGATATCAGCAGCATTCTAGACACAATTTTTCTGCTTTTCTTTCTTTGCTGCTGTTGTAAAGTAGCTTAGGTTCATATCCTTGGTTTGAATAACACAAATCATTTGAATTTCATTATTTGGGGCTGAGTAATATGTTCAGTTAATTTTCAGATGTCTTGAAAGTTGTTACTAAGATGCACAAAATGTACTCAATAAAATATATTTATTATACAAACATGAGAAACCTTTTGAGGAATTTAAAGTAATTTCTCCTGAGCTCATTTTCTCTTTTTCTGTTCATCAGTGTTGAGAGGTTAGCTGAAGATGTAAACCTCTCTGTTCCTATGATGCCCATTGAGTCTGCCAGTGAGAGCATGGCTCCAAAGGTAACATAACTGAAAATGTTACCATTCTTTTATACATGTATGAAGTGTTTTGCTTAATTTTGCTCTGTTTGATTCTTCAGTATTTTGTAAGCTGCAACTCATAACATTAGCTTAAATACAAATTATTAAAGTACAGGTATATTTTACCCGTCCATTCTACTATACCTTCATTATGTGAATCATAATGGAAACATGAAATCTGTACTAGCTCCTCTGTTAACAACTACTTCTGCCTTTTAAGACACGTAGGTTACTTCTATGGCTCCTGTTGGATCTACAATATGTTTAAAATGATTTAATACAGGATTTGTATTTACTGTTTGTCTGTTGTCCTTCAGGTTTCCAGCGTCATTCTGCAGATTAAAGCAGAGGAAGCTGATCTGCAACACACCCCCCCACTTTCTGATAACCTAATCGACTTCACTGATCCAACTCCTGTGGTAAGTTTAAGCCAACTGAATGTGGAATAGTTTTTAAAATCCTGCAAAGATTTATTTTTTTTTGAATAACCATTTTTCTGAGACACTTTCAGTGGGGAGGACAAGTCTGCCATTGCAGGGAGTAAGTCCACTTAACTGGACTGCAACAATACATGGATTACTGTATTTACTTGTGTGCAAAAGTTTTCACACACAGTCAATGATCTTTCTGTATGATCCATGGATATCAACTTGTCACTGATCTGGGGTCAAACCAGGGTCAAATGGACCCTTTAGAAGTATAGTCAGTGGATGTTAACAATATATTTGTCTTCTAGCTGCCACCAGTGCAGCAGCCCAAACCTCTCATCACACCTCGTTGGATCATTCCAACAACTGCTGTGAGTCATCATGTCTCCTTTCTTTTACTCATCCATCCTCCTGTCTATGTAGGACTGTGCACAGGGTCTTCGGGGAAAAAATGAACTATTTCATTATTTACTTGTGTCAATTGTCCTAAAAGGGCTGCCAGTCTTTTTTTAAAGTCATATTCACTTGTAGCTTAGTTGCTGTACACCTTGGCTGATGTAGAAGCTCAGTAGTAACTGATCACCCTCCTTCTCCCTCCTCCCCCTCTCTGATGCAGCCTCCTGGCGTCTTTACTAACGGCCTGCTCGACCTTGACCCCCCTGCTAAGGTCACCCCTCTTCTCCCTGCAGACGCGGGAGCATCTCTCTCACCAGCCCTCCCCCTCCACGCTCACACGCGTAACACCTCATCTGGCAGGTAAAGTTAATTTGGTTTGAACCTAAAGCACTTGAAGACTGTCTGTAGCACGCTGACTCCTGCTGTCCAAGCAAAACAAATGCTTCTTTTAGCTGCAGCATAATCCTAACTCTACAACAGTATTGAAGAGCACTTCAGATGGTCTGCATTAACAGTATGTTTGGCTCGTTGCAATATGCTAAAATTGCATTTAAGTCTTAATTAGCTCCATGAGTTTATTTTTGATGCTTCCGCTCTTTTTTCTGTTTGTGAATTGATTGAGAATCTGCAACTTACAGAGTACCTCTTTGTCAATGACAGTGTACAGTGTAAAGTCAAACACGCATTTAAAGAGAGATCAGAATGTTGTCATCCATGTTCTTGATTTTTTTTATCTGTTTTTTTATACAGAAGTGGAATTCTTTTTTTTTATTTCAGTCTTTTTCCAGGGTCTGTATTCTCCTAAACATTTATAACAATAAAGTGTGTGTTCAGTGTTTTTGCTGGCAGAGTAGTGAGATAACATGGAGTCTTGCTGATGCAGTAGTTTTACCTTCCTGCCCCTCCTGTGTCCCACAGCACTGTGGGTCAGCTGCCAGCCTCGGACGATGGAGCCAAACCCAGAGGTCTTCTGACCACTGAGCTCTGATGAAGAAACAGGAAGCTTTCCCACCTCATCCCATCCTTCATCCACTCGTCCTACAGCTGGGCTGGGTTTACTGAACACTCTGGCCTAAAAGCATGGCAGGGAGGAAGTGGCAGCTTCCAAGCAGCACAGTTTCCACCTCACCCACACTGACAAAGATCAGACAGATCAGCAATGGAAGGACAGTGTAGAATATTTCATGACAAAAAAATCTCATTAAGCTTAGTATTTGTATAACATAAACGCAAACATTTAGCTCCAGTATTAACATGAAAACTCATCGAATTTTCAATATGAGTTTCACTGCTAGTGATATGCCACTTACATTATCCATCCAGTTGCTGCAGTCCCCAAGCAGCGCCACCTGCCTGTACTTGACAAGTAATGTAACAGAGGTCAGGTTAGGGCTTTTGTCAATGACAGGACATTGTGAGAGAAGTTACAAAATATAATTTACCACTGGCTGGTTGCATAGACTGTAGGTTGTCTTTTAGTGCTTTTTTTTATAGCTGGTTGTGTTACCACTGGATCACTGCAACCTAAGCTGCACACTCACATGTATATTAAAACAGCTGACACATACAAAGCTGCTTGAGTACACTGGATATAGGACTGAAAATACATGGAGTCTTAATATGATGAAACCTGGGGAATAAGATACTGTCATGTCCTTTTAGAACATTACAAATCTTCTTTGTAGGTTTAATCTCCTTTAAACCTAATCACTTACATATATATATATATATATTTGATACTTATCTCTTGTTGCCACTGGATATAAAAAAGTGCATAATCTTTGCAACACTGGACCTTGAAAGAATTATTTGCAATGGAAAAACAATTTAAACTTTTGTTTTTATTATCATGTCATTTTTTTCCATTTCACTGTTTTCATTTGCCCTTTTCTAAATCAGCACATTGTGCAGATCAAGGGGGTTTGACCAAGACTAACGGAAGTTAGTTCTGTGTCTGTTTTTGGATTCTGTAATTAGTTTTTATTCAAAACCACTGTTTTCACCAGTTCACTTTTTTTTACCAACATTAATTTTAAGTTTTTAAACAGGAATGTGGATGCTCCATGTGAACGTTGGTTAATTGCAGTTGAAAACCCTAGTTAATTGTGACTGCTAGATTTAATCATCAGTTCATTGTAGACAGAAATTTGATCCTGTTATCGACAGTGACTGCAAGTATACATATATGTAGCTATTACCCTGCCTTATGTAAATGAATGTATTCAAAATATCTCATCTAAGAATGCTGGAGATGCCACAGTATAAATATATGAATCACAGTAGCTGGTGAATTGTATAGCTTTTTTCTAATTCTACATTTTGAGTTTATAATGAAGCATATCAGACCGAATCGTCAGTGGTAGCTCTCATCCATTTAAAAAAGAAAGAAAACTACCCCATACATCACAATCACTAAGTCTGGGTCCTCATTCAAGTGGTCTGTAGTTGTTTTAGTGTGATGTTGATCTCATTATGTCTTGAATAAGATGGCTATTTTACAATATTGTTTTAGCAGTGACAGTTATTTATGCTACTACTCAGTGTAATTGTTCAAATATTACATGTTGTCCAAATGTGTTGTAGCACACAGTTACATTGTATTGTCAGTATTATGGCATCATCTGGCTGTAGATATGAAGTAGACCTATTTTTTTTTTGAAAATGATTTTGGCAGTGTTCTTACATAGAGCTTCAGCACTGAGGTGTTTTCTAATGACAAAAGAAGTATTTTGTTGCCTGTCAATTTGTGGAAAAGGTCAGCTTGTGACATCTCAAATGCATTTTTATATAAACGTTTCTTTTTCCTGGAATACCTTGATCAAAGTTTCAGTAAAGCTTTGCTACAGTGGAGACTCGGTTTAATTTGTTTTTCATTTAAATTGCTTAAATTGTATTAAAATCCAGTGACTACAGTTAGATTTATGTGCTTAATAATTGATTTTTATACCTTATTATGGACCAGAACTGATTATGTCTACCCTCTAAGTCTCATCATCTACTGAACTATAAGGGGAACCTACTATTCATAACAGATTACAGGTGTGTATTTATTTTCAGCGAACTAACACTGTGCAGAGTCCTCTCATGCAAAGCTTTTGTTGTGGCAGCAGGGGTGTTTCTAAAATCACTAACATGTTCTGTTCAGTGTGATGGTGAGCCTGTGTGCAAGCATACTCTGTTGATAAAATCCATACTGTATGGTACAGTTTTTACCACATGATGGCAGCACAGAACCATTTTTGCCTTCTGGTAACATTTCCTTAAACTAGAATGCACCAGTCTAGTTTAAAGAAAACTAGGGTCCTTAGGGTCACCCCAGGGGTCACATGTATTGTAGTGCTGATTAGAGTAAAAATACAGAACACAGCACTGTAGCTGGCTGATAGCTGTGTGTCTTATGCTGCCTCCTCCGAGTGATGGTTTCCTCCAGTTTGACTTCTTTCACTCCTCTTTCAAACCATCTGTCTCCTCTGGACAAAATGAAGACAGATGGTTTGTCTTTTAATGTGGCTCTGATGTGCTGTCTGAGTCAGCTGACAGTGTTTGTTATTATTTATTAGGCATATGGGTGAGCAGTGCTCTTCTGCAACTAGGTGTCGATGGACAATATGAAATTGAGACGTTCATGCATTTATTCATTAGTTTGACCGTAGCTTGTGTGGTTGTGATGTCAGTACAGATCTGTTACTGCTCTTTACTAGGAAACCCAATAATTGGATTATGTGTCCCTCCTTACATCACAGTGGGTCAGGTTGTGCTGCTGTAGATTGTCCACACACACACACACACACAGTGGTTGCCTTGTTTTAGTTTGATCCTGTTTCCTGTTGTCTTGTAGTTCTCCCTGTTTCCCCCTCTCCCATTACACAAGGCCTTACTGGTGAACACACAGTCTTCAGGAGAGTGTGATGATATGTGTGACACAGTGTGTCTTGTGTGATGTCAGGGCCGGTCCAGTCCTGTTCTGGATCACAGCTGGCTGGCACTGTCCATGTGAGTGCAAATAATACCTCTGACTCCAAATCACATAACGACGCCTTCGATCAGTGTCGAGATGAAAGCGAAGTGTCTGCCGGTATCGCTGAACATCCATTCGATTGGCAGTGGCTTGAAATTGAATGAGCGTGACGCTACAGAGCAATACGTAGCAGGACCATTATTACACAGCAGCTCAATAAGTCAGCCAGGACTGCTCCCCTCAGCAGATGGTCGGACTTTCCCCCCACCGTCCAAACCAATAATTGATTACGTACATGGACCTTATGCCAGGTCATGATTGCTTAAAGCCCTGTGTGGATTCATGAGGTTTTGGCGTTGGGCCCGAGCCCTGAGCTCAGATCAGCAGGTCAGATCCATTTAAACATATTAATATGTCCTTTTTTAAATGTTAGCATTCTTTAAGGGTTAGATAACGATACAATATGGTAGAACCAAAACGTATCTTTCAAAACCATTTTCTTTTTTATGGCTTGATGACCAGATGTAACTTGTTATTGTGAGAGGGATTCATGAAACCCAACAGGTCTTCATGAAATGTAAAAATAAAAGTAGAATCTAAAATATCCCATTAACGTAAGTGCATCTGTTTCCAGTAATACTGTGCCAAAGTTTAGTAGGTTATTTATTTATTTCGATGAGACTGGAGGCCATGAGAGACCATTAAAAAGATTTTCTTATTATTCATGAATTTGTTATGAGCTCTTGGGTTACCAAATTGTGGCTCGTCATATTTTTAAAGATGCCACGGCATGTGGAAACTATATCCAATTAACATAAGTTTGATTTTAGATGTGTTTCTATCCATTTATCTGTTTCTCATTTGTAATGAAAACTGCACAGCGACTTTTGAAACTGGCAACGCAGCATCTGTTTTTCTGCATTATGAATATGTGTAGCTGTGAACATGTTTGTGAATCTTTCTTCCTAGATATGAAAATTAGGCGAGATAAAAAAAAATCATATGGTTCGTTTTGGACAAGTAAAACTGATATTTAACCTGCAGAGTCCATGAAAAGAAATGAAAATCTTATTTCTTCTTCTTCTTCTCCCTCAGTGGTTAAGATCCAGATGCTGATGAAGCCTCCTGTTCTCCTGCCCTCACAACTCCGTCTCCATCACTTTCTCTGCTGTGACTGTCACATCCTGATGAAGTTTCCTGTGTCTTCAGAAAACGCTGACCTTGATGGAAAGTTTCATTCCACAAAAGACGGAAAAACTGGTCGAGCATCTGGACGGGAGGATGAGAGGTAAAGATTCTGCTTTTCTATGTGTGTATGTGTGTGTGTGTGTGTGTGTGTGTGTGTGTGTGTGAGATAGATGTTTGAGTATTCTTTACGAGAGCTGGTCTCAGGTGTACCCAGAGGTCCTGAAAATTCAACAGGTAAACTCAGAAAATGCAATGTTTCCCTCAGACACACACACACACACACACACACACACACACAGAGAGAGAGAGAGAGAGACAGACAGATGGGATTCTCAGTGATTCTCATTAGAGTGTAGGCTTTATTGCTATATTGGCTGGGAGATATCATTCTCTGCCAGAGCATTTTGAAGACTGTGTGTGTGTGTGTGTGTGTGTGTGTGTGTGTGTGTGTGTGTGTGTGTGTGTGTAACAGTGAGACAGAGAAACACAGAGAGAAGGTCGTTGGCTGGTGTTGGGAGATGTTCTTCCAACTCTATAGCTCCTTTGACCCACATAGAGAGAAGACTCCTCCTTATCCCCCTCCTCCCACCCCTGGGTGTGATTTCACACAGTTCACCTGGAGCTCCATACACTGACTGATTCTAATCGTGATTATAGCTTCCATGTTGCCGTTGACGATACAAATATGGCTGCCTGTGTGTCGTAAGAGGACTCACATACTGCTGTGTTGAAATATGGCCTCCAAATGTCAGCCTGGTCTTTTCAAGTCCTCCTCAGTGACGAGTGACAGAGATGTCCAACACGTCAACAAATGCATATGAATGAGACGTCTGTCTCTGTGCAGAGAGGCCTGCTGTTGTTGCTGTTATCACATACCAGGTTCAATGGCTGGCAATGGGTCGGTCTGTCTGTCTGTGTGTGAGTGTGTGAGTGAGTGAGTGAGTGAGTGAGTGGGGGTGAAAATGGAAGACCACCGTGTGTGGGAGTGTGACAGTGTGTGTGTGTCTGTGTGTGTGTGTGTGTGTGTAACAGTGAGACAGAGAAACACAGAGAGAAGGTTGTTGGCTGGTGTTGGGAGATGTTCTTCTAACTCTATAGCTCCTTTGACCCACATAGAAAGACTCCTCCTTATCCCCCTCCTCCCACCCCTGGGTGTGATTTCACACAGTACACCTGGAGCTCCATACATTGACTGATTCTAATCGTGATTATAGCTTCCATGTTGCCATTGACGATACAAATATGGCTGCCTGTGTGTTGTAAGAGGACTCACATACTGCTGTGTTGAAATATGGCCTCCAAATGTCAGCCTGGTCTTTTCAAGTCCTCCTCAGTGACGAGTGACAGAGATGTCCAACACGTCAACAAATGCATATGAATGAGACGGTCTGTCTCTGTGCAGAGAGGCCTGCTGTTGTTGCTGT
This sequence comes from Trinectes maculatus, assembly GCA_016785345.1. NCBI lineage: Eukaryota > Metazoa > Chordata > Actinopteri > Pleuronectiformes > Achiridae > Trinectes > Trinectes maculatus. Next base: position 216,200 of record JAFBJQ010002247.1, read on the forward strand.
TATCACATACCAGGTTCAATGGCTGGCAATGGGTCGGACTGTCTGTCTGTCTGTCTGTCTGTGTGTGAGTGTGTGAGTGAGTGAGTGAGTGAGTGAGTGGGGGTGAAAATGGAAGACCACCGTGTGTGGGAGTGTGACAGGCAGACAGCTTGACAGAGCTGTGGCAGTTGCCCTCCTGTGTGTTATCAACAATGCCCAAATGGGCACTGCCAATCATTCCACATGCTGATGGGACTACACATCTACCTGCCACACACACACACACACACACACACACACACACACACACACACACACATCAACACTTGGTGCCATACGCAATACACAGGATGCACACACACAGGATGATAAATGCCCCCCCTCCTTTCTATTACTCTCTGGTTCTACTTTAAAGGAACACACCACCACTATGGTTTTTGTAAATCTTGGTCTTATTCTTGGTTTCACAGAGAATGATGATAACAAACCTTTGTGTGGTTGGACTTTTCACTGCTGGCACTTGGTAATGAAGAAGATCATAATATTTACCCTGAATTATAATTCTGATCTGTAATCATTGGGTAGAATGTAGATTGGCGTGTTTGTTCCAGGTTGTTGGCATTTAGTCATCTCTCTTTTCATTAACTCAATGTGTTCATTCGCCGTGGTTTTTGCATTGTGTTGTTATCCTTTATTATCGCTCAGCTTTCAGTTTGTCAGCTCGTCCTCCAAATCCATGTGTGTCCCTTGTGGTTCGCCATATCCGGATCGCCACATAATGCATCTGTCACACCAAACATCGTTTCCATAACAACCATTAATGAGACATGAGACAGGCAGCTGCAGCCTGTGCAGGGTGTCAATTAACTCAAAACGGAAAGATGCACAAGCCCGTGGATTCCACGCAAATATAACGAATACACAATCACACTCACATATCCAGGACATCTCATGACAGCGTAGATGAAGATGATTTTTTTCCACAAATCCAAATATGAAATAACAACAACAACAACAACAACAAGTACAAGCTGGATTGGTGTTTTTGTAGATTTTCAGAAATTTTCACAGAATGAGGGAAAGAGGGGCGGAGGATATTAATCATTAGATCCATGAAGAGAACACAGGCCGATGCAGTGCACGTTTCTATGTGTGTGTGTGTGTGTGTGTGTGTGAGAGAGAGAAAGTGTTAGTGTGTTTGTGTTTATTGTGTTTATTCATAATCACAGGAAACAGAGGCGTTGTCCTATGGTGGTTTGGAAAAGAGGAAGTAGAAGTGTGGCGGTTGCTGGATTTGTTTTGAAGACAGTGTTGTTGTCCTTGTTGTGTGTTTGTTTCTGTGTTCAGATGGCCCAGTTAAAATTTGTTTCGAACATGAGCCCACGCTGGTCTCAAAGCAACACTCACACACACACTCACACACACACACACTTTACATATGCAAATGTGGTTGCTTGCACTTTGTTATTGAGGGATTTTAGATTTCAGTTCACTAACTAAAGGCAAAAGAGATGGTGCAGAAATTCACTGCCAACAACAAAGTCAACAAAGAATAGTTATTCTTTGTAAAAAGTGATTTAAAGTTGATATATATATACATTTAGTAAATACACTTTATTATTTCACTAATTATTATGTGTTCATAAAATGAGCCACAGCCACACTGCACACACTGGTTGCAACCTGGCCTGTAATGTAAAATGTAAAAGTCCAGTGTTGGTTTACCTGAATTTAAAAAAGCACCTCATCAAATTGTATGTGATTTATTTTATTCTTAATTACCGTTGTGTTGTTTTCCACCACAGACTAATGCACATATTCATAAGGCCATAATTCCATATACTCCTCTGTATAATGTGACATGTCTTCATTTCTCACTGTGCAGCTGCTGCACACTGCTGGGTGAAAATTAGCCCATGCTGTTTAATAGGCTTTTGGCATTTTCATCATTATCCTGTTTCATTTCTATGGAGTAAACTCATAATATTACGAGTCAGCCTCAGCCAATCACACACAGGTAAAAGCCAGATCATTTTCCTGATATTGGAACAAATTAAATTAATCACATATTAATTCTAAAATGTCCTGATAGTAATCTACTGTCAGCTATTATTACTGATGCCCAGTGGTTCATGTATACATATGATGTCCTCCACTATACAACATGTACACTGATCACTGGGATTTAATGCATCATATCAGTTATCACTGTGAAAATAATGTAGTTCCATTCATATATTTACTGCAAAGTTTTCCGCTGGATGCTGATACTATAATTTACATGAGGTGTGATTGGGCTGCTGTAAACACAGGAACACAGAAATTGTCAAATGTGAGTAATATTTTTAATTTAGTCTGTGTGTGTGTGTAATGGTGAGGAACACACTCTACAAGAAAAAAAGATCTTTTTTTAAAAAAAGGCCAGTGTAAGTTCCCCTTACTGCAGAATGATTAATATTTGTGTGACATTCACATCTATTACAGTCGCAGACCCACATGCACATGCATTATGGAGCATCATTTATCTTTATATAAACATAGAATGGTGCGGGTGTGTCTCTGTATGTAAAACACTGGCAATATGGAAAATGTGATTACACAATAAATGGCATCTTTGACTGATACAAACCCTTTTTTTAAACAATCTGTTTATGTTGCTTTGCCTTAGCTCTCATCTGCGACTTCACCACTCAGTGATAATACAACTATGTAAACTATGGTATGGGGATAGTGATGGGCATAAAGTGACGTTGCACATACATCAGGGGCGTGAGACAGTTGTTACCATCATGTCAGGACATATGCGTCAGACATTGTGAGCATCATGTCAGATGTTTTGATGCAGATCATCAGCTTTTTACGGTTTAACCCCCACCTTTGTGTTACTCAGACTCAGAGGAAAGAGTCAGTCAGCAGTTTAAAAGCCTACATTTCTGTTTTCATCAGCGAGACCAGGATTACAGGACAGTTTTTGTGCATTAAGTTGGGTGTTTTCATAGAAATTAGAGCGTTTGTTCCCTAAAATCAAATTTGCAATGGTTCACTAAATCGTCCTTAAACCTCTTCTTGTGCATCACACACACACACACACACACACACACACACACACACACCCCACACACACACACGTCATCCCCCTACTCATGTGGTCAGAGTGGTGATCTGAGGCAAACCAAGCAGCTTCTTGAATAATATCAATTCTCCATGGGGAAACTAATGAGTGGTGGACATGCCGGCCACAGAGGACACAATCCATTCCTTCACACTGGGCGTCTGTCCAGGTCTGTGTCTGTGTTGTGTCTCTGTGTCTGAGTGGGTGGAGCTTTTCGCTCAGTGCTCCGCCATATGGCCCCTGTGTCAGATCCCTCCAGGATTGTTCTGGAGAGTCACCCCGTGGTCCTGACTGTCACTGGCCCAAACCGAGACCCCTCTGAACAGGAGAGGGGGGTGGTGGTGGGTGGAAGGTATGAAGAAAAGAAAGAAATGTGACCCTTTATAGAGAAACGAGGGCCGAGGGTTAAATCAAGGAGCATCGGGAGAAAGGGGGAATCCGAAGGCGGAGGGGGAGGAGACGGAGATGTGTGAGGTGACTGCTGTAGAGATGGAGACACACTGAGGTGCAGAGAAGTGGGAGATGAAGGCACGGAGGAGTGCTGAGAAAGAAAGTGAAAGAAAGAGGGAAGTGGAGTGAGAGAATGTGAAGAGGCCAGGTGCAGCGGCAGAGCAGATGGAGAGAAGGGAGGGAGGCGGAGGGGGAGAAAGAGTGATGGGGGGAGTGGTGAAGTTCATGTGGGGACCGTTGTGTGACGGGGCGTGTCTGCTTCAACGCCAGGACGCTCTTTTACACACTCGTTTACACACTCGTTTTTTTTTTTATTATTATTCCTCTTCCTCTCTGCCTCTTTGTCCTGACTCTCTGTCTCACTCTCTTCTTCTCTGTCTCGCTGATGCAGTTCACTGCGCTGGCACGACTGCACACTGCAGACACACTCAGCAACACTTCAACACAACACTTGTTGTGAGTTGAACAAAGAAACATATGATTACGTGTTAGAAAAAAAATGGATGGTTCCATTTTTACAGGGGTTTATATAAAGGACAGTTTCCTGTCAGACATGGTAACTCATTCATCTAACTCATAGCTTCTGACCTCTGTGTCTACCAACACACACACACACACACACACACACACACACACACACACACACACACACACACACACACACACACACACGTATCTGTCTGTATGGACTCTGAAGTCCAGGAGTCAGTTGCAGTCACAGAGAGCAGGGTGAAAGCAGCATGAACAATCTCTCTTCTCTTCTGTCACAGGGTCACTGGAGCCGCTCAGGCATAAACATAATAATCCCTCGGAGCGCCGCTGAGGGACAGGATGCCCATATATGGAAGCGAGGAGAAACGGGGGCGTGGCGGAGCCTACAGGGCCGCGATGGAGAACTTGACATGGCGGAACGGCTGAATTATATCGGAAAAGCCTGAGAACAGTCCAGCGTCCAGACTGTTGGAGTGGAGTCAATATGTCTGTCTGGAGCTCGCTCTCTCTCTCTCTCCATCTCTCTCTCTCTCTGTGTTTCTGTCTCTCACACACACACACACAATCTGGTTGTCAGTCTTCTTTCCCTTCCTCCCTCTGCACGCCTCTGTCCTTCATGCCTTTTCTCCAGAAAACACTTTCTTTCTTCTTAAACCCATCTGTCATCCACGGCAACTTTCACTTCCTTTATTCTTTCTTTCTTCCCGACTTTTCTATTCTTCCCCTGATCCACCCATCGCTTCCTCCTCTGCCTCACACCTGTTCGCTCCCTGTGCCGTCCAGCTCTCTGGACCAGTGCTGGCTACACACTGAGCATCAGCCATCAGCTCTTCTCCTGCAACCACTACAAACCACTACAAGGTGCCGCATGTCAGGGAATACGTCCCATTATGGAATGACTAGTGTCTCCCCCTGCAGCATGTGATATCCCACTGTTCACCTTCACGTCATGTGCTACCAGCTATCACAGACAGAGATCTCATAACCTCCACTAATAAAACCATCAGTATGCTTTGCTGTTTGCTGTAAGTGGGGGAGGTTGTTTTTTTTAATGGGAAAATTGTCCCTTAAGTCTCCGAGGGCTTGTTTACTTCCCGCTTTCTAAAAGCTATAGTCTCTTGTGTGTATTTACAGTTTGTCCTCTGGCCACGTCTATAGACAGGAGACTCTGGCAGCTCCTGGATTTTCCATCTTAAAAGTTTTACTCCTCCTAATTTCCTCTGTTTTGTAAAAACAGCATCTTGCAGCAGGCCTGTGTGTCCCCTCTGGGGATCTTTACAATAAGTGTATGAACCATTCACCGTGCGCCTCGCTGCCTACTGTCAACCCACTGATTCACTTCATGTGATGCTTCTGCTCTTTCTGCCTGCGATGGTACACATGCGACCACATGCAACCATTCCAGTGCTGCCTGGTATCAGTGGACCGTGTGTCTTCATGAGTCAGGTCCACATGCTAAAATGTGAACTGACTCATTTTGTCAGCTCACAGTCTTATTCCTTTTTTGGCCCGTTCTTGTCTTTGACGATAAATTTGTGTCGCTCTTTAATTTGATACTTGAATAATCCCTCAACTTGGAGAATAAGGAAAAAAAAGAAATACTGAATGAAAATCCATCACTGTGTGGCGTTACCACAGCAACCGGTGTACTTCCCTACACTCTAATTAGCTTTAATTGACTTCCGAGATTTGCCCTACAACCTGCAAGCTGAAGCTTTTTCCAAGCAGCGTCAGGATGTATTGTCAGATGTGGGACTCAGCAGTGCTAACAGTTGACAGGGTTTTTTTTTTCTATGTTTATGTTAGTTTACATTTGATCGTCCAGACTCTCTCCATCTTTCCCCTCTCACCATTTCCACATCACTCTCCTCCCGCCCCGCTGTCCTGAAAGATTTTAAATGTTTAATCAGTGACTGCGGTCAGTCATCAATCACACTGACACTGATGATTACTGAGGGAGCACACACACACACACACACGCACACACACACACACACACACACAAGCACAGTGTCAGTTATTTCTAAACACCTAATGGACACACAGCCAAGTATTGCCCTTTAAGCACTATGTGTATCATACACACACACGCACACACATTTGTACCGTGACTCCATCATTCAAACTCATTAGCCCCCTCTGTCACTTCATCTGTCTTTCTCTGCCTATTTCTCTTCCTCTTGCATCCATTTCTTTGTGCTTCCATCTCCTCATTGCACTCTCTTGTGCCAAGGAAACAACAACTTTTCCTTCTTTCCAACCATCGTCTTCCTGCACAGTCTCTGTCTTTCTCTCTCCGCCACATTTCAGTCTTCATTTCTGTCCAACCGCATCTCCATCGCCCTCCGTCTCTCCTCCCACCACACATGGAGGGCGACGTCCTCTGTCGTAAATCTCGTTTCCTGTCTGCCGAGGCTGATGCTGCCTGCAGCTCTATGCACAGTGATAGATGGTACAATATCGAGACACTGTAAAGTTGAGGCTGAGATCTAGAGTTCTCATAAAAAACAGGCCTGTAGGGAGAGAGGGACAGAGAGAAGGGGGACAGAAGTGTGTGTGTGTGTGTGTGTGTGTGTGTGTGTGTGTGTGTGTGTGTGTGTGTGTTTATACGGGGCTGAAGAGAGGGGAAAAACAAGAGTGACTGGAAGAAATAAGGTTGGTGGCTGTGATCCTGAATAATTTGTTATGGCAAATGAAAAAAAGATGGCTAATTTATCTGCTACACTGAAAAAACAATAAGATCTATACAAATAGAAGCAAAGTCTATGGCAGAATTATTTCATCTCCAACAGCAGAGAAGAAAAGCAACAAGAAAAAGAAGCATTGTTGTTTTTTGTAAATATGATGCCTCACATTATCTACAAACCAGTGCATGCCATATGTATAGTGTGAAATACCAATGCCGGCTCCACCCAGCCCGCTCATATCACTGTAATTAGAGTAAGGAGCTCCAAAGTCGTCTCTCTCATCTATCTATCCTGACTCTGCTGATATCCAAATGCAGTCACAGACTAGCAGCTGCTGCTCATTCCACTCACCAGGTGGATCATGGAGTGTAAACGCTTCAGCTGGGCAGATCCCCTGTTTAGGCTCATGTTCATGTTCATGCAGATGACATGTTAATGTGATCCTCCATCTCAGTGGGCTCCTGTAGCTCTGTATTGATCTATGTTTGAAACAAAGATGATTATTGGTCAGTGTATTGGCTTCCTGTCTTTCAGGGACACAGACTCCACTCTGTATTTTCTGGGGTGTAACAGAAAAATTCTGTTGCCAGTTTTGTCAGAGATTAAACAACATCAGCCACTGAGGGCAATCTCACTACTGCTTCTGCCATTGACTCCCACATGATCATCAGTCATGGTGGGATGGTATTTGGACTTTGCATTAAAAATATGTGCAACCACATAATGCAGTCAGGGTGGTGTCATATCTCCTCGTGTTTGTTTATGTTTCCTGTGTGAGGACGTTGGCAGACACAACACACGGCCAACACGTTAACGACAATTTACACTGGCAGATTAACACGGTCGGCTAACTAGCAAACCGACAAGTGTTGTTTACAACCTGATGGAGTGACAGCGGGGACGGCCAATCACACAGGAAACAGCACAGCCAATCGAGGAGCTTGTGGGCGGTCTACTTCCGTAGAAAATCGTTTGGAACCATCCACTTCCTGTTTGCACGTCGGCGCTTCCACATTAAGGAATGGGATCACGTGGAGCAAACATTTGGTAAATTTATCTTTATTTAAATTCATGATGTCGCTTCACTGTTCCGCATGTAAACACACACTTTAAACGCGTGTGTTTACACGCACCGTCACATACGTTGTTATTATGGTCAGAGCCACCAAACATGTGTCCGTATTAGTGTGTTTGTGGCCGTTTATGTGGATGGCGGCCATCAAATTAAACGCCACATTTATGGTGATATGTATCTGTCAGTCTGGACCCTGATCCACAGTTTGACCATCTGTTCATCCAGCTACAGTCAGTTTCATTGTCGAATGTGATGTTTAAGTGAAACGTCATCTTTAATTGTTTTTGTTTTCATGTAGGAGGAGTGAGTTGACAGAAGCTGATCAGAACCTGTAAGTGCTCCACTGAGACCAAACCTCAAACCTCAGATTCACTCACAGCCTGACATATAGATAATGGAAAAGTACGCCAAATTGCAATGAAACAGGTAACATGCAGTATGTGATCATCTTGTGTGATGTATGTATGTTTAGAACATACATTCATCTCCACACGGTCCATTTTTGGCAATGAATCGTCTTAGCATTTTAACTCGTCATTATTAATGCAGTATTTGTATTAATTTAGAGGAAAATGTTTCATCCAGGTACCTAATAGTTAGCACACAAATGAGTGTGTCCCATCACTTGTTGATCAAAAATTCTACAAAGAAAAGCATCTGGGTCATTGTATGAAACGGTGACATTTGTTAACGACATGATTTATGGTTTAATGGCACAGTAAAAGTCAAACATTTTAGACATTATTAGTAAGAATCTGGCTCTTGAGGAGTCCAGTTGAAGAGACAGCAAGTTCCCATGTTATTTGACTTATTTGCTCTTTTTGTCTGTTAGATGGGGTCTGTGAAGCATAACGTTTTTTTTTTTTAAAAAAACACGTAAACTACAAAATTTGTAATGTGATGAAAATGATATTTTAGACTTAGTTTGACTGTAGTTTGTAGCTTTCACTGTTCTGTCCAGTTCATCCCAAACCAGCTCGATGGTGTTTAAGTCTGGAGGCTGTGCTGGCCACTTCATGTTTTCAAGATTATCATCCTGTTCATTTTTCCTGAGGTAGTTGTAGTTTGGATTTATGTTTTGGGTCATTATCTTGCTGTAGGATGAACCCCTAACCAACTAGGTGCATACTAGAGGGTATTGTATGGCGCTACAGAATGCTGTGGTGGCTGTTTTGGTTCAGGGTGCCTCTCACTTCACTGGAGATTTCAAATTTTGATTAATCAGTCCATAATACCTTCTTTCAGTCTGATTCATTGGTGGCTTAGGGTCTGCCAGACCTCTTCCTGTGCCTTTTGATGGTGAAGGATTCTTTGCAATTTCTATGTCGGAAACACCTACACTTTTAAATGTTATGATGGTCTGTCTTTCTTCCATTGTTAATTGCCTTTTTCCTCACCATTTTTGTAGGAACACACTACTTTCTGATGCTCACAACACTGCTTTTATGTAGACACAGACGGTTGTAAGTAACCCAGAAAAGTTGTAATGCGGCTTTCAAGGTTTGTGAAATGAACATTATTTTTCAGTTTTGAGTAACTCTGCCTTTTTTGTACCTCTGGCAGTTCAGGGTTTCTGCTACATGTAACTTTCTGTGGCACACACGATAATTTAAATGATATGAAATGTGACGCCACACTGCAGATAGCCGTATTTTGAAAAACCAACACCAGAGGTACCAGTGTTAAGTTTGATGCATCTTTGTTCAAACATGTGATCACCCAAATGTTTTAGATGAATTACAGAAAAAAATGGGAAAGAGCTGGCATGAACTTATGATAGACCCACCACCATGTTTGACAGTGGGCATGGTGTTGATTAGAATGATTCGATTCTGTTTGTATCAGCATCTTAATAGAGATGTCGTTTGTGCACAAATAGCCAAGCGATGGTCTGTGCAGTTTTGGTCCACCGCAAAGGTTGTCTGTCAGTACAAATGATTAGTGAGCTGGTGAAGTCATTTTTACAGTAATGCAAACCTCTCTGTGATTCCTTTGCAGCCTCACTGTGGAGTAACAAGATACAGCTGGGAGAGTGTGGTGCTGGAGGAACACACAGATGTCTTTTTTACACACCGATTGCAAGTTAATTGTCAACTTTATTGTCGTGGTACAGATAGAGGAGTAAATGTCATAAAGTCCGAGCTGCGGTTGTAGTTGTTATTGTCTGTTGTGTTAGAGAAGCTGGTTTACAATAGCTATCATAAACAGGGGTTTGATCAGCAGATGTGAACATGACCCTCAGTGTTGTTGTGATATTTCAATCTTTGTGTGTTTCATTTAGATGAACCTACAACTTTGAGAGTGGAAAAGACCTGCTCTCAAAGGCTCATGCTGGAGCGTGGTGAGAAACTCACTTATAATGTTTGGCTGAAGGTAAGATCATATAGTCATATTTTGAGTGAAGGAGAGGTGCTTTGACTTGAGATGTGTCCAAATGTTTTATTGTTGTGAAGGTGGACTTTGTTTAGTAATCATCTGTTAATCAATGGAAGACAGTTTATGGTGAGTTCACCCTCAGGCAGCTTTATTTATTAGGAGATCAGATGTTAGAAGTTTGAGAGTCTATTTTGAAGTAGTAATGATGTCACAGATGTGTAAGTGGTTTCCTAATTGTTTTGGTGATTTTGAGTGAGAAGACAAAGCCTGCAATTGGAAGAGCAGCAATAAGCAGTCATTTTGTGTCAGCCTGATGTAAGAGGAAGGCAAAGGAATTTGTTTAGGATGTTTTTTTTTGACCTGTGTAACATTGCCTAGGCAGTTGTATGGGAAGCTTTAGCATAGTTATCATGTGTTGTGATTCGAATATGTTGTTTGAGTTGGAATGTTGGAAGAAGTGCTTGCATTCAGTTGTCTGTTGAACAGTGCAGGACTAAATGAGGTCATTAAGCATGTGTAGTGTTTGTCTCCGGACTTATTTCCACACATGTTGGGTTCTTTAAGGTGTTGCTTTAGTTGGAGGTTGAATAAGAACAGTAGTAGCAGTAGCCATGATCTTCAGTGCATCCTGAGGATCAATTGATGGGTAGCTGTGTAGTTTGAGTTTTCCAGATGATGATGCGTCCTGTTTCTGTAAAAGTAGGCCAAGCAGTATTGGTGGTGACACTGTGTTGCATCTGAGTTGTTTTTTGTTGTAGGTTGTTGTGTCAGTAAGTGTATGTGTCAGCATGTAAATCCTCTTGTCCCTTGATTAGAATGGATGTGTGTGAAATAGCGTGATGTTGACAGGAGCAGTTGTGAGAAAGACAAATGAAGTCTGAGGGTGTCAATATGTTGATTAGTATACATCCAGATGACAAAGTGTGTCTTATGTGTGCATATGTTTCAAATTCACCTCACACTGTGTGTTTGTGTTGAAGGTATTTTTGTCCTGGCCACCTGTTGTTATTTGTTTTCCAGCATTCCTGCATTTCCATAATGGATGAGGCAGAGTTTGCTGTTTGGGCTCTTTGAATCTTCCCACATGGGCAAAGATTGGTCATGTGGGTCAAGTGAGTATGTGTATTTGTAATGTGTTTGTGTATGCATGTGGTTGTCATGTATGGATGTGTCAAGTATTTGTTAGTAATTTGTTTGGCTATTGTGTTGTCCAGTGAGTGTATATTCATGATGCCATTTGTGTGTTTCAGGCAAATGAAGCACAGCTTCATTTAATTCTTCCACCAACCCTTCATCTCTCCCTCTCTGTCCCTCTTCCTCCTCCTCTCCTCTCCCCCCCTCCCTCCCACCCACCCTTCATCTCTCTGTCCCTCCTCCATCTCTCCCTCCTCCTCCTTTCTCTATTTGTCCATCCTTCTCTCCTTCACTTGCCCCCTCTCTCTCTCCTTCTCCTTCTCCTCCTTCTTCTTCTTCTCCTTCTTCTTCTTCTCCTTCTTCTCCTTCTCCTTCTCCTTCTCCTTCTCCTTCTCCTCCCTCCAAGTGTTATAGTCATGCACATCACATTAGGTAATAAGCAGCATAATGATGTTTGATACCAGACAGTCTTTATTGTTTTGCAGGTGTGTTCCAGAAGTTGTCTGCTGTTGTCCAAGTCTGCTGGGGAGGGTTGTTGTGTGAATAAACTTTTGATGTGTTCATGATACTGGTGCATTTGTGTTGGGTTTTTTTTTTTTGCTTTTTTGAGCCATCAAGTCCTTTGGACTTGGAGGAATTTTAGGAGAAAAAAAAAATATATATATATAAAATATAACCCTAACCCTAACCCTAACCCTTATATATAAGTGTTGAAGTCAGTTTTAGCTAGGACTTTTTGGCCAGAGCTTACGCGGACTTTGGTTTGTTTAGCTTTAATGCTAGTTTGCAGTTGCTAAGTTAGCAAGTGTTTTAGCTTGAAAACCAAACACCCAAGACAAATGCTAACTTAACAACCAGCAAACTAACATTAAAGCTAAACAAACCAAAACCAGCATAAGCTCTGGCCACAAAGTCCAAGCTAAAACTGACTTCAACAACACTTACCTTACAAATCACAACACAGCAAACCATGCTAGACATAACACTAACATCACAACTATCTAAAATCATGCTAAGCAACACCATACATTCTCAGCCTCTAAACCTAACACACCTCCTCTAACGCCCTACATGCTCAGCTGTTTTAGCGGCCCGGCCTCCAAAAGGACAAATCAGGAAACCGGGCCAAGAGCTGAGCAAAAAGCTAACAAAAGCCAAGAATATTCAAAGCTAAAAATTAAGCTAAACACTATTCAACTCCAACGACTCCAACATGCGGACATCATGGGGACCGTGACCCAGGGGAGGTTGGGTCTGGGAGTCATCACCCGTGCGAGCTGGAAGGAGGCAAAGGCAAAAGATCGTTGTGGGATGGTGCAAGAAGAGATCAGGGCTGCAGAGGAGGAGAGCAGGCAAGCTAGGGCAAGTGGCCACACATGACCAAGCAGCTGGACCGGGTGGGACGGTGTCCGGGGAAGATCGCTCAGTTGGAAGGACATCTGGAGCATGGAGGGGGATCGGCTAAAGTTCCTGCTGAGCTCCGTGTATGATGTGCTGCCAACACCAACAAGCCTGCAAAGGTGGAAGCTGACAGAGGACCCCTTTTGTGTGCAGTGCAGAAAAAAAGATCGTCGTGGGATTGTGCAAGAAGAGATCAGGGCTGCAGAGGAGGAGAGCAGGCAAGCTAGGGCAGTGGCCATGAGGCAGCAAGGCAGCTGGACCCGGTGGGACGGTGTCCGGGGAAGATCGCTCAGTTGGAAGGACATCTGGAGCATGGAGGGGGATCGGCTAAAGTTCCTGCTGAGCTCCGTGTATGATGTGCTGCCAACACCAACAAACCTGCAAAGGTGGAAGCTGACAGAGGACCCCTTTTGTGTGCAGTGCAGAAAACCAGCAAGCCTGGAACACATTCTGTCATCTTGCTGAGCAAGCCTGACCGAGGGGAGGTTCAGGTGGCGCCACGATAAAGTGCTGGAGCAGCTGGCCGACAGGCTGGAGAGAGAGAGGAAGCGGAAAAGAACCAAGGCCCAGACCAAAGGCCCCCGCTTCATTGGCTTTCTCAGGCCAGGGGAGAAAGCAGGCACGGAGGACAGGTGTGGAGGCATCCTTGGCACAGCAGAAGACTGGGAGATGAGAGTTGACCTTGGTAGGCAACTCAAGTTTCCAGAGGAAATCGCAATCACCAGCCTCCGACCAGATATCGTGCTCTGGTCTCGCGCAACAAGACAAGTGGCCTTGATCGAGCTAACGGTACCCTGGGAGGAGAGGACCGAGGAGGACATGAACGCAAGCTGAGAAAGTACCAGCCACTCCTTGCAGAGAGCCAAGAGAAGGGGTGGAGAACCTGGAACTTACCAGTGGAGGTGGGGTGCAGGGGCTTCCCCGGGCAGTCCCTTTGGAGAACACTAGGGATGCTAGGAGTTGGAGGAAAAACGCGCAAGAGCCTGGTCAACGGCATCTCCAAGCAGGCGGATCAGGCATCCAGGTGGCTGTGGCTAAGGAGGAGTGACCGGTGGCTGGGCCAGGCTGGCAGGGAAGAGGGGGGGGCAGAGGTGTGCGGCAGGTCCCTGAACGGCAGAGGGAGCAGTTCCAGGACGCTGGTTCTGCTGTCAAGCCCCACTGAGGTGTCGTGGGCTGATTGACGAAACACCAGTGAGGTGGGGTGCCCACTTGAAAACCCTATGAAGTCTACAGGTCCATGTCGTGCAGCTCTGCCCTCAGCTGAAGACGTCTGGGAGGAGCGACTTCGTTGCTAGCCACTGCACAGGAGGAGCAGGAGGTAACTCCTGCCAGGTGCAGTGGCTGCGGTACACCCTACCGTGTAAAGACAAGACTACAAATACTCTAAAGCTAACAAGCTACCACCACAACTAACAAATACATTTATTTGCTAGCAACACCCTACATTCTCTGCCTCTACACCTAACACACCTTTTAGCGGCCCGGCCTCCGAAAGGACAAATCAGGAAACCGGGCCAAGAGCTGAGCAAAAAGCTAACAAAAGCCAAGAATATTCAAAGCTACAAATAAAGCTAAACACTATTCAAGACTACAAATATTCTAAACGCTAACAAGCTACCACCAAAACTAACAAATAAATTGATTTGCTACAAATAAAAGTTAACTCCAGCTAGGCCTCCATAAAAACCAACCAGGACACAAAGACAAGAGCTAAGCAAAAAGCTAACCTACAAACTAAAAACACAACAGCTGCAAAGCTACATACCCAAGCCAACTTAAACTGAACCAACATACAACAGTAAACTAACTAATTAAAAACAAATAGGAACTGCAAACCTTTCATCCCATAACATCTGGGAAACCAGGCCAAAACTAAAACCTAGAAAAATACTCAGCTAACAAACTCACAACTAACCCTTACTCTCTACAATGTAGAGTAGTAAGTTGTTGGATCCGAGACAGGGATAAGCATGTACAGTACACACAGGACACTGAAGACACTACAAGGAGACCAGAACAAAAGCCATGCAAAACACTAAAACCATTACAAGTTTCAACACTTACAAAAAATAAAACCTTACGAAACAGCCTCCTAATCTCTAACTCTGTGGTCCAAAAAAACAGCCACAACACAAACCTTTAACAAAATAAGCTAGGCAAACACACCAAACTAACAAGTTAGTTAACAAAAAAACAGGCTTGAAATAAAACTAAACAACCTAGGCAACTACCTACCAAGGTCGCAAAGTGCCTAACCCGAAACAAAAAACAGCCAATCCACAACACAGCGAGCGAGCGAGTCAACGAAAAACGCGCACACACACACACACACACACAGCGACGGAGAGATCGAGACCGACACGCACACAAAAGAGAGCGAGACACACACTGGATTTCAGTAGATGATTCACTTTATTTCAACAATTACACAACACCTTTTTGCTACTGTGAGAACAATCACCAATCTGTGCCACCAGTAAACACAAGCCAATAACACAAACACTTCACCTCACACAGCCTCCACCTCCTCTGCCAGAAAAGAGAACATGTATTTAGTGCAGCTTCACAGGTAAACACAAAAACAAATAAATACCCAACTACTATTTTCTGGACTTTCTAACATGGATTTGTAGATGGAACAACTGTAGCTTCAAAACCTGTACACAGAAAAGCGAGTACCGAGCGGGGAATCGAACCGGCGGCCTCTGGTCCAAAGCCCGACTCTTAAGCCTCTTCGCCACCACCTGTAGGTGTCACACACCTACACACACATATAAAACCATTAGTCACGTACGTGAATAGTTGTTTCCATGTTCAGCACCACAAGCTCAAAGTTCAAACACTTGACTACCCTACTGCTTACAACAATTGCCATTTCAAAGAACGTCCAACTCAAACACACGATTCACTCACCTTAGCCGTGACAGCTTGGAAGAGCTTCCGTCTTCCTGCTCACCCACTGTTTCACTTCCCATTAAATACAGCTCAACCCGGAAACAATCATTCAACACATCAATCATGACGTCAGCAATTAAGCTTGTATGTCTAAAAAAAAGAGGGTATTGTCACGCCTGGATACACCATCACTTCTAAAGTTCGAACACCTACTTGGTGCTAATTCTGGTGGGTTTAATCGCACGCACGTGCGCACCTGGATTCAAACGTGAATGTAAATGAAACCTCTGCTATTACAACCTGTCTAGCTGACGTGACGGCCAACATGTTAACAACAACTTACAGTGGCAGATTAACACGGTTGGCTAACTAGCTAACCGACAAGTGTTGTTTACAACCTGATGGAGTGACAGCGGGGACGGCCAATCACACAGGAAACGGCAGGAAACAGCCAATCGAGGAGCTTGTGGGCGGTCTCAACAAGAGAAACAGGCTTCAGCTTCAGCGGACGACAAAAACTGCGGGGGACCAAAACGGCGCTTTGGTCTTGTGTTATGTTGTGTTATGTTACCTGCTTTTTCCGAGCTGATCCACATTGGCCATTTTCCTGCTCCTGGGGTTTGGTGCAAAAATACAATACATTTAAAACACTGTGATTTTATGCATCTACTTTCTTTGACAGTCACCTTGATGCTTGTCAGCGATAACACTACCATAACCACACACTGTGTCTATTGTACTTCATCAGTAGCATCAGTCAACTTTTATTTTTGTCTTCATGACAAATTTGGGGGTGGATGTTTTTCAGGGTCATTTGATTTGGGTTAGTAAATGCCTCATAGGTCATAGAGATGTTCTCATCACCCCTTCTGTACAGTTAAGATAAATGTAAGCAGGTCAGAAATGGGTTGCTTGTGAAGTTAGTAGTAAGGTGGCCGGAGACATTAAACCACTATACCTGTACATATACAGTGATACTTTTGATAACCTACTTTTACCATTGGTCACTTGTACAATGTTGAACAGCTGGGATCTAAAAGTCACATGATGGATGTTGTCCACAGGACACTTACCAGCCTCCTTGTTAGTTTACTGATGCTACTGATGAAGTACTTTGTTTTGCTCGCACTGTAATTATTCTGAACTCTAAAAAGTAACAGAATTGATGCATGATGACTCCAATTATTGACTCTGCTGCGACTCTACAGACTCCCGACAGAAACAGCTTGCTTCTCAGCTCTTAAATGTTCCACTATGTTTCAGCATCCACTCACTCGCTGCTGGGCAAGTAGTGTACAGTGGGTTTTATAAAAGCGTTTTCACTGAACACATCTGCCCACGGACCAGGCAAAGCACAAAGTACGGCAGCCAAATTGGCTGGAAGCCACTGTTTAAATCAGAATGAGCTTTTATTTACAGCTGCACAGTGGGCTTCCTCAGGTCTGAACAGTTGTTGCACAAAATCACCAGCTGCCACTCACTGCTGCATGCTGCGCGCAGATTAAAGAGGAACACACAAATACACACACATGTGCACACACACACACACTCGAAGGCACACAGAATGCACCTTGTACACACGCACGCACGCACGAATGAACAAACACCATGCTGTGAGGGAGGTGTTCACTGTCTGGTAACCTTCTTTTAACTCAGCAGGAAATGAATGACCTTCTCCTCCTCCATCTCTCTCTGCTCCATCTTAGCAGACTGAGTGGTGGTCCAGACCAGCCTTGTGCAGAGTGCAAGCTGTAAACAAACACATATTGTAAATAGGTTTTGACAATGCTGAACAGTCAGAGGCGTGTTCATCTTTTCCATTGGCAAGGTTGCAAATGGAAAAAAGAAATACAAAGATGCATCCCATCTTCTGGATCCCTGTAATTCCACATTAAAACAGCCAAGATGTGACTACTCCACTCCAAAGCACCTGTACTCCATTCAAAAGTATAATTATCAGCAAAATGGACTTAAGCACTGACAGTAAAAACATTGGGTTGGAGACTAATTCCCATATGTGTAGATGTTTTGAATCATGCTTCCTCATGTTAAATAAACTCAAACGAAAAACACATAAATATTGTTTTACTATCAAATTGTGTTTAATGTTATGCAGTTCACACAAAACAAGTGAAAAGTTGTGTTATTTGTGCATTGAAAACAAAGGGATGGACTAGAAGACAAAGGTTATTGCACATGGTGAGGTGGAGCATCCATCTTTTCACCCACAATAAAGAAACTTGATCATCGTGGATGGTCACATTTGCTGTGTAATTCCTGTGTCACCTTCTTTTCTTTGCCTTAGATGATAGATGCTGCTTTTCATAGCAGAACACAAACACATAGTTCCCATAACACACAGAGGTACAACACAAAAAACAACAAAACCACATTTCCACATCACCCTTTTCTTGACCACTTGTTAAAATGAACACGTCCATAGGCATACATGCACGTGTAGAGGGAGTCATCTGTCACTCTCCATCAGGTGATGAATAATACACCAGTCTGTCACCAGTTCAATAAGCACACACTGCCCCGAGCACAACACGGAAAAACACACACACACATAAACAAAAGGAAAAAAAACACACCCCCAGACACAAACAGAAAGTCGCTCAAATAACCACAAATAGTACATGCAGCCATACACACACACACAAACATTTACACACAGTCCAAGCTGTGATTGATGTGCTGGAGCTCTGTTCATACGTGAAGCCATGGGGACATTATTAGAAAATTAATGACTGTGGACTTTCATGCCTTAGAGAGGTAAAGGGGGCACCACACACACACACACACACACACACACACACACACACACACACACACACACACACACACACACACACACACACACACACACACACACACACACACAAACACACACACACACCTACACATACACTTACACACACACACACACACAGGAAATGGCATTATTAGAAACCTCATGACAACAAAACTGACATACACCATTACTTAGTTTTCCTTGGGTTTCATTATGTGACATTTTTTACACCAAAATATCACAGCGCACCAGGAGGCAGTTTGTCACTCTGGAGATTGCTCTAATGGTGCAACAAAGACAACAGAGGCAACTCTTACAGCAAACTGTTGCTATCAGGTGGAAACACTGAGGTCGAGGCGATTGCAATCGTACAGGCTGGAATCTGTGGCTGATCCGACTCTGATTTCTTCTTCTTCAAACAACACAACAATTTATTTCATAAATCATACATATTCAAATTATCTGACACCATGAGATGTTTTTAGCTACAAATCAAATCACTGTTGTCAACTCTCACACTATATAAGTTATTGGGGTCAGTCAGCAAAGCTGGATTCATTGTATGACATGGAGTTTTCTGTTTTCAGTTTTCAAGGTTAAATGTGAATTTACATTTCCTATATGTTTGTTTATTGAGGACACGTCCTAGCTGGACTCCCAGCTGGTGGGATTGTTTGCTGCTTGTCATTCCCTTGCTGTCCTGTCTGTCTCCACTGTTGCTATAAAAGGCTGAAAAGATCATTTAAAACTTTATTTGTATTACTCACTGGCTTGACTTTCAAGAGCTGCTTATATTTTAAATGTCCCCAGTCAAATTAGAACCAGAGATGTTGAGTTCATGATCAGCATCCTAACCGGCCACGTGGTCTCTCAGCTCAGCAGAGTACACTGTAGAGAACATGCATAGCAGGCATTTCATTGCTAGACGCAATGTTGTTTTCATGGAAAATATCATTTATAGAAAAGCAAAAAACAAGCTCTTGCTTGCTCTGGTTAACTGCCAGCTGCAAACAGCTGTCTTGTATCTAACTGGTGATCACAAATGTCAACTGAATCTTTTTTGTATTAATATGAATGATGTAAGCTGACGATCGGATGATTGATTCAACTATAGTAAATTAAAATATAATATATGACAAAATAAATCAGCCCTGTCTGCATGTTGTGTCATTCTTCATCTCTGCTTTGAATGCAGCGCTGTCATATCAACTAGTACATTTCAAGCATATGAATAACAATACAACACTCCCACTGGGGCCCTTTTCCCCACAGTAGTTGATACCGGTGCCAAAATACGAGCAGGCAAAATATAAAGTATGACACTATTTCTGTGCAGGGACAAACAACAAAAAGAAAGAGGCTGCTCAGTGGCCAGATCAGGTTTGATCCAACACATATTGACAGGTGTGGGTATGAGCCTTTTTGCTACTGGTGCCAGCAAGAACCCTTCCAATACACACACACACACACACACACACAGAAAGAGAGAGATAGAGAGACATTTGTGCCACCTACACAGATGAAAGCACTGACTCTGTGGCAGACCACTCTGTAGCTCTCTTAGGGGCCATGGTGAGGGTTATTGTTGCTATTTATGGGATAAGGAGTCAGCAGGAGGAATGCCAGTGTGTACTGTACAGCATGCTTTCTGTTTGTGTGCACCTTTGTTTCCACCCCCCCCACACACACACACACACACTCGCACACACACATTGCGTGTGGTTCCACATATGAAGAAAGTGTCTACATCTGGTGCCTAACGTAACATTTCTTATGAATTGTGTTACATACACACAAACTCGCACGTGTGGAACATACACATGCACACACACATTGCTGAGGGGCAAAACCACAGCCTTGAATTGTTTAAGTGTCTTAATGTCAACAACCACCTCTAAAAGCACAAAGTGTTTGTGGCTGAGCAGCTATTGAAGAGAAGCCAGAGGCTACTGGATGGAAAAGACTGATATCATCATAACACAATGTGCAAGCTGTAATGGATGAAATGAATCAAGAGGCATGAAAATATCAAACAAAACACATTGAATAAAGAATGTCTGTCTAAATAAAGGGATTCATGGATGGACTTAAAAAAGACCGAGTAAAAACAACAAAATCAGGATGGGTTAAAAATAAAATCTAAAATCTAAATGAAATCAAATTTGACAAAACTAGTTTTTCAGGTGGTTTTTCTGTTTCAGTGCAGCTTTTCAATTTAGTCGAAAATCAGGGACAGTTCTAGCATCTGGCAAAAAGCCAAACTAATGAAAACCCAGAAATCATAAAGCAATAACACTTATACAGAGATTAGATTTACAAGAATCTTGTTTGTGCTAGTGTGGTGAGGAAAAAAAAGCTTTTGTCTGAGGACATATAATTTGATTTAGCAGTGTGCAGCCAGTGAGTTTGGGGCATTAGGAGAGCAGGGTGCTGGAAGCTACCAGGAGCATGAGTGCGCTCTGGCTTCCCATACGCTCACCCCTGCAGACGATGAGGAAAAAAATGCAATGGATTTCATAAATTCTATAAAGTACAAGACATTTTGCACTTAGCTTATTTTATGTTTACTAAAAAGTGAAAAATAACATTTGGTAAGAGACTGCAGTGTATCCAAATTCAATTTGTATCTCATTATGTTAAATGGGATTTCCAGTATCGTCCACTCTGATGTTCAGATAATTAAAGTATATGAATTTAAGAATTTAGCGAGAAGGAGAGAAAGCGACAAACAAAAGAGTGACGGAAAAAAAACAAGAAACAATTAATTGATCAAATAGTTTTCAGCACAAATAATAGTTTGGAAGAATGAAGGCAGGGAAGTAATGCATTTAGGTAGTACCGGTATGTTGTCCAAAAAAAACATCGTAGTATAGTATAGTATAGTATGTTGTTTCAATTTTTCACTAAAAAGTTATTGTATGCTACGTTGTCCAAAAATTCATTCAAATCATAGTATGGTATGTCGTCCAAAAAATTAAGAAAACGTCATAGTGTAGTATGTCGTCCAAAAAATTCAAAGACACATCAAAATATGTCGTTCAAAGTATGTCGTTCAAAACTTGACCAAAATGTCAGAATATAATATGTCATCCTAAAATTAACAAAAACGCCATCCTATAGTATGTCATCCGAAAATTGACAAAAACGTAATAGTATATGTTGTCAAGAAACTGACAAAAACGTAATAGTATAGTATGTCAATTTACTGACAACATAATATACTATGACGTTTTAGTCAATTTACTGACAACATATTATACTATGACGTTTTTGTCATTTTTGGGACGACATACTATACTACAACGTTTTTTGTAAAAAAGTGAAACAACATACCATACTACTTTTGGTCCTTTTTTGGACGACATACTGTACTATGACATTTTTATAAAAAATTAAACATTTTTGGAAACAAACAAACAACATACTATACTATGATGTTTTTGTCAATTTTTGTACAACATATTCTACTATAATGTTGTTGTCAATTTTGGAAAGACATACTATAATATGACGTTTTTTGGACAACATACTATACTAAGACGTCAAAAACGTCATAGTATAGTATATTGTCCAAAAATTGACAAAAACGTCATAGTATAGTATGTTGTTTCAATTTTTACAAAAACGTCATAGTATAATATGTGGTCCAAAAATGGACCAAAAACGTCGTAGTATTTTCGATCATGGTAATGTGGGTTATTCATAGTCAAATGGAACGACTCCTGGAGGCCTGTCGAGTTCCTGTTCTAGGTGTTTTTATTTTTTTGTAATATTGTATAGTGTCTTTCCAAAATTGACAAAAACATTATTGTATAATATGTTGTCCAAAAATTGACAAAAACATCATAGTATAGTATGTTGTTTAAATTTTTACAAAAATGTCATAGTATTGTATGTTGTCCAAAAATGGACCAAAACGTCATCATATAGTATGTCGTCCCAAAATTGACAAAAACGTCATATCATAGTTTGCTGTCAATAAATTGACTAAAATGTCATAGCGTGGTATGTCGTCAAAAAATTAAGAAATCGTCATAGTATAGTATGTTGTCAGTAAATTGATTAAAACGTCATAGTATAGTATGTCGTCCACAAAATTAAGAAAAGGTCATAGAATAATATGTCGTTCAAAAATTGACAAAAACGTCTTATTATAGTTTGTTGTTTCAATTTTTACAAAAATGTCATAGTATAGTATGTTGTCCAAAAATGGACCAAAACGTCATCATACAGTATGTCGTCCAAAATTTGACAAAATGTCATAGTATAGTATGTCGTCCAAAAATTGACAAAAACATCATAGTATAGTATGTCGTCCAAAAAATTAAGAAAACATCATAGTATAGTCTATTGTCCCAAAATTGACTAAAACGTCATAGTATAGTATGTTGTTTCAATTTTTACAAAAATGTCATAGTTGACAACAACATTATCGTAGAATATGTCGTCCAAAAATTGACAAAAATGTCATAGTATAGTGTGTCGTCCAAAAATGGACCAAAACGTCATCATATAGTATGTCGTCCAAAAAATTAAGAAAACATCATAGTATAGTCTATTGTCCCAAAATTGACTAAAACGTCATAGTATAGTATGTCGTCCAAAAATTGACAAAAATGTCATAGTATAATATGTAATCCAAAAATTGACAAAAACA
Source organism: Trinectes maculatus (assembly GCA_016785345.1). NCBI lineage: Eukaryota > Metazoa > Chordata > Actinopteri > Pleuronectiformes > Achiridae > Trinectes > Trinectes maculatus. The sequence continues at coordinate 239,252 of JAFBJQ010002247.1, forward strand.
TCATAGTATAGTGTGTCGTCCAAAAATTGACAAAAACATCATAGTATGGTATGTCGTCCAAAAAAGTAGGAAAACGTCATAGTATAGTATGTCGTCCAGAAATTGACAAAAATATCATAGTATAGTATGTCCTTCTAAAATTGACAACAACATTATCGTAGAATATGTTGTCCAAAAATTGACAAAAACATCATAGTATAGTATGTTGTTTCAATTTTTACAAAAACATCATAGTATAGTATGTTGTCCAAAAATGGACCAAAATGTCATCATATAGTATGCTGCCAAAAATTGAGAAAAATGTCATAGTATAATATGTAATCCAAAAATTGACAAAAACATCATAGTATAGTATGTCGTCCAAAAAATTAAGAAAACATAGTATAGTCTATTGTCCCAAAATTGACTAAAACGTCATAGTATATAGTATGTCGTCCAAAAAATTAAGAAAAGGTCATAGAATAATATGTCGTTCAAAAATCGACAAAAACGTCTTATTATAGTATGTCGTTTCAATTTTTACAAAAACGTCATAGTATAGTATGTTGTCTAAAAATGGACTAACACGTCTTATTATAATATGTTGTTTCAATTTTTACAAAAACGTCATAGTATAGTATGTTGTCCAAAAATGGACCAAAACGTCATCATATAGTATGTCGTCCAAAAATTGACAAACACATCATAGTATAGTATGTCCTCCAAAAAATTAAGAAAACATCATAGTATAGTGTGTCGTCCAAAGATTGACAAAAACATCATAGTATAGTATGTTGTCCAAAAAATTAAGAAAACATCATAGTATAGTCTATTGTCCCAAAATTGACTAAAACGTCATAGTATAGTATGTCATCCAAAAAATTAAGAAAAGGTCATAGAATAATATGTCGTTCAAAAATCGACAAAAACGTCTTATTATAGTATGTTGTTTCAATTTTTACAAAAACGTCATAGTATAGTATGTTGTCCAAGAATGGACCAAAAGGTCATCATATAGTATGTCGTCCAAAAATTGACAAAAA
>JAFBJQ010002248.1:0-17500 GCA_016785345.1 Trinectes maculatus
GTATGTGCGCAGAACACACTGATCCGTTTGTATGAGTGTTTATCTCTGTGCGTATTTGTGCGTCCACATGAGTCCTGCCACGATCACATTTCTGTCCAGCTCCGCATCGTCACAGTGCCGATTTGTGAGGGAGACGTCTCCCACACAGAACCTGACCCCTCAATACCTCCACTGTTTAAGATGAGATGAGATGAGATGACGTAACGTAACGTAACGTAACGTAACGTAACGTAACGTAACGTAACGTAACGTAACGTAACGTAACGTAGCGTAGCGTAGCGTAACGTAACGTAACGTAACGTAACGTAACGTAACGTAACGTAACGTAACGTAACGTAACGTAACGTAACGTAACGTAGCGTAGCGTAACGTAACGTGACGTAGCGTAGCGTAACGTAACGTAACGTAACGTAACTAGCGGTCATGTCGTCCATCTTTATTTAAAGTCAATATACTGTAAATAAAGTCAAACGTCTCAAACTGTTATTATCCCTCACACTGACTGTACCAACCATCAAAATGTTTACAACAACTGTCGTCGTCACCTGTCGCCACCTTCATCAAATAAACCATCATCATCATCTACAGGGAAAAATCCATGATCATCAAAACCACCTGTCATCATCATCAACACTTAGCTGTCAGCTGTCGTGGAGCTTCTTCTTTTACAGTTTACAATTCAAAAGGAATATTTTTTTTCCCCCCTGTTGACAGAAAATAGCGACGCACATTTCGTTGTGTTGTGATTTCAGGGAGATTAACAGAACGTTATAAAAAACACATTCTCACAGAAAACATCTTTATCAAAGTCTCATGTGGAGCTTTGTCCCCAGGTTTATGAATAGTTCTGCTAAATCCAGGGCTTCTCTGTCTCTTACTGTTTTTTTGCACGTTCAGAAACTACACACACACACACACACACACACACACACACACACACACACACACGCACACACACACACACACACACACACAGCGCCCCCCACCCCACCCTGCCAATGGGCTGCTGCTGGTTAGATATTGTTAGCATTCCATTTGCCATTTACATTTTCTCTGCTTGACATAATTGAGGAATGGATGCTCTTATGAAAATTAAACTCGCGGTCCTCCCGGGTTACTGTAACCCTGTTAAAATGTAATGAGATTCTTTATGCGTCGTCTTGTGATTTTTTTATTAAATAGAATATCAGTATGACTAATTCCCCAGGCCCAAATGTGGACTGGGACACCGCATTATTGATAGGCCGGTGCATAAGTGGTCTCTCTCGGCCTGCCTCTAATGGCCTAATAATGCATTATACCAGTATCAGTGGGCCTGCGGCTTGCAGTGCTTATTGTCGTTATTGAAAACACCTGGGCGGACCATTCATCAAGGTTAAATCACCAGGGCCCATCCGTTCATTAGGCTGTCAGTAAACATCTTTATTTCGTTTCGGCTGCCGATACTGACAGGACAGAGGCACGAGGGGCCCTGACGAGCAGCTGCGGCTCCCCCGAGCGTCCAGGAAGACATGAGGACACGAGGGCCGCGGCGAGGCTCCCGGCTGCCGGTTGGTCGGCGACCTCAGAGCGAGCAGCCCCGCTGTCAATTGGACGGATGATGGAGCAGAGCGGATTAGTGCTGGTGTTCCAGGAACAGAGGCGATTTTACGATAGCGGTGCATCGGCGGTGCATATTTCTCTTCTCTGATGAGTGTTTGGAGTGAGAGCAGAGGGAGAGGCTGAAAAGCTGTCAGACGATCTCACTGAATTTGGAGGCTTTTTCCCCTGGTGACTGATGGACCCCTCGCCCCCTCGCCCCCCCCCTCCCCTGGCCTAACGAAGAAAGATCCGCCAAGCCAGTGGAGAAATGATTAACCTCATCGACTCCCGTGTTTAGTTCAAGAGCAACTTGACAAATCCTCGCTGCACAAGCAGCAGGCGCCATTATTAATATATTCATATGGTTACTGAATGACTGACAACAGCCAACCTGGTTCCTGCTCCACAGGACAACAACACAGCAAAACATACAACTGGTTTGTTTTAGCCTCGGGGCCGACACCTATAAATAATTCATTTTCTCTTCATAATGAATTTCTTTGCAGCCTCTCGTAGCCCAACGGGACAATTTAATGAATAAATTAAGCAGGTTAGAAAGAATTAGCGATGTCTCTTACTGAGCGCCGCAACACAAATGGGACCTAATACAGTTGGCCGTGACGTTAACGATTAATTTGGGGAGAATTGCAACAAATTAAGTTGATAAGACAAAGCTTCAGGTTTAAAAAGAAAAGAAAAGAAGAAGAAGAAAAAAAAGAACAAAGAGCCCAGACTGGTCCTTTATTGGTTTGGATACTAATCTGGAAAATGGCCTAAAAATCTAATGCAGCCATCACTGGCTTTTAGTCGACTCAGAATCAATGATGTGGGCAAAATATCTGAGTCCAAATGAAGATTAGAAAAGCATGAAGGTAAAGAATTTGCTGACTTGTGGTTTGTTGAAACAAACGATGTGTTGGTTTATCAGTTTATCACTGACGTACCAGCAGAATGCAGAGCGTTACCAGACTCCTCCACCAGGAAATGATTTAGTTTAATGTGCATCTGAACATATGAAACGATATATGTCTTTATTTCTGTTTTACTGTGGAGACGGGGGAATGACTTTCAGCCAATAAACAATGAAAATGATTTATAGAGTTTGTCTGAACAGATGCAAACACAACTTCGCTCCATCGACAGACAATTTATAAACACAATCACAATTTTATGTCCTGTAACATTTTACCTACAGTGTCCACACACACACACACACACACACACCCCTCTGGCCACCATATGTGAAACAAACGACCGGTGGTGTTGATGATTTGATGTGGTGGGCAGCTCTTCTTCTGCCAGTCTGGGACACACACCCAGATTCATGGGAACAGAAGAGTTTCAGGGAAACATATATCTCTCAGAGGCTGAGGGTGTGTGTGTGTGTGTGTGTGTGTGTGTGTGTGTGTGTGTGTGTGTGTGTGTGTGTGTGTGTGTGTGTGTCTGTCCTCAGACCAAACACAAACAGACAGCAGCCGCTGGACCCAGACACACACACTTTGATGTACGGTCATGTTCACACACACGAGTCACACTCATAACCTGCATTTGATGTTTTATATCCACTGTCGGTTGTTGTTGTTGTTGTTGTTGTTGTGTGTTTAAAAGTGTATGAAGATTATTGTGGATGTGGCTGATATGACTGGTGTGTGTGTGTGTGTGTGTGTGTGTGTGTGTCTGTTTAACATCAAACGACATAAAGTGATGCATAACTTAAAATACAGTTTGTATTTGAAGCACAGAGATACATATACAGTATGTATGTATATATACATATATTTGTATATACATGTACATGTACATGTATATAGTATATACAGTATGTCAGCGTCTTTCAATACAGGAAGTATTTACATTAGCTGTACATAAGGTCACTATCCAAGAGTCACATAATGTTCATACTGACTGCACCACTATCTGTGCTGTTCCTCTGTGAACCTCTAGGGGGAGATAAAAGCACGAGAAGCCTCCTGACCTTTAGCCACATGGAGGACAAAGTACAGCAGGAAACAGAAGAGAGAACTTTCCAGAGAAACGTCTTCACTCGCCCCGTCGCCACGTCAACGACCACAATCCCACACATCAACGACCACAATCCCACACATCAACATCCCCACGCATCGAGCGTTTAATTATTAAACGAACATGAATGAAGCGAATGTGAGTTATTCTGTAGGTAAAACACAACGATACGTCTGGAAATGAGAAGTAAAATCCGTAGCTCCACTTCCTGTGTCGTCTACTTTTGGCCTCAAACTCCGTGTTTTTGTCTTCTCCAGCTGAGCCAACATATTTCTCCAGGCGACTGCAGACAGACAGGAACAATTAAAAGCTGTTAAGTGACCCTGCTTGGCGGCGGTGGCGGTGGCGGCGGCAGAGGGCCGGAGAGCGGCGGCGGTGGCAGCGGATCCTGGCACACACAGAAAGAGACTGAGGGGAGAGTGAAGGCTTCTCGACAGCGTTCGTCATCCCCGTCGAGCCCCGAGAACTTCTGAATGAGTAAAATGATTTGATTACGTTGAGGCTAATGACGAGGGGCATACTTAAATCCATCTCCACGGTTTTCTTTGCGTCTGCCCCTGATTCAGCGCCCTGTCAGCAGCTTGTTCGGCGGCTTTTCACTGCAGCGCCAGATGAATACTGAGAGACAGACAGAGAGACAGACAGAGAGACAGACAGAGAGACAGACAGAGAGGGATGGAGGCGAAATAAAAAATTTTAAAATAAAAAGGAAAAAAGGAAAAAAAAGAGGCTAATGATGCAGGAAGTTAAACAAACTTTTAATTTACGTTTTCTGGGAACTGGCGCTAAAGTAAGACGTCAGTGATCATTTAGCATCATCAAATCAAAGTTCCTGGTTTTAAGACGTGATTTTAATCTAATTAACTGAGACGGTTAAGGGCTAACATATGTAGTGTATTACTAATCATTAAAAATGTTGTGTTTCTGTAAATGTGGACGTCCTCTGTGAGGTCTGAGGTTGGACAGGGGTCAGAGTCCAGAAGACGTTTGACTGACAGCTGATCTATTGATCCGTAGGAGACATTATTAGCTCAAATGAGAAAAAAAAAAACACGTGCATGTGAAAGCGACAACCATATGTTTACATGTGCGTCTTTACACACCAGCTCTTGTTATTGTCCCTGCTGCTGCAACAAATCAATTCAGACCACAGCGGAGACACAAAAGTCCCTTCTCCTGTAACTGAGACAACTTTAATGTCAGGACAAAAAACGTCAACAATCAGCCGCGTGCCGCGAGCTCATTCATCCCTGCACTTTGTCTGACAGACAGTGACCTTTCCGTCCTGTCCATCAACACAACAAAGACGCTCGCCGTCCATTTGCAGACAGCTGCGGCATGAGGCCGCCGTCCGTCCGACCTGAAACCAAACAGATGACTGTAAAGAAAAGGAAATCACGTTAGGGATGAGAGTGGATGAGACGAGGAATCGCGGCCTGTTGTTCTAATATTAGCGGTGCTTTTGTTGCGGGTCGGGCCGGGCCTGCAGGGGGCCCTGTCAATGGTCCTGATACACAATAGCAGCTGTGTCAGTTTGATCAAATTTTGTACTGGGGACAATGTTCAAGAATCGTTTGTGCGGGTTTGTTTTAGTTGTGTATCTATTGTCGCAGAGGCATTAGGTCCAATCAGTGGACGTCAGATACTCAGTTTGTGTCTCATCTACTGTCATGTGTGCTTTTGTTTGTGTGTGTAACGAGGTTAGATCAATGTATTGGGATGACATTGAGTTTTTATTAGATATCTGCAAGTGGTCACATGACAAAAGGTTGAAGGCAGAAATCTGACATCATCAATATGTGAACGGTCCGTAAAACATAATACTACCTACATAATTACTTTCCCCCATTCAATTATAATGGCAAACAATGAATTATTCTTTTCAAATTTCTTCATCCACCAAAACCAAGATCAAAAATAGAATTGAATAGAATTGAAGAAAAAAAAATAACAAAGTACACATCAAAACAGAAAAGAGAAAAATATATAGATATATAAATGACTCAGGTAAAACTTTAGTTTTGATGGCAGAAAAAGTATTAGCTACTCATCATATACTATATATATATTGAGTAGCATATATGCTATTGAGTAGCATATATATATGCTACTCAATATATATAGATATATTTATATTGTTTATATATATATATATATATATACAAAGTGATTTTTATGTAAACGTAATTTAAGGGCTTGAAAATCTTTGACGTGCTGCCACCAGTTTCAAACAAAGCAGAATCCACGAGGTTTAAAATTAGGAAAACACACACAAGCGTGGCTGGAGCCAAACCTCTAAACCGTCGATCAGTTACTCGTCATCTGCCTGCACATCTGTTTGCACATGTTTCTCTCTCCCCGCCGCTTCCTCATCCAACAGCTGTGTGACCTGCTGCATCAGCAAAAAAGACGACAGACGGGTCGAGATGAAAAAGAAAAAAGAAGAGGAGGAGGAAAAAAAAGAAACGTTTTCACCGCTTTCTTACAGACGACATGGATGAGGACCCCACCCCTCCACCTCTTAATCACATTACCGAAGAAAACTTTTACTTATGGCTAATGGAATTCGCTTAAAATTGAACCACGGGGCCGAAAGTAGATTTGCATTGATCCAGATATGTATAGAGCCAAAGTCAGTCTATCTATTCCGCGAGGGAATTAAAGGCCGCTAAGCCTATAGAGCCAGACTGTATAATCCTACGTTAAAAGATCAATACTGGCTGGAACCCGCATCAGCCTCTCTCATTGTGTGTCTTTGTGCGTCTGCCTGAATATACTCACATTATATACAACTGTGTTGTTTTTATTCTGCCTGTAAGTCCTGCAGTTGGGGAGAAGTGGCGCTTCACTCCGTCTTCAGCCCATGAAGGAAGAGTTTCTGTGGGAGAGCTGAAGGGGCGTGGTGGTGGTGGTGGTGGTGGTGGTGGTGGTGGTGGGGGTTGGCAGTCAGACTGTTAACACCATACAAATAAACCAGGCGACCTGGCCTTTATTTATTCTGACACCCGTCGTGCCCTCTGACGGTTTAACCCGAGGGTGGGGGGGGCGGGTACAGCTGTGGTTGACGTTGTCATTCCAGTTTCTCTGGTTTTTACTCCAAACGACTGAAATAAGCCAGAGGGAACAGTAACGGCACATTGACGACGTTTGATTGATGACATCATGTATTTTTATTCTAACTGTCAGGTGAATGTTAGCAAAACAGATGGACACGAACAAAACAAGCGAATACGCCCTACAGTCTATTTACACTGTTAGCATCAGAGAACAACTTCAGGAAAGAGTTTGTTTGTTTGTTTTGCAGCTGCTCAGGATGAAATCAAAGAGCCTGATCGAATCACCAGGTTTTAACTGGGCGACACCGCTGAGCCGGTGAAAATGATTCCTCCTGACAGGCCATCAATCTCATCCATATTCACTCTCCCACCCCAACGTCTCCACGGTTCCTCCGCAAACCCCGAGAATGTGCTAAATGACCTCGCACACTGACAGCGCGGCCGCGCACACGCTCGATAGTGACCTCATTGATGAGCCTGCTGCTGCCATTACTGTAACACACACACACACACACACACGTAGTCTCCAGTCAGGAGGTCGGGGCGACCCCATCATCATCACACAGACTGGATAGACAGTGGGTAGCTGTAGCAGCGCAGCAGTGACATTGGCCATCAGCAACGAATCTGATGACTAAGAAATCCAAATACAAGATTAGTCCCCGCGACGATCCTGATCCTAAGTGCCACTCCACACAAATTGGGGCCCTAAGAAGATAATAACAACACAATTGCTTTTATGGGATGGAGTTATTCAATTACAAACCCCTGGAGTGAAACGATGCTATAACGGTTTGTCGAAGACAAAATCTGTGGGTGAAGTTTCCTGTCCCTCTGGTACGCCATTTATTTTGGTACAACCATGTGCATTTTTCACTCAGAACATCCTGGGTTCTAACTGGATAAATGCTCAGTGCTTGAACGCACCATCTCGCAAGACCTGGACACTTGGATTCAATTTGCATATCATGTGCATATCTGAAGTGAACTGTCACGATCAGACGCATGGACGAGCAAGAGAGAGAGATTACTGCACAGCTCCCACTCTCGTTCCTTCCTTCCCTGGACGGCAGTAATTCCTCCACCTCGCTGCACCTTCCCACCAATGAGAATTAACTGCGGCTGCACAGCGGCGCAGCTAAAAGAATGAGCGTGTTTGACCATTCGTCTTCCGGCTCTTTGGCAGCGTCCAGTCAGAGCTGTTGAAAGTCCTGAGGCCGACTCTCTACCTCCAACCTAATCCTGTTTACCTGGACTGAAGTATAGAGTCCTCTCTATACTGCCCCCCCACCCCCATTTTAAAACATTTACTGGACCATATATATATGTGCCCTCGTCCAGGACAACTTCTATTACTTACAAATTACAGGCTCGGTAACCCAGTTACTCACCGGCTTTGGTTCTTCTAGAAATCGACAGTTTCCAGGAGACGGCAGCTCAGCCAAGGGCAAAGAGCTGAACATCTGAGCATGTTGTCTTCATCAATGAAGATATCGAGAGGTGGACACAAGTGTGTTTTTTTTATTGTCAGTGATTTAGTAAAAAGCTTTAAATACTTCCAAACTCGAATATTTCACAGTTTATAAAATGAACAGCTAATAAATACTAATCTGACCTAAATATTTTATATGCGTGTTGTCCCGTCAGTATTACACAATGTTAATCGATGATCACGCGCATGTGTCCTCCCGAGGGATCTTCTCAATGAAGACGCACAACAGGCTTTAGAATTATTGATTAACAGACGCTCTCCTGCGGAGAAGCCTGTCTGCATGTGGATAACCACCCGCCATCCTCTGTGGATTTACTGTGGAAGTGATGTACCGAAGTATAAATACATGATGTCCAAGTTGTCGGTCAAACAGTTGGTGACCACAAATGTGTCTTCTGAGAGCAGGACCACCGTCCACCCCCTGATGCTGGGACACAATACCTGGATGCTGTCGTGTTTTCTCAGTAAACAAGGCTGTGAGACAGCTGTGATGGCGACAGTTCCAGGCGGAGAGACCCGGTGAGGAATCCTGGGACAGAGCAAACCCCAAACCCTGCGCCATTCATAAACTCTTTTCCACAAAAAAAAAGTTCCTGGAACATTTGGTCTCAGGATCCTGATCATCAAACCAAAACCTGAGACCAGGAAAGATCAGGTAATCAGGTAAAAGTACTGGAATCATTTTCCTATATTTCCTGTAAAGTACGAACAGTGAGCGTGGACCTTTGATGGTGGTGGTGGTGGTGGTGGAGACGGAGTCAAATTTCTCCCAGGACTTAATCTACACCCTGGTCTCGGCTGTGGAGACACACATTTCCTGCAAAGGTTCCTGCTTCCTGGGGCAAGTGGAGCTGTGTGTGTCTGACATGAGCCAGATAATTAACACTAACCAAATTAACATGTGTAACGTCCCGCTCACTGTAACGAGAACAACTGTTAACGAGTATTTCTGAAATGAGTCAATAAAAATGACAAACATCTCAGCCACTGCAGATTAACTCCACCAGACTAAACTCAACACAGCTTCATGTGTTTATGTCTGTTGCTGGTGTTGGTCTTGCTGTGTCAGCATTAATTTGTGGTTTGACTGTGTGATATACGAGGCTTTGATAAGGACAGAGGTGGGAAGCTCTCAGTACCACGTGGACCTGCTGCGTGGTCGGAGCGACCTGCAGGAGGCGTCCTACAGGAGGGGATTAGTTTAAACCAACTCTCAGTTAATCTGCAGCTGGTTCCCCCGACTACTTAAAGGGCACTTTCACCACAGAGGTCGGGTCTGGGATATTTCACACAGATCCAGCTCTGTTGTTGCACACCCACACACACACACACACACACACACACACTGGCATGCAACCAAGTACGGTGCTTGCACACAAATACATTTACTAAAAAGCCAAAGTGAAATTTGTATAAAATCAAAAAAGAAAAGGAAAATGAAAGAAGGTTGTTTTTTTTTTTTACCTGAGCAGGTGAGCACATGTTGGCCAACAGTCCACTGACTGTCAGCAGGTCTGTCAGCAGGTCTGTCAGCAGGTCTGTCTTATGTAATGTCAGTGTATTAATGAAGCAGCAGGATTTCAGTCACACGAAACTACATTTGATTTGTGCACGGACTCACTTGCTTACACACCACACCACTGGGCGTCCCCTCCACTTCCCCTCCCTGCCACCAGGCCGCGGTAAGTCGCCAGCTAATTAGCTAATAACCTGCTAATTAAATCGGCAGCCGCGGGGCCCCATAAGGTCTCTGGGGTTGTTCCAACAGCGTCAGCGACTGTCATCAGAGCTCTGCTTCACCAAATAGTCAACCAAAGACATCAACGTTTCTCATCCACGTTTATCCATTCACAGGCTGCGCTGTCTGAAACGAAACATCCCTTCAAATAATTCAGCCCTTACTGTAAATGACTCACACACACACATAAAAAAAACACACATACACACAATCCACACACACACACACACACACACAATGCCTTTAAGAGCACTGAGCTCTCCTCGCCTTCCCAATTAGGCCTCTAATTTGGCTAATGGAGCATTAATGGAGAAAGAGGCTGCTGAAGACCCGAGCTCAGCACAATGTCCTCCAAACCACACACACACACACGCACACACACACACACACACACACACACACACACACAGATGACTACTGTGTACACAAACCCTTCCACCCCCCAACCCAATACGACACATAGAGATTAGATTTCACTAACAATAGTATCAGAATGCCCCCTCTCTGGAGACAACACGCACACACACACATATCTTTCATGGACACACAATAAACATATAGAAACACACTGCCTGGGCTACAACGGAAGAAAGAAATCTCCTTTAATAAACTGAATGTGGATTTTACTTTTCGCTCAGCGAGATCTTGTTGGATATGTTTTCATATGTTGTTGCAATTGTCTCTGTGTGTTGCCTTTGTGAAGAAGAGTCTCTGACTGAACTATAAACAAAGCTCAACACTTTGCGTTGTGTGTGTGTGCAGTGATGGTTGGACTGAGAAGGCCAGAGAATGAGACTATGAGGAGCTTGGTGGTGATGATGGTGCAGCAGGTAAAGATGGAGGTCAGTGCAGGTGTTTGCTAACAGGACACAATCTGAGATATATATATGTATATATGTATGTATGTATGTATGTATGTATGTATGTATGTATGTATGTATGTATGTATGTATGTATGATGTATATATGTGTGTGTATATATATATATATATATATATATATATATATATATATATAAACGTCATAACTACTCAGCCATCAGCTGCGATGGCCGAGTGGTTAAGGCGTTGGACTTGAAATCCAATGGGGTCTCCCCGCGCAGGTTCGAACCCTGCTCGCAGCGTACTCCTCTGTTTTTTCGGGGAGGTGGTGGTGAAGACTCTAGAGCAGGGGTCTCAAACTCGCGGCCCGCGGGCCAACTGCGGCCCTCGGGACAATAGTTTGTGGCCCCCGCCTTAATATGAAAGTTTAATGTTAGTGCGGCCCGCAAGTTTGACCAGACCAGCTGCGACACGCCGACAGTTTCGGCGTCTGTTCTATTTTTTGCGTGGCCGCTTCGCCGCTCCCACTTCACGCGCTTCGGCGTCCAGTCTGAATTTTGTGTTAAAAAGATAAAGACATTTGATAACATTGGAATGTTTTTGTAAGAGCTTTTCTTGTGAAAAACCTGATGCGGCCCAGCCTCACCCAGACTCTACCTCCAGCGGCCCCTGGGTAAATTGAGTTTGAGACCCCTGCTCTAGAGAGTTAGGCTTTGGACCCAGAGATCACTGGTTCAAATCCCAGCTCGGCCGAAAATTTGGTGAGGTGCCAACATCCCGGGCCAGGTCTGCTAGCAAGCCTGGGTACGTGAGGTTACCGGTTTGCACCTTGAATTGGCCGAAAATCGGGAAAGGCGCCACCATCTGTCCACTGCCATCCACCACCTTGGGCCCTTGGGCAAGGTCCTTAACCCCCTGAACTCACTCCTCGTGGTGTAACCTTCTGCTCTGCATGTGCATGTGAATAGTTTGCACTAACTGTAGGTCGTGTTGTGTACTATGCATATGCAGAGAATTAATTTCCCCACGTGGGACGATTAAAGGTGTTTCTTCTTCTTCTTCTTCTTCTTCTTCTTCTTCTTCTATTCAACACCATGTGACACCAGAGTGATAATCATAACATCACATCCTGAGATGATGAGGGTCTGCAATGTTAGTTAATGTTGGTTTTGTTTATATGCAGTAATAAAATCCAACTACCAAAAAAATATCTTTCTCACACACACGCACTCACACACACAACATACACACACACACACACACACACACCAGTAACACTCATTAACATGTGGACAGCATGGGAACTATTGCACTGCTGTTGAGAGGAGGATGAACGTGGCGCCATCACCCTTCTCCTTATCTTACACACACACACACACACACACGCACACACGCACACACACGCACACACACACACTGGGGGTCATGTTCTGTATATATACCACTTGTGATAATCATGTATGACCTGTGTTGTGTTGCTCTGCTTTGACCTTTAGTCTCATTTGAAACCGTCATAATCTCACAACAACTAAAAAAAAGAGACCTAATTTACACCCACAATGCTTTTCTCTGCTCCTGACCAACGGAGGCGTTCTGCCGCCATGAGGTCATCACCCGAAACACACTTTCAGCAGCATGAGTGAACATTCGCCCTGTGTTGTGATAAGACTCCCATGGTGCCTGGTTGGGTTGTGTTGGAGTTTCCAAGCCATGACGGCGCTGGCGACAGCCATATCTGACGCTCTGACCCTTTTCATGTCAGCCGCTAGCTCTTCAATCTTTCTCTCTATTGCTAACACACACAGACACACACACACACACACACAACACACACACATCCTCCCCACATCTGTAGATAGTGTCACTGCTCCAGTCTCCAGGCCTTCGATAAGGGGACCCCCTTAAAAAGAGGAGGGGAGCAGTGAGTGTTCATGGCGAGAAGAGAGTGGAAACCCAAAGGAACAGTGTGTGTGTGTGTGTGTGTGTGTGTGTGTGTGTGTGTGTGTGTGTGTGTGTGTGTGTGTGTGTACAGTCATTCTAATCTCCAGCCCGGCTCCATAAACAGAGCTGTGGCCTCACAGGTCCAGAGCAGTCGAGCAGCAGCTCTGAAGCTTCAAGTCTGATGCAACCAGTTCCACCACACTGCCGCCGCCGCCGCCGCCGCCGCCGCCACCGCCACCGCCACCGCCACCGCCACCGCCGCCACCGCCACCGCCACCGCCGCTGCTCAGTGACAACAAACCCAGACGGACTCACGCTCCATCTAATGATGTCATCAAGCGCTGGACTTGGTGACAGAGGGGGGAAAAGACTGTGAATAGCAGCATCTAAAGTTCATTTTTATCACTTCATTGCACAACCTTTTTTTTTTCAATTACATATCAGGGAAAAAGAAAACAAAGAACATGTGGAAAACATTCACGTACAAAAAAAAAGATGATTCGTTATTTTAAATAAACTTGACAGTGTGATTTGGGAGCAGGAGAAACACTCAGGCACAGCTCATACTCTCAGCAAGCATTTATATTTTCATTCAAGCGAATGAGCACAGTAATACGGCTATGGAATCTGATGATGATGTGAATGAAATGGGTTTGGAAAGATGGAGTAATAATCATTTGTGATATTTTGTACTGACGATGATGTTTCCTGCAGGCATCTGGTCGCCAACGTGGCCTGCGATGTTTCATGACCGCTGACGGCCTCAGAGCGACGTCGTGTTTGTGTCCTGTAGCGTTCTCATCTTATCGCCAGCTGCATTCTTTCAAACATATTATTGTCTGCGCTGGATTTCACGTGGACGGGGAAAGAAGAGGTCCGCTGCTGCGGCCATGTGGACCAGACTGGACTGGCTGGCCCGGGCTGGGATTGGTCCACGCGGTGAACTAAGTTCGGTTGCGAGGGGCAGGAGCAGATAAGAGCCGGAGCCAGACCAAATAAAGACCAGCAGTCTGTTAGCATTCCTCACGTTGCTCGATACCCTACCCCCCCTCACCCCCCCACCCCCCGCCACACACAGATACATTCCTCTGATGTCTCAGGAAAGTCACTTTCACTGTTTGTCTTCTCCAACACAAATGAAATATCATGCAAGTGTTGTGGGTTTCACACACAGTTTGTGCGTCTGTTCAAAGCTGAATTAGTAAATAAACGACCTGGTACGTGATGAGGGAACAGTCATGTAGCAATGATGATGATGATGCTGATGATGATGATGATGATGATGATGATGATGATGATGATGATGATGTTGATGATCTGTCGCCTGAAAAACACAGTTTTCAAGTTATCGCTACAAATATACGTCAGAAGAATCATTTTTTCAATCATCAAAAAATAAAATATACATCTACTAAACCGTAAGTGTGACATAAAGGTTTTACAATATAGACAACAAAATATAATTCCTGATCATACAAAGTCTTATAAACAATATTGTCAGTCTTTCATCACCATATGGTATAAATGCCATTATGTTACAAACTTCCAGGCAGTCATCTTGGCTATAAATAATAATATTGGTAAAAAAAAAAAAAAAAAGAAAAAAAGTGGTTTGTTAAAAACTTTCCGGACTTGTAATAAAACAACTAAAGATATTGACTTTGAATTTTTCCGGCTTCATCCTCGGCTCATTGTTGTCCGTCTTTGTTTCCGCTGTGAAGCAGCTGTGTGGCCCTCGAACTGTCCGGACATTTCTGGACGAGACGGACGACAGTCTATCGAGTTCAGGACAAAAGCCCGGAATTCCATCATCTCCAGACACAGTATCAACCCAAGCCGAAGCTTTCTCTTCCTGATCAAAACAACCAGGCGTAAAAACACCACAACTGCTTACTGGTAAAAAACAAACAAAAAAAACAACGAGCGGCGAAGGTTTCGCCCTCTCGCACTTTCGCTCATTCTTGCCACAGGAAGTAGGATGCCGTTTGTTACGAGCGGTTGTTTTGCTTGTGTCAGGTTTGACGAGTGAATGAGGAGAAGTTGACTTCCTGTTCCTGGGGACTCAGACCACCCAGCGCCTGAACGCAGCTCGTGGCCTTTATGATGACGGAGCCTCGTTTTAAGCTTTAAATGACTGAAGCAGGTAACTGCTCTGTTTCCTCAGAGACTCAGAGTCGCTTCTTCTTTCATCTACAGGTTTTGTGCATATTTTTTGCATCTTTATAACATCTGACGTTGTTATAAAGATGCAAATGGAGTCAAGGCACGGTCGATAATGTTTTAATTAGATTAGTAAATAAATTGAAACTTAATTAAACGAGTGAGAACAGGTGATTTGTTTTGATGGCATCATCCTTTATTACTTTACAAACAAAAAACCTTTTACATTTGTAATTTGAAACAAAGTTCTAACCTGTAAGATGAAGCCAGACAAAGCGACCGCTCCAAACTTTATTACTGTTTATTATTTGATTTATTATTGTACGGCTCATTTTCATTTAATCATAGTCAGAATTAAAAAATGACAGGAGGTAATTTAAAAAAAAACACACACACACACACACATGTTTACAGACTCCATTTTAATGATTAAACTCAGGAACTGCTTCACCACTGAGACAAAAAAACCTCCAGCGCTAAAGTGATGAACGCTAACCGCGAGATTTCCTGAAGCATGTTAACGGTGTAGCGTGTAATTAGCCTCTGTTCACTGAGGTCACGACAAGCCACGACTGAAACCACTCCACAGCCTCTTCACCTTTGATCTCGCAGGTTTCTCGCCTCAGTGTTCGCACCTCCTCTGTGAGCAAACGCACGTCGGCGAGGGCGCTGACAGACAGGTTGGAGACGGCCGCTGGCATCAGATGATCCCTCGCTTCAAAGAGCATAAACACGTCCGCCGCATGTGCAGCACAAACCGCCGCCTGTCCCGTTCTGGCATTCGCCTCGGCGGTCGACAGCACAACACTGCCTGTGTTGTTGAGGGTGTAACTGCAACCACGGCCCCGGGGGAATGGACTGGCTGAGCGTCTCAAAGCCACACAAGAGGAGCTAAGCCGCGCTGAAGAGAGGCTGTCATCTTCTCCGGGCTGCACCTGTGGAGACTGGCCTGGCACTCGGCGTGCCCGGCCCGGGAGACAGAGGGGAGCTTTGGGAGGATTTGGGGGAGAATAAGAGCCCACTTTGCACCTTGACGCACTCAAGGCCTTGAATGGGATGAAGGCCTCCACTGTGGGGCCCCCGGGGGCCAGAGACGGAGACGATACTGGAGGTTTGTTTTCGTGCTGCAGGACTTGGACTTTGATGCACGTGAACGGTGAGAAAATCCCTGGGTTTTTTCACCAAGCAGCCGGTTTGCATGTGTGTAAAGGGCCAGTTCAGCACACGCAGGCGGAGCGATGACATCATGCTGAAGCTCAGATTAGTATAAACCACTCGGTTTAATTACTCATATCCTGGTTTTATTGTATAGTACGAGTTGTGCGTTCTAATGAGAACGAGAGAACATGAACTCACTAACGCGACGTGTTAACAGGAATGTGTTCTATAATTATAGATTTCATATTTAAGCTCTTACATAAAAGTTTAGAACAGTGAATTTTTTTTTTTTTTAGATGACTCATCCATAATTGATCTTTAACACTTGTTGTTTTTATTGAAAATGTTTTCTTCATCCTAATAACAGGGGAACATTCCGGGTTGTTTATCGCCTCAGGACGTTCCCGCTTTTTACTGATGAACACGAGCAAACTCCAGAGACGTAAACAGGATGTCGTCACAGGTACCTGCAGATTCCTTTTATTCGTGGCGTCTTCACAGAGACAGATATATGTGGCATTAACCCTGCGTGGGTTCCCCGGCTCCCTCCGTCCACCGGTCACAGTCTGGTACTGCAGACGTGTTTACACACTCTTAAGCCTCACTGTATTTATTACTGACAGACGTTCCCGGGACTTACACAGTCATCTGACAACAGAACACCACAAATACTCACCGCGTTCGAACCCTGACAGATACCCTCCTGCAAAATTACACGCACACACTCACATGCTGGATTTCACTGAAAACGCACTTTGCATTCTGACATTTTCCTCTGGAAAAAAGCACCTTTTCCGCGGCGCGAGTACTTAACGCATCAGAGAAACAAAACAGATGGAGCTCTCAGCACACACTTTAATCCTCAGGCATCCAGCTCTGGGATGCTGCGAGCCCGTCTGAGGACCGGCTCTCCATCCTCAGGGGGGAAGGTCAGCGGGTCAGGTGACCTATCTTTGGGCGAAGTGCGGGCGGACACGAGGCCCACGGCGCTAATCCGGTCATCCCTCTCCTTCTCACTGCGATCAGTCAAAGGAAGCAGGAAGTTGACTCCGGTCAACTGGGAATTTTTTTTCCGTTGGATACCGTTGGATGTTTGGTGCAGTCAGGTCCCGTCAGGTCCACGTGGCTGCTCTGGACCAGGCCCTGATGGATTCAGCTGATGCAGTGGAGATGGTCGACTGTAACCCTAACCCTAACCCTAACCCTAAACCCTAACCCTAACCCTAACCCTAACCCTAAACCCTAACCCTAACCCTAAACCCTAACCCTAACCCTAACCCTAACCCTAAACCCTAACCCTAACCCTAACCCTAACCCTAAACCCTAACCCTAACCCTAACCCTAACCCTAACCCTAACCCTAAACCCTAACCCTAACCCTGTAGAAACGACATCGTCTACAGGTTGACACCGTGAGGGACATTGTTACAAGACAAAAACAACACAACTCAAGCTGAATTCTGAGTGTTTTGGGTTTTTTTTTAACTGCGTATCAGCTGCGTGTGCTGCCTGAACGAGGGCCGAGTGAAAAC
>JAFBJQ010002248.1:23573-37351 GCA_016785345.1 Trinectes maculatus
ACCCCCCGCACCCCCGGGGCCCCCCCCCCCCCCCCCAGCTTCATGCTTCCCCATAAGGTCTCTCTCCATATGCAGTATAAATATGGAGCTGACACAGGAAGGTGGAGGTGTTACACTAATTTAAGAGTCTCTCTAATTGTGGCTCGCTAATGGACTGAAGAGCCACTGTTAGCATCTGTGAGATAGTGTATCTGTGACACACACACACACACACACACACACACACACACACACACACACAGATACCAGGGCAGACGGTGCTGACCTGAATCATTACCCTCAGATTTATGACCTGTTTATAGTTTTAAACGTTCAGTTTGTTTACATTGTAAAGGCCATATAACCCTGAACTATGGTTACACAATATAACAAAACAACACACACACACACACACTGACGAGTCAGTCTCCCACAAAGTGTGTGTTTATATCGATGTGTCTATTTACGGGTCCATGTTTGCGTGATCAGTCTTCTGTGTCCGTGCGTGTGTTTGTCACATAAGCCCATATTTTACTGTCTCTGTGCAACAGTGTCCGTCCACTGAACCTCCACAGACAGGGAGGCAGCGCCGGGGGTCAGAGGTCACGGAGAAACAGAAGCCCCCAGTCACATCGATCTATCATCGCTCCATCGTCTCATTTCTGAGCGGAGTGAAGTGTAATGATCGTCAGCAGCGTAATCAACAGGTAATCTATGGAACAACGACCTCAGCTACTGTGTTTACGTCTCATCAGAGATCAATTTACTTTTTTACACAACATGCTGATATTATACATCAAATTCTTCAGCTACTTCTGAAGTATCTGAAAATATGAGAGATGTTTTTGAGATACTTTTGTTTTGCTGTATTTACTTTTGTTTGTTTACCTGAAATGATTTTGTTTTTTTGGGGATATATCGGTATCGGAAATTAATAGTTGGACAATATCAGTATATCGGACATCGGTAAAAAAGCCAATATCGAACATCCCTATATTGACATATATGTTTCCCTAAATGGACGCAACTTTTTTTTTCAGGTGTATTGTTTATCACAAACTCTGTGAGGTCTTCTGGATGAAGATGTTTTGATCTGAACACTCTTACAATCTGTGAGGGCCGTCTTCTCTGTGAGCTGGTTTGTATTCACACAGATTCAGTGTCTCTCTCTCTCTCTCTCTCTCTCTCTCTCTCTCTCTCTCTCTCTCTCTCTCTCTCGGGATGGCAGCAGTTCTTAGCAGCTGCCTGATGTTTGTGTGACACCTTCTTCAGGAGTGCTAATGCTGCAGAGCCGTTTAACAGGCCGACGACGCTGCCTGGAAACAGTAATGGATGGTTGGATAGTGACACAGCGAGGGGGCGGGTGTGTGTGTGTGTGTGAGTGTGTGTGTGTGTGTGGGGGGGGTGTTGTTAGGAGGGGATGTTCCTTGTCCTGATCCCATGGCGGCTCCCCTGCCGAGCTGGATGAAAGCTCCCCGACCAGCCGTCGTCGCGGTAACTAATTTGCTGAGATTTTCTGCTCGACTGGAGGCACGAGGAAGAGCCTCACCCCCCCCGACCCCCTCCCACCACCACCCGACCATCAACTTCCCCTCATCTCTCCCTCAACACTTCCCATCTCTCCATCTCTCCCCTCCATGACTCCACCAAACTTTTAACAAAAACTTTTCCAGCAGTAAGTTGGCAAAGCTCCATCCATCCTGTCTCCACTCTGTGCCACAGCCACATCATCTCCATAATGTTCCCTCATCATCGCCATGGCAACATTCAGGGTTCCAACGGGTCATTGACGAGACGCCATAATCCCCCTCTTGAACCCTGACCCGTGACGGCCATTTTAATAGGGTCAAATAAGTGGAAGCGGCTCACGTCACATCCCGAACCACCGCCGCAACATCTGACGTGACGTCTGCAGGACGCCGGAGGAGAATTCCTCATCCCAGTTTGGGAATTCAGCAGTGATGTGATCGCAGGATTGATCATATTGATGTGGACGCGGCAGGAGAGGCAATCGCTCGTCATTGGTTCGTGTGCGGCATGAAAACCTCACGGGAGGCAACACACACACACACGTGTTTATGGAGTGTTAACAAATGCAAGGCAACTGTGTGAAAACTGTAAAAAAACCCAAAAAAAACAAAGTGTCTTACAATGTAGTGCGTGTTTGTGCACAAGTTGTGTGTACTCATGTTTCTGTGTGTGTGTGTGTGTGTGTGTGTGTGTGTGTGTGTGTGTGTGACTATAATCGCAGATCATTCCAGCCAGGAACAACACTTGGACAACAATAGACCTTTTCTTGGGGCTGTTCTCCACTGCTGCCTCTGTGTTGTTTTAGCCATGATGCTAATCCCACAGTCTCACGGCGTTCAGACCCAACAGCCGCCAAAGCGAACACGACGTTACAGCTGATACGTAGATGGGCGACGCGGCGTTGGCCGTCATGAGCGTGTGTCGTTTTGGTTGGAAGGAAAAGAGGAAGAATTGCTTTGTGTCGTTTCGTTAACTTTACTCCTCCTCTTCTTTTTCTTCTTCTTCTTCTTCTTCTCTGAAACCAGATCTGAATGTTTTCCAACAACAGCTTCACGTCTGCATGGGAGAGACAGAGTGAGGAGGAGTCATCACAGGGTGGAGGAGTCATCACAGGGTGGAGGAGTCATCACAGGGTGGAGGAGTCATCACTGGGTGGAGGAGTCATCAGTCGTCTCAGTGATCTCACACAAAAACAACAGATTTTTTTGTTTTTTTTTATGCAGAATGTTCTGCAGCACATGAGGAATGTGATGTTGAAGTTCTTCACTGGATGGACCATCGACTACTTTACAAGGTGAGCGATAACCTTTGACCTTAACGTTTACCTTGGAGTCTCAGAGTGCAGCTTCTCCCTCGCTCTTCCTGCCAGTGAAGTGAAAATCTGTGGAGCTGAAGTGTGGACTTCTGAAATCCAGGTCAAACTAATCAAAGGACACGGAGGTGAAGTCCACAGTCTAACGTGCAGGGTGGACACCCCCCCGCCAACTCCCCCCCGCCCCCGCACACCCCCTCCATGGCCATATTTAGAGATGTGACTCTTGGCACATTTCAGAAACAGCGTCCCGCGGGGGTGGGGGTTTGGGGTGGGGGGTGGGCAGAGGTTGGTCGACGGGGTCGATGCGGTCTGCGGAGTCACAACACAATTACAGCAGTGCTTCTTAAAGAGCTGTAGGAGGAGGAGATGTTGCTTTTAGCACCCAGGACCCCGCCGCTAAAATCACACGGTTGTCCACACGGTGCTATGCTGCAAAGAGGTTTCCAGTGTCGCGCCGGGATGCGGCGTTGGCCTCTCGCTGTCGGTGTCTGTCGCACTCTCTCGCACTCTGAGCCCGCGACAGCCTGTGTAACAGACGTGCAACAATCAGCCTCTTTCCAGCTCCTCAATTATTCAGAGGCCGAGTGGAGTCAAACATTCCCATTTAAAGATCGGACACTTGTTTGACCAGCTGAATGTCCGATAGTCGTGTCGAGACAGGCGGACGGAGCAGATGGATGGGTGAGGGGGGTGGGTGAGCGGGGTGAGGGGGGTGAGGGGGGTGAGGAGGACAAACACTGTGCCCCTTTTAACAGTGTGTGTTTAAGGACACACAAAGGAAATAGTTCCTCATGGTCTTTATAACAATAACAACAATAATACTGAGTCTAAAGATCCAACTGTGCAGAGATGTCCTGAACATATCACCATTATATCTGTGCTGCTTTCAATGACATTAGAAATGTTTGCAAATCTCTGTGTAGTGTGCGACGCAGTGACATGTGAATAAATATAGTATTTATAGTTGTCTTTTCTGACCAACCTGTTTGTCTCATTGTGGAGATAATGGTTTAAGGGAAGGGGGGGGGGTCTGTCTGGGGTAGAGAGGTCTGGTGGTGGCTGTGTTGTGGTGGTGGTGGTGGTGGGGGGGGGGGGGGAAGGGGGGGTTAGCGTAGACGTCGGCCCTGCATTTGAACTTAACCTGACTGTGGCCCGGGACTGACGCAGCAATTAGCACCAGGGATCAGCATCAAACGGAACAGCGCAGTGTGAAGCTGCTCTAATTAGTCATATGAACCGACCGCTGCATGCCACAGGTTTAAAGTGTGTGTGCGTGTGTGTGTGTGTGTGTGTGTGTGTGTGTGTGTGTGTGTGTGAAGCCTCAGATCAAAGCTTTGTGTTAAGTTGGACGCCACAGCGAGTCGAGGTGAACAATAAGAAGAAGAAAGACCTTTAATTGTCCCACATGGGGAAATTAATGGCAGCACCTCTCCCAAATTTTTAGCCGTGCTGGGAATCTAACCGGCAACCTCTGGGTCCAAAGCCCGCCTCTTTAGCCTCTTCGCCACCACCTCCCTGATACTGAACAACGTCCGGACATCACAGATAAACACTGGTGTCCATGGAGACAGAGGTTTTTATGGAGCAGCAGATGAGCAGAGTGGAATCAGGTGAAACCAGCCACGCCCCCTGACACACCCACTACACACACCTGCTGTGAACTCCCTGCTCCTCTGCAGAGAGCCTCCTGCAGGCCTCACATCCACCATTCCACATTATTATTTTCCTCCCGTGAGTCAATCAGCCGCGCTCTGTGGCCCCGTCGGCCCCGTGGGCCCCGCAGGTGAGCGCTGACATGGCGTATGCAGACGCGGCCGTGATAATGGGGATTTACATTGACAAAACAAACCTATGCACACATATATTAGATGTGCTGCTGCTGCTGTAGGCAAATATTCGCCCGTGCTGCCTGCTCTGTAATCGGGTAAGGAATTGTCTGGAAGGTGAAAGGGTCAGGTCACGACAACAGCCATTTCATTACCACGGCTCAAATGTCCCAGCGTTCAATTCAATAACGGGGCGATTATTTTTCCTCAGATTCCACTCTGCGGGGAATTGGCTGTCGTTTGCCGCTGACCTCTTCACGCCGCGGCCATTTATCTCGGGGAATAATTGTTGGGATGGTTTGGTCGTCATATCCCTGAGTGCTGCGGCTCGTCGACTCGCCGCCACCTATCCTGTTATCTCCCGCCACTGATACGTACTGATGCCAGGCAGGAGGGAGCGCGGCGCTCTGCAGAGCATCACCTCCGGAATAAGTCGAATGTGCTCGGAATCTAAATCATCGTATGTTTCTTTACACTGATGAAGAAATTCTCGCGTTTTTCATGTAGAATTTTTTAAATAGTTTCTCTGAATCAAGTGTCAGGAGAATATTTTCAAATGAAACATATCACATCGCGTTGATTTGTAAAATAGTGGATGAGTGATGAAACATGAACTCGTTTGTTAATTATAGACAATAAATGATAAATGGGATGGAGACACAAGTACACATGTGAGGATAGAAAGATTCATACTAAACAAAAAATTATGAATGAGTGGGTCATTTTTTTCTAAGTCTTAATGTGTTTGAGTCACTCGACTCTTACTCTCTCTTTTTTTTTTTTATTTTTTTACCTTGACTCTGTATCCTGTATTCAGCTGTGAAAGAAAGCAGCACCATCTGTTTGCTGCGTGGTGTTTGAAAGTGGCTCCGGGCCCCTCGCAGTGTGAATAATATTCAGCGAGGAGTCAGGGCTTAAGTGGGAAAGCTTTTAGCACATTATCCACTGGCAATTGGCAGGTAATCGAGTTCCCCGGCACAGGTCTCTTATTAAATATCTGCATTCAGGAGTCTCCTAATGGGTTTAGCTGCATCCCTGGCTCCGCTTGGCCCCGAGACAGAGAGAGAGAGAGAGAGAGAGAGAGAGAGAGAGAGAGAGAGAGTGACATTGAGGACAAGTGATGAGCCTATTCTCACACACACACACACACATGGACACCTTTGGTAAAAAAAATTTTTTTTGAAGTCAGCATTTGGGAAACCTTCAGGTGTTTTTTATGATAAATATATAAATAAGTATGTGTAAGGTCTCAGGTGGAGTTCTGTGAAGACATCGCTGTCTCTGATTGGCTGAGGAGCTCATCTCATCAGTGGTATCCAGGAAGAGGAAAACGAACCTCCCTCTCAGACCCTGTGAGTTAAAGGGACATGAAAATAATACATTTTAAAAAAGGATGGAGTCTGAACCCAACCTGGAACCTGCAGTAAACACTGTGCAGCTTTAATAGACTGTGACCTGCTGTGTGTGTGTGTGTGTGTGTGTGTGTGTGTGTGTGTGTGTGTGTGTGTGTGTGTGTGTGTGTGTGTACATTTGGGGACACATTTCAGGCTGTAAGAACCAGTTCACTGGAGACAGATCTGAAGATATCGTCACTTTCAAGATTAAAATTGTACATTTTATATTAAAATAAAAATATATAGATTACACACAAAAACATTGTATTTAATTACACTGTTACTTTTTTTTAATGCATATCATTTTGTTTCATGCTAAAACTACTGTGATAACAGACAGTGTATCATAAACACAATGTCATTCTGCATCATATATTTGTTTACATTTCATACTAATAATATATGTAGCTGCTCATATTCTGCACTGCTGCTTAATTCATATATATTCATATATATTTAACACTGGCCTTCAGGTTGTAATGAAGTATTTTACACTGCTGTGTTTACACTTTTCATGAGTAATAAACAATAACAATAAAGTACTAAATAATAACAATAAAGTAATAAATAATAACAATAAAGTAATAAATAATAACAATAAAGTAATAAATAATAACAATAAAGTAATAAATAATAACAATAAAGTAATAAATAATAACAATAAAGTAATAAATAATAACAATAAAGTAATAAATAATAACAATAAAGTAATAAATAATAACAATAAAGTAATAAATAATAACAATAAAGTAATAAATAATAACAATAAAGTAATAAATAATAACAATAAAGTAATAAATAATAACAATAAAGTAATAAATAATAACAATAAAGTAATAAATAATAACAATAAAGTAATAAATAATAACAATAAAGTAATAAATAATAACAATAAAGTAATAAATAATAACAATAAAGTAATAAATAATAACAATAAAGTAATAAATAATAACAATAAAGTAATAAATAATAACAATAAAGTAATAAATAATAACAATAAAGTAATAAATAATAACAATAAAGTAATAAATAATAACAATAAAGTAATAAATAATAACAATAAAGTAATAAATAATAACAATAAAGTAATAAATAATAACAATAAAGTAATAAATAATAACAATAAAGTAATAAATAATAACAATAAAGTAATAAATAATAACAATAAAGTAATAAATAATAACAATAAAGTAATAAATAATAACAATAAAGTAATAAATAATAACAATAAAGTAATAAATAATAACAATAAAGTAATAAATAATAACAATAAAGTAATAAATAATAACAATAAAGTAATAAATAATAACAATAAAGTAATAAATAATAACAATAAAGTAATAAATAATAACAATAAAGTAATAAATAATAACAATAAAGTAATAAATAATAACAATAAAGTAATAAATAATAACAATAAAGTAATAAATAATAACAATAAAGTAATAAATAATAACAATAAAGTAATAAATAATAACAGAGTGGAGAATATAATATTTGCATATCGGGAATAAAACAAATAAAATACTTTCAGCTGTTTATACAGTGATGTGAGATGAAACATAAAATGTGTGTGTGTGTGTTTGTATGTGTTGTGTATTGTTTGCTGTGTTGTGAGTTCACAGACTCTTATATCAGTCATGTTTGTACGATCATCCAATGACAGCAAAGAAATAATATTTAATATAATATAACATTTCCCCAAATCAACGTGTATTTGTCACCTCCTCCTCCAACTCAGTGCGGAGCCATTACAAACTCATGGATGACTCATTTCCGGTCCGCTGGGTTTGCGGTGTTTGTGATGGAGGGATAACAACATGACAGGTTGACTCAGTGAACGGGCTGCTGTGGGGTGGGGGGGTTGGGGTGTGTGTGGGGATGGGGGGGTGGGGGTGGGGGTGTGTGACGTGGAGGCAGAGGCAGTGATTGGAGGGCAGGCTGGAGGTATAAGGGGAGGGAGAGGTTGGAGACTGGAGCTTCCCAAAGCGCACATCAGGCTCCAGTCTCCGGACTCACTCCTCCGCCTCTGTCCCGCAACATGCGTCCCGCGAGCCGCAGCACCACCACCGCCGCCACCGCCACCACCGACGCTCACCTGTGACCTGTGACCTGTGACCTGCAGCTCCCGAGTCCTCAGCGCCGCACAGATTCACCGTCCCGTCGACTGTACGCAAAGAAAAAGAGGAAACTGTTCCACTTTTACTGCGCTTTTTTTCTTCCCTTCTGTCGGGAGCCAGCGCGCAGGAGGGCTGACGTCATTTATATATATATATATACGTATATATACATATATACAGACACACATATATATACTTGTTATTATTTGAAGAGGACTGTCCGGGGTCCAACCCGTCCACCGCAGACATGGAGTACACGTCCTCCCCGAAACCGCAGCTGTCATCCCGGGCAAATGCGTTTTCCATAGCGGCGCTGATGTCCAGCGGGAAGAGCAGCAAGGAGAAGGAGACGGAGGAGAGCACCATCAAGCCCCTCGGTAAGGCCGCCTGGATGGATGGATGGATGGGGGCGCGAGAGAGAGAGAGAGAGAGAGAGAGAGAGAGAGAGAGAGAGAGAGAGAGAGAGAGAGAGAGAGAGAGAGTGACATTGAGGACAAGTGATGATCCTATTCTCACATACACACACACACACACACACACACACACACACACATGGACACCTTTGGTAAAAAAAATTTTTTTGAAGTCAGCATTTGGGAAACCTTCAGGTGTTTTTTATGATAAATATATAAATACATATAAATAAGTATGTGTAAGGTCTCAGGTGGAGTTCTGTGAAGACATCGCTGTCTCTGATTGGCTGAGGAGCTCCTCAGGAAGAGGAAAACAAACCTCCCTCTCAGACCCTGTGAGTTAAAGGGACATGAAAATAATACATTTTAAAAAAGGATGGAGTCTGAACCCAACCTGGAACCTGCAGTAAACACTGTGCAGCTTTAATAGACTGTGACCTGCTGTGTGTGTGTGTGTGTGTGTGTGTGTGTGTGTGTGTGTGTGTGTGTGCGTGTGTGTGTGTGTGTGTGTGTACATTTGGGGACACATAAACACATAAACATACATCAACAGAGTTGTTTATGTGTTTCTACTCAAGGCCAGTTAATTTTACTCTGCTTCAGACAGAAATATTACTTTTAATTGTTGCATTTATTTGAAGATATCGTCACTTTCAAGATTAAAATTGTACATTTTATATTAAAATAAAAATATATAGATTGCACACAAAAACATTGTATTTAATTACACTGTTACTTTTTTTAAATGCATATCATTTTGTTTCATGCTAAAACTATTGTGATAACAGTCAGTGTATCATAAACACAATGTCATTCTGCATCAAATATTTGTTTACATTTCATATTAATAATATATGTAGCTGCTCATATTCTGCACTGCTGCTTAATTCATATATATTCATATATATTTAACACTGGCCTTCAGGTTGTAATGAAGTATTTTACACTGCTGTGTTTATACTTTTCATGAGTAATAAATAATAACAATAAAGTAATAAACAATAACAATACAGTAATAAATAATAACAATAAAGTAATAAATAATAACAGAGTGGAGAATACAACATTTGCATATCGGGAATAAAATAAATAAAATACTTTCAGCTGTTTATAAAGTGATGTGAGATGAAACATAAAATGTGTGTGTGTGTGTTTGTATGTGTTGTGTATTGTTTGCTGTGTTGTGAGTTCACAGACTCTTATATCAGTCATGTTTGTACGATCATCCAATGACAGCAAAGAAATAATATTTAATATAATATAACATTTCCCCAAATCAACATGTATTTGTCACCTCCTCGTCTAACTCAGTGCGGAGCCATTACAAACTCATGGATGACTCATTTCCGGTCCGCTGGGTTTGCGGTGTTTGGGATGGAGGGATAACAACATGACAGGTTGACTCAGTGAACGGGCTGCTGTGGGGTGGGGGGGTTGGGGTGTGTGGGGGGATGGGGGGGTGGGGGTGGGGGTGTGTGACGTGGAGGCAGAGGCAGTGATTGGAGGGCAGGCTGGAGGTATAAGGGGAGGGAGAGGTTGGAGACTGGAGCTTCCCAAAGCGCACATCAGGCTCAAGTCTCCGGACTCACTCCTCCGCCTCTGTCCCGCAACATGCGTCCCGCGAGCCGCAGCACCGCCGCCGCCACCGCCACCACCGACGCTCACCTGTGACCTGTGACCTGTGACCTGCAGCTCCCGAGTCCTCAGCGCCGCACAGATTCACCGTCCCGTCGACTGTACGCAAAGAAAAAGAGGAAACTGTTCCACTTTTACTGCGCTTTTTTTCTTCCCTTCTGTCGGGAGCCAGCGCGCAGGAGGGCTGACGTCATTTATATATATATATACATATATACATATATACAGACACATATATATATACTTGTTATTATTTGAAGAGGACTGTCCGGGGTCCAACCCGTCCACCGCAGACATGGAGTACACGTCCTCCCCGAAACCGCAGCTGTCATCCCGGGCAAATGCGTTTTCCATAGCGGCGCTGATGTCCAGCGGGAAGAGCAGCAAGGAGAAGGAGACGGAGGAGAGCACCATCAAGCCCCTCGGTAAGGCCGCCTGGATGGATGGATGGATGGATGGATGGATGATGGATGGATGGATTTGGTTTGGGTTGACTTATCATCATCTGTCCAGTGTGTTTTACGCACGAGTTCCCACAAGTTTACGCAGCAACGGAAGAAAGAAAGAAAGAAAGAAAGAAAGAAAGAAAGAAAGAAAGAAAGAAAGAAAGAAAGAAAGAAAGACACAGCTGAAGTGTCTGATGACATTTTGTCTTTTGTTTTTGTGTTGATTGTGTAAACAGCAGATGTTAATGTGAACAGTCACGTGAGCAGACTCTGGAGAACCTAACTGTTCTATATTTAAAGTTTTACAGCTACAAACAGGTTGTTATTTATAAATTGTGTTAAATTGTGTTGCTGATTTTGTCGGGCTGATTATCAGATTTACAGGAAATAAATGAGACTTGTATTTTTACTGTCTCACTTGGAACAGAGATATAAAAAAAACATGATTTTATTTTGTCTTAGAATAAAGAGAGAGTTTTCATTTGTCTGTTAAAGAAGAATAAACAGGTTTGTCATGTTTGTATCAACACGTGATCATCTAAAAAAACACATTATATTTGATTTTATTAGAATCCAAATCTGTAATCATCTACACGTTCAAAAAAAATTATATCTTTAACATGCGACAGTAGATTACTGAAACAGCCCCATCACGTCTGTGTGTGTGTGCGTGTGTGTGTGTGTGTGTGTGTCTGTGTGTGTCCCACAGAGCAGTTTGTGGAGAAGTCCTCCTGTAACCAGCAGCCTCTGGCCGACCTGTCCTCTCTGGACGGACACGGGGACTTCAGCGGGAGCGCGCCCGCCGCGTGCACGGAGCCCCTCATCCCCACCAATCCCGGCGTCCCCAGCGAGGAGATGGCGAAGATCTCGTGCAGCCTGGAGACCAAAGAGCTGTGGGACAAGTTTCACGAGCTCGGCACCGAGATGATCATCACCAAGTCCGGACGGTAACCGCTCGACCCCCCCCCCCCCCCCCCCCCCCCCCATTCTGAGGGGTCAATTCATTTCATCACCTCCAGGCTCATACAACAAGATCAATAACAATAATTATAAAGTATTATGATTTAATGCAAAAATTAGAAGACTATTTCATTTGATAATTAGCGTGTTCTCGTTAATGGAAATTTCTTGGCCAACAAAATCATAATTTTTTAAAAAAAACAGTCTGTTTTCGTATCTTGCTGCTTTAGAACACATTAAAAAAAAACAAGTATCAGTTATTGAGATGAAAGAAAAAAAATAAATTTTTTTAAAAAGTCCAACATTTTAAGAGGTTTTTTTTCTTGGTGTCGGATCAGACTTTGTTTTTCAGATTTTTTAAAAACAGAATATTTTTCAAAATCAGACCTGAAATCCAGAGAAAGACATAAATCCATATGTAGTATATAGGCTGCAGTGTATTATAATAATAAATAATAATAATAATAATAATAATAATAATAATAATAATAATAATAATAATAATGATAATGATAATGATAATGATAATGATAATGATAATGATAATGATAATGATAATAATAATAATAATAATAATAATAATAATAATGACGATGTTGTGCGTCTTGTTGGTCAGGAGGATGTTTCCCACCATCCGTGTCTCTTTCTCCGGTGTGGACCAGGACTCAAAGTACATCGTGTTGATGGACATTGTCCCGGTGGACAACAAGCGGTACCGGTACGCGTACCACCGCTCCTCGTGGCTGGTGGCCGGGAAGGCCGACCCTCCTCTGCCCGCCAGGTACAGGCCCGCTCTCACCTGTCCGAGACCCCACGAGCGCTCTGCCTCATACACGTGACTTATTGATCATTTTAAAGTGGAAGCAGCGTGATCAGAAATAAACATATATGTGTCTCCATAATACAAATATATATGTATGTATATATATATGTATATAGATATATATAGGTTGTTGTTAATTGTGAGATCATTGTTCCAGAAAATCAATTAAAGTAGCGTGGGGATGTTATAAATTCCTTTGATAACATATATTCCATTATAACATATATTAAATATGTGTAAAAACCAATCTGATCCTTATTTGACTGCGGCGGACGTTTGACTCGGTTGCTTAGCAACGTGTAATCCGCCAATTAGCGCTGTCGACTGGGTAAGAAAAGTTGTCCTGTCAGCCAGTCAGAGGTGAGGATGACGCCCTGAACCTCGCCTCACCCTTGACCCCGAACCACCCTCGATCTCTCACGCGCTTCGCCTGCGCCCCACTCTGACGTCACGTCCGCCTCTCGCCCCGGTCCCTGCAGGTTGTACGTGCACCCGGACTCGCCGTTCACCGGGGAGCAGCTGATGAAGCAGATGGTGTCGTTCGAGAAGGTCAAGCTGACGAACAACGAGCTGGACCAGCACGGTCACGTGAGCACTCGTCTTTCATTTCCTGATTATATGTGGATCAGCACATACACACAGTTACACACAGTTACACACAGTTACACACAGTTACACACAGTTACACACAGTTACACAGTTGACATTTCTGCACGGGCTGATTGTGTGTTTCCTGTTTGTTTGGGGTTTTGTGGCGTGAACACAAACATCTGACTGCAGCTCACTGCTCTTTAAGCCCTGAGCGACTGGAGGCTTCACGACAAGCACAAACAGGCCGCGTGTGTGTGTGTGTGTGTGTGTGTGTGTGGAGGGCTGCTCGTTTGTATTCGTCTTCTTTTTCAGTCCCAAAATAGTTTCTTGAGATCATCGACATAGAAATGTAACCACAGCAAACACACGCTGTGTTTTTTTTATTTTAAAAATTCATCATTTGTTTTTTTGTTGTTGTTGTTTTTTGTTTTTTTTTGTTGTTGTTGTTTTTTGTTAGGCAGACAGACAGGGGGCTTTTTAAACTTTAATTTCTATTAGCTTTTAAGTGATCATGCATCATGCACAGAAATGTTCTACTTGCAGAAAACAGACACTGTCATATATCAGTTACTATTTAGACACAATTCAGAAAGCAAATTAAAGTAAATATGAGGGATTACATTTAAGACATTAAAGTGGCATCTTAATTTCAAAATAAGACGTCACAAGAGCCTGTGTTTAAGACAACTTAATATTAAAAATATTATAAAGCACAAAACTAAATCACATTATTTGATGATGATAAA
>JAFBJQ010002251.1:0-25988 GCA_016785345.1 Trinectes maculatus
TTTTGGGGTTTGGCCATTTTTTGGAATTTTTCGACATACTAACCCCTTACATGTTTCCGCGATTTTTGACCTATGAGAAAATGAGGTTTTCTGGTGAGTAATCCACAAAATATCATTCTGGGGGATTATTTCAGGCTATTTTCTACCAATTGGGTGCGTTATGTCCCTTTTTGGGGTTTGGCCATTTTTTGGAATTTTTCGACATACTAACCCCTTAGGTGTTTCCGCGATTTTTGACCTATGAGAAAATGAGGTTTTCTGGTGAGTAATCCACAAAATATCATTCTGGGGGATGATTTCAGGTTATTTTCTACCAATTGGGCGCATTATTTCCCTTTTTTGGGTTTGGACATTTTTGGGAATTTTTCGACATACTAACCCCTTACGTGTTTTCTGCGATTCTTGACCCATGAGAAAATGAGGTTTTCTGGCGTCTTATCCACAAAATATCATTCTGGGGGATGACTTCAGGCTATTTTCTACCAATTGGGCGCGTTATTTCCCTTTTTTGGTTTTGGCCATTTTTGGGAATTTTCGACATACTAACCCCTTACATTTTGGTCCGATTTTTGACCCATGCCAAAATGAGGTTTTCTGGTGTCTAATGGAGAAAATATCACCATGGGGGATGATTTCACGCTATTTTCTGCCAATCTGGCGTGTTTTCCCCACTTTTAAATGATGTCCATTTTTGGGAATTTTCGACATACTAACCCCTTACGTTTTGGTCCGATTTTTGACCCATGCCAAAATGAGGTTTTCTGGTGTCTAATGGAGAAAATATCACCGTGGTGGATGATTTCACACTATTTTATATCATTTTAGTGCATTATTTCCACTTTTAATTAAGTACCGTTTTAGGGAATTTTCGACATACTAACCCCTTACGTTTATATTCGATTTTTGAACAATGAGAAAATGAGGTTTTCTAGTGTCTAATCAACAAAATATCGTTCTAGGGGGTGATTTCACACTATTTCCTGCAATTCTAGTGCGTTATTTCCAATTTTAATAACGTGCCGTTCTTGGGTATTTTCGACATACCCCTTACGTTTATTTTTGATTTTTGACCAATGAGAAAATGAGGTTTTCTGGCGTCTAATCAAGAAAATATCATTCTAGGGGGTGTTTTCATGCTATTTTCTGCCATTCGAGCAAGTTATTTCCACTTTTAATTAAGTGCCGTTTTAGGGAATTTTCGACATACTAACCCCTTTCGTTTTGGTCCGATTTTTGACCCATGCCAAAATGTGGTTTTCTGGTGTCTAATCAACAAAATATCATTCTGGGGGGTGATTTCACACTATTTTCTGCCTCTTCATATTACATTCTGGCAGTAAATATATGTGCAGTACAGCATCGGGCAGAGATTCATTATCCCCACTATAGAATATGCCACCAACTCGATGACCGCAAGCTCAAACACAGTGCACAGCTGAGGCAGCTTCTCTTTGTATGGTGATATGTTAATAATATTAATTGTAATATGGCCATGACCAATATGTCCAACTTACAATATATCTGTGTGACAATAAAGCATCACACAAGATATTTCCTCTCACAACACTATGCCAGTAATCATGCTTTTTAAAAGGATAATAATAAACCATAATATCCTATGTTCTGTGGCTAAGTTCAATAGATATAAAAATGCAGCGATACTCCATAAACAAAGCAAGGCTAGCTATAGCTCACTCCTTTTAAACTATGTGTATGCATTAGATAATAATATCACTATGTTGTGTCATTGTCAAACTTTAAAACGAAATCTTAATCTTAATACTGATCTTCTATTGCAAGTATAATGAGTACATTTACTAAAATACTGAAATAATGGTATGCATAAAAGTAAATGAATGAAAAACAAGAACAAACAACTAGATACTGATACAGAGGTAAAAAAAAAAGAGGTAAAAAAAAACTTATATATTATACTCAGGAAAAGAAATAATCCTGAGTATAATATATAAGGTAAGTGTTGAAGAAAAAACTGCAAGAGAAGTTTCACTTATAATAGTTTTGTTCCCAGAACCATGGTGCTGGAAAGAATGTAATTATACACCACACTGAGTGTGGGGTCTCACAACAACCTCACATCTTTCTAAAGTGGCTTGGCAAAGGATTAAAAACCGACTGTTCCACTTTGATGATCCATGTAAGTCTGCAGGCCTGTGCTCTGGGGTCGATGACATTTGTACTGAAAGAAGATGGATATAGATTTCATATGTAAGACCTCAAATACCATTTAGGAGCCTTTTTTTTCAACCTTAATTGTTCAGTGAGTGAAAAATCTGCTGTATAATTAGACATTAAATCTCTCTGACTAAAGTGATCTGTTAAGTTAATTGCATTTAATAGATTGCACATTTGGCAGTAGCTTTCATAAGCCCTGTCAGTGTTACATGGCTGCAAGTGGAACTTTGTTGCTTACATTGTGAGGTTGAGATTTTAGTTGTGTATCATGTTATAACGAGTCAGCCATCTATGTCGGCGGCACAGCGTGTTGCGAGCCTGTAGACCACCGAGAGCAGGTACTGATGCCCTGCGCCTGTGTGTGTGTTTGTGTGTTTGTGCGTAAACAATGTGTGCTATTTGTTGCTCCTTTCTGTGCCTGTGCCCCGCCGTGACAGTGGCGGCTGACAAGACAGCAGGTTAACACATACACACACAAATATTCCTGGAGGATCTATATAGGCTGTGTTGTGGGACATGGGGGACATCCATTACAAACCCCCCCATGGTTCAAAACCCCTGTGGCTAGCTGCTGGTTCTCACACGCTGAGAGACAAACTGCCTCGGCGCACACACACCCACACACACACACACACATACACACACACACACACTGAGGAACACATGATCTGCAGACATTGATCTACATCTACATGTTCACACAGAGAAATCTAATGGAAAGTAGCTTTATGTACATTTTCTTTTTCACACTGACATGAAAAATTCATAAAAGAAATCACAGTGTTGAGAACACAGTCTAGTGACAGAGCGGACACATAGTGCAATGCAGTGCTGGAATAAGTTTGTCATGTTGTTGGTGGAGTGTGTGTGTGTGTGTGTGTGTGTTTGGCAACTATTTGGCAACACAGTCTGAGAATCCCGATCCTGTGCTTCTGTTCTGCTCTGACAGTGTGATTTGGATGTGACTGCAACCGAGCTGATTTTTGAGTGTGTGTGCGCGTGTGCCTGTGTGCATTTGCAAATATATGCAGGTTACGGTAGCTTAAATTGCTTATGCATATGTGCAGTGGTGGAAGACAAAGATTAAGATATCCTTGTGCATGCAGAATAGTGAATGTTTGTGTGTGTTTGTGCCTGTGAGTGTGTGTATTCTAATGAGCCACACGCAACAGCAGAGTCCTATCAGTCTGTTGTCTGCTAATTGGTCCTACCCGAGCAGCAAGTGCATCTCCATGCATTCATCTCCCTCAATTGACTGGGAGCAGGGGATCCAGAGAGCCAGACCCGACAGACAGAGAGAGCAGAGATACTGATGAAGAACGAAGCGAAGGGAAGGAATGAATGAAGAAAACAGCCTGAGAAAGACCTGTCTACTAGTTTAAACCTTTACACAATTACTGGCAGGTACTGGGTTCTGGTTGTTATGGGGAAGGTAATCGCAGATCAGTAACGAACTGGAAACGAAAAGATAACTGACAGCAGGTGCAGGGGTGTCGTGCATCTGTCTTAACACACACACACACACACACACACACACACGTGTGCACTTATATGAAAATTGATGACATTTCTGAAAACACTCATCAAACATCACCATGTGGAGACCTGCAGCACGCTGCGCAGCAGCTTCCTCACTACCTCTTGAGGAGAGAATAAATCAGTGATTATCATATATCCCCAGATGTTAAGCAACATCCCTGACGTACTTAGACAGAAAAAAAGAGACGAGGTAAGACAAACAGAGAGAGAGAGAGAAAAAGGGAGTGGGCGCGATGGTGACTTTGTGTGCGAAGCCTCGTCCAGCCACAGCGTGAGTGGGTTCCGGCTTATGACAATGTTGCTCTGCCTCTCCATAAACGTTCCTGCAAGCTCTTCATCTCATATTATCAATCAGAACCTCTGTCAATTCAATGTAATATAAGTGTCATCATGGCACCATTTCCCGCTGCACAGCGGCAACAGCAAAAAAAAGAGAAGAAAAAAAAGCCAATTAAACTACAAACTATTTATCTCTCATTTTCCCGTCTCCCGAGCACCAGGCCAGTTGAAGATGATGGACGCGAGCAATTTCTTTAACACGGCAGCCATGCAAATCACTCTCAGTGTCTCTCCCCTAGCTGTTTTCCCCGACGGAACGCTCGCTTGCAGCCTCCCGTCCTAATTGTTCCCAAACATCTCAGGCCAGCAGCGCAAGTTAATTGAGAACGAGAGACGCTGATCTCCCATGAGAGCCTTGCATAAATGAGCATTCCCACAATGACGCATAAAACTAGGGAGCGTAAAACCTGTTCTTTGCTTCAACTGTACTGTTGCAGAGCTGAAGGGCTTTCGTAGACACTTACAAGTTATACCTCTTTGGGTTTATTGTTTTTTATTTCTTCTAAACGAAGCAGTGTTGTTGAAATAACTCGTCAGCAGCTTCTTAACGTTATGACCTAAATGAGCAAACGTGAAAAGAACCTTTCTATCAACCAACACTTGGACAGATTTGTCAAAGGACTGAGGAACAAAATGGACTCTGTGATCGACCTGGCCTTGAGGTGATTTAGTTATACATAAGTACTCTATCTAACAGCTTGGTTACAGGCTTTACAGATAATAGAAACACAGTAATAGACACTGATTTTCATGGGCTATGTCCACTGTAGCTTGACTTTGTAAAAGTCAAATATGCACGGGCCTTTTCCAAAACGTCAATCTGTTGTGGTTCCCAAACAATCAGCGAAGTGGAAATCACAAATCACAGCATTTGACAGCTGAAGCAAAAGATCTGCACTCGCTAACAATTGTCAAAATCACAACAGACACAAGAGAACCTGTAGACTGTTAATGACATTTCAAATCTGTAGTCTTCAGACCCAACAGACAGTGACTCGAGTGAGTGGTTGCCCATTCGGCAGCTCCATCGACAGCTACAAAAGTATGCATATGACATTTTTTGAAGCAATAAGACCTTGATATGTAAAATTCTGTGCAGTTCTCCTTTAATAGGGGATCGTCTCTCATCCTCCCTTACTCGCTTTTCATGTTCTAAGCGAGTAGAATTTTAATCACCTGGTGCATAACTCCCAAAATAATTATTTAGCCATTTAAATTCCAAAGAGAAACCACTTAGGGAAACTGCGGTGCAGACAGCCAACAGAGCCCGTGTCAAATGTTTATTATTATAGAAAGAACATGTTGCTTCATAAAAGCCGGCAGGGGCCCCGTGAGACTAAAACGCCTATTTAACTAAGCAGATTTACGCGCACACAGTATTCTATCCACTCTCCTAGTTTATGCATTGGACAACTACTTAACAGCGTATTTATAATGGCGAGAGAATAAAAACAAGAGTGTAAATTTAGCTTGCAAATCAAACGTATAGGAGCCCAACAAGTGACATCATTTCTGTGTTGAGGGCAGGCAGCAAACGACGCTAACATGGTTAGCATTAGTCAAGTCCCCTGAGACGGTTGCTCAAAGACATGTCCCTGCTGCTAAGTGGGTGACTCGGGTTGAATTGTCTAGTTCATATATTAAAACCAGGCCCCAGACCATTTATAATAATCATAAAGAAATGTCATTAATAAGGCAACTCATTATAATTGTCGTCATTACGATTTGAAAATCATGTCTTCAATCAAGCCTTCATTTAATGGAAGAACCAGAAATATTCCAAATGGCTGATTGACTGACTGAAAACCTTGCAGTACTTCCTGTATTGATGGTGGCTGAGCTGATAAAGAGAAACTGTAATTACATTTTTTTGCCAAATGGGTTGACTGGATGGATTCATTCTTACTGTTTATGGATTCTACTGTTTCACACAAATAGAAGTTGAATCATTTGTACTGCAAGTGCAGACAGTAAACATATTTTGGGGCTGGTAATTGTGCACAGCTCGGCAGAATTTCCACTGGAAATAAATTAGTTCAATTGAATTTTCAAAATTAATTCAAATTTAATTCAGTTAAAAATGCAAACCATGCATATGTTTTTAAAATATAACACAAAACAATACTCTACATTCAAACTTAGTTAATATTTGTCTTTGAAATGAGCTGAAGAGAAAACCCCAACTTTTCTTGCCTCAGTTACTCTTCACTCCCCAGCTGACCGAGTGACCCACAAAGCTGGTGAGCGGCACAGTGACAGCGAGTGAAGGGGAGAGTAAAAGAAAAGGAAACATGTCTGTGCTGTGGCTTTGTCCCCGCGGAGCGGTCATTAATTAAGCGTGAGATTGGCTCTCTCCACTTCCCGGCCCTGTTCCGCATGCTGCTGATCCGGAGAGGTTGAGGGATTCACCACTTCCCACCTCCGAAAAAGACACAGCTAGTGTTGCTGAAGTGGACCCAAAATAGATGTGTGAGAAGATACCAAAACACACACATTTTGGTCTAGACACGCACTCACACACACTCCCAGCACCACGTCAGATGCCTATAGCTCTCTTTCAGCGCTGCAATACATCACTGATGATAGCTCCGCTCCCTCTCCTCCTCTACCCCGAGGGGTGGAGAAATCTGCCAAACTGGTACAGGCCCGCTCTTTACCTCTCACACCACGGTACTTGACAGCCAACCAGGGAACTGTAAAATTAAAGGCCTTGGCAAATGAAATTCTGTGACACCGCGGTGTGAATCAAGGCAGCCACTGCCATGGGAGCTCGCGGGAGAGGAACGGGCGAGGCACTCGCTCTGATGGAACACAAAAGTCAAGTGAAAAGTTGAAAGTGAAATTAAAGGGCAAAAAAATGTTATATATTTGGAAACACAATAGAATAGAATATAGAATGTTTAGAAAGTACATTTATACTTTCAGTAGGAAAAAGGGAACTACTTTTTGTTTGTGAGATAAGTGTTAGTATATCTGGGTTACAGGTTAATTGCATCTTTGGTGGACTGATGCTTGTGACTGAATTTGCACTTGAACAGTAAAGAAGTTGCGGACTGTATCTTGTGCTTCAAGTCATCATGTATTGCTGTTACAGTAAGAAAAAAAAACAATATTCTTTTTTATTGGGAAGTTAAGTAAGTGCATCTATCAGCCACATCCTGGGTATTGACAAAAGAGGTATCACTTCATCATTTCACCTTGGAAAGTAGAGTGCGTCATATAAAAGCTCTTTCATAGCATAAAGAACTTTATTGACTTCCTTTGATATTAATAGCATATGGCACTAAATGCCATTTTCCCAGAGATGCCATGTTTTGTCTTATCCAGGGTGACCTGGCTCATGGTGTCAGAGGCGGCGGTGTAATGCATCTCAGCTCAGTCATCATCATCGCAGATCACTGATCTCACACACTGATTGGATTTGGTGCTATTTACTTCTCACGCCAGAACTTCAAACCCTCATCTATGAAGCCTTGACATCAGGTCCTTCACCTGAACTTACAACATCCAGACATGCAAGTGTCAATACAGACATGACGGCCCATCATCCAGTGGTCCCTGTCTGTCGTCCACCAACCAGCATCTAACCCCAACCCAATCTCACCCATGAGGGAGAGTTACTGCTTTAATATGAATATCGAACGGTTCAATTTGTCCCCTGGGTGTCTGAGTAGTGCTCAGTGTGATTACTATCCTGGCACAGGGGAGACATCCATTGGCTGGGACACAGGACGTATTGGAGAAAGGCCTCTGTTGGGCCAGATTGGGTGAGTGACAGATGGAGACAGACAGAGACAGACAAACAAAGAGAAATGAAGAGACGGAGGGCAGTAGCAAGGTCGGCTTCGTACATCTCAGTGAACAACAGCATTTCAGTCCTCAATAAAGTGAGAAATACAGTGTCCTGACCTTGAGTGATTTAGCAGGGAAAAAAGCAGCATGGTTACAACCCACCCACGCTCAATCACAAAAAGACATAAAAGCCTGGCAGAGGGACTTGTTTTTCTGTTTTGACATTCCACTTTATCTAAACCTGATTATCCAAAGTCTGTGGCCCACAGACTGCTGTGCGCCACCTGTCTGAGAGAGTAGAATTATCAAAAATCCAACCAAACGCCACCAACTGGAAGGTAAACATCAACGATTTAAGATCATTTAAGATGTAAGAGGAATAGTTTTGGAGACATCCACTGTACCATGATTTGCATTCTTGCAGAGAATAAATGAGACAACTGTCACTGCCGTCGTTGTCTGCGCACTAAATGTGTAGCCAGCAAAAAACAGCAAAATCACTTTCACACTCGGATTGTTTAGTTTTGTTTCCTCTACACACCTGATGCACAGCCATATGATTCATACACATACATGTAGTGTTGTCGCATGTCATATCAATTGGACACACTGAGGTCATAGGTCAAAAATTTGAACTGTGAACCTATGTTCAATGGATCACAGCAACTCATCTCTCTCACACACACTCCCCTCCACATCTCCACATCAGCTATCTGCTGCTGTACCTGAATAGTAGGTGGCGAGCGCTGCTTCCTGGTGGTCGTGGTGGACAGAGTGGTGGTGGTCTCGATGAAGGTGGTGGACATCTCTGGTGGCACAGAGGTGGTGGTGCGAGCCCCGCCGCGACTGGTCGGCACATCGCCCACCAGCCGCACGCTGCCGTTCACCTTGATGTTGGCGTGGCCCTCAGCGGCCATGTTGAGCACTTTGAGGCCGTTGTAGTAAAGGCCGGAAAGCTGGCCCTGGTAGGGCCGCTTCCGGTCATTTCCACCGATGGAGATAGTTGCCTGGGTGTTGAAGATTGTCAGCTGCCGGCCTGGTACAGGAGGGAGGACGAATATTAATAGTTGCATGATATGCACAGATAGAACCTGTCAATACAAAACACCACTTCTACACAGGACTACAAAACAGATGCAGTAATGTATGTTAATATTGTTTGTATTAAGAAATGTGGATGAGGTTAATGCAACATGCTTTTACACTGGAAAAAAAAATAGAACTGTCAGTTTTTATCCGCCACACCTTTGTGTCTTTTCTTAACAGACTGCAGCTGTGTGCACAGTTATCTACACCAGGCAGCCTTTTTCTTTCAGTATACCAGAAAAAGCACCACTGAAAGAGCCTATTAATGCTGAAAACAACAGACACTTTGCAGCAACTGCAGCATTATCTCAAGGCAGCAAGCAGTTGTGAAAAAAAAAAAAAAAAACACAATTTGAAAAATGAGCTGGAGCACGTTCCACCGAAACTCCTCATATTCACCGGACAAGACAGTGGACTCATGCGGTAAAACGATTAATAAACATGTACTGTGTACAGGCTGTGGCACATTATGATAAAGTATGAGCAATACACACTGTGCTACCTGTCAGGTGAATTTCATTAGGAGAGGACTAAATATCGTTGTCAGTACACACTACTCATGCATGAATTATGAAAGGAAAATACACCAAACTTCCACAATACAGGAATCATAATTAAAAATCTCATTTCATAATTTATACACACACACAGCCCTGCAAGCTTGTTGCACTGGCAGCATATGCACAGTTATTATACAGAACACGTCGAGCATGGAATGACAGGGACAGGAAGTTCATATCACACAAGCAAAAATGAACAGAGCGTGTGTGGAGTCATGCATGCAGCAGGAATGGGATTTTTCAGACCTGTCTCTCTTTTAGCAGTTGTTAAAGGGACTTTATGATCAGGTTAAGACGTTTATGTGCAATGAACTTTAGGCACCGTTTATCATGATATTATGTGGAATAGGAAAATTTAATATGCGCTAAAATAAAACAAAGAAAAAAAGGGGGGGGGGGGGGGCAAGCGTAGATATTTAATCCCCGCAAAT
This sequence comes from Trinectes maculatus, assembly GCA_016785345.1. Lineage (NCBI taxonomy): Eukaryota > Metazoa > Chordata > Actinopteri > Pleuronectiformes > Achiridae > Trinectes > Trinectes maculatus. Next base: position 9,941 of record JAFBJQ010002251.1, read on the forward strand.
GTGTTAAACAGCAGTTGTTAAAGGGACTTTATGATCAGGTTAAGACGTTTATGTGCAATGAACTTTAGGCACCTTTTATCATGATATTATGTGGAATAGGAAAATGTAATATGCGCTAAAATAAAACAAAGAAAAAAAAAAGGGGGGGGGGGCAAGCGTAGATATTTAATCCCCGCAAATGTGTTAAACATAAACGAGGCGCTGGCTTGATAATCTCAGCAATGGAGAAGCACAACTCCATTAAGGCACAGTGCAGCCCGGGCAGGACTCACTGTGTCGCTCTGCTGTCAAAAAGGCCCCAATTAGTTCTCCATCAGCAAACAAGTGAGGATTTTATAGTGTGTGATGTGTATAACTACAGTCAGATAAATTACAGCGGGGAAAGGTACCTGCTGTTTGCATAGTTCCAGGGGGATATGCCCACTGATTAGTTTGCTCTCAAACATTGCAGAGGATTTGAGCCAGGGAGCTAATTCTCCTATCAAAACAATTGGCCTACTGTTGCAGCATAGATAATGTCATGGTCAGTGTTGCACACAAGATTAAGGGGACCTGATTCTCAAAATCTGGTGTCTTTCCAGTCCCTTTAACTGGACAGCATGACAAAAAACAAAATTAGGAAAACGATGACGATGGCAAAAAAGGGTAAAGGAATAAAAATAAACAGTAAGAATTAATAAGAAATCAAACGGTTTGCTGTTTTACATATTTTTTTTTAAAATGGTTTAAGGGATGGTTATTCATTCTCAGAGGTTGAAAGGGAACAAGCCAATGAAATGACAGAAATTCAAAAGAAAAACAATCTAGAAGGTGGATAAAGATTTACCTTTCTCCTGAAGCCAATCTTCTACTGGCCGGGTATATTTGAACGGGATTTTCTTATTTGCCATTTGATAGCGCTCAATGTCGCTGTTGCCTTTAAAGTTTGAAGATTTAACAAACAGCTTGAAACAGTTGGCAACAGCAACAGACATCACACATTTATACAGTGGTTTATAATCAGGTTTATCTTGGTTTAGAAATATTTATAAAAAGCGTTATGATCTCTCTTTCTTTTTTTTTTTGGTTTTAGCTTTACATTACTTTAAATGGTTTAGATTAGCACCGATAAAGCACACTCCACACCAGGATTTAAACATGGATTAAAAAGCACAGCACATATTCATGGCAGTCAAGGAAACAACAAACTGCATCAATAACCTGCAACATTAGGCAAAATCACAGGAAATGCATCACAGTCCTATAATGCATTGATCATATTATATATCATGAAGATAAAAGGAGGGCAATCAAGTGGTTAGCAGCGTAGACATGTATTTAGTGGCTTTTTCTGAAGCACACTGCAGGTAATTTATGTGAACTAATTCTTCCCACTGGACACCACCTGCTTTTATATTTCAAGGAATGATTTGGTTTAGAGGCTCGTTTGGAGCAGGAGCCGGGCAGCAGGTTCGCCGGGAGAGGGGTGGCCATGTTAAAGAAGGAAATGGTAATCGGAGGTTCTGCAGATCCACTGGGATGGGAAGTCCCTCGGTGGCACAGATTTGAGGAAGACAATGCATACAAATGAGATCATTACAGAGGTGGTGGGGGACCTCTGGGTTTTTACACCCCAACTGCCACATTCCCCTCTTCTGAGACCATGGCTCACACGTTCAAGGTATAAGGGAATTAAAGATAATAGACTATCTTTATCTGTTGTGATTATGTCTGTCATGATAGAATTTTTCATAGTAAACGCACTGAGCTCACAATCACAGGGGCGACCCCTCTGCAAGCCAACCTAACACTGTCACACGACGAGACACATGACAAAAGAGTGTGTGTGTGTGGGGGGGCTGTATTGGATTCTTAATGTCACTCAGAGCCCAGGTGGGCAGGCATCCGCAAGGAAAAAAAGATACATCAGTTATGATGTGTCTAAAGGGCACGGCGCCAAACACATGACCAAAGGTCAATGGAAACGTGTCTATTTTGGCTGCTAAAGTTATCTCAGATCCATTGATGACATCACATGCTTCCACCACACTCGCAACTTTAAGCTTATTACCACACTCACCCCTTCACTCAGAAACATCACATTCAAGACTTTCATTGTCGCGATCCGCCGAGTTGGAACAGCACTGTTTTCACCTGCTGATTAAAACATTCCATCCGTAATTGAGAGTGAACGCAACGCCGATTTTTTTTCAACCGTTCGTTAAAGGCGCTCACGCTCCGGAGTAATCAGACAACATAATCAGGAGCGCGTCTCCATTTCCTCCGCTTCCCTCGCTTCTACCTCTCTGTCCTCCCTTTATACTTTGCTGCTTTCAGGCAGGAACCGGCCATGTGCTCCGTTTACCCCCCGCTGAGAGGGAGTGTGACGGCGGGCTGCAAGGGAGCTTATGGAGCTAAAGGACTGTGTCTGCAGCACGCCAGCGGGATAATCAGCAACTAGCAGGACTTCCTTCCCATCCCTTTGATCCCAGGCACGTTTCAGGTGGCGGCCAAATTCCCTCTGCTCTGGACAGAGGGCACATGATGGTCGCACGTGACCGACCACAGCATCTCGAATACGCATCCCAGCTGCTTTCACATACTGATATTCAGACAAGAGTGAAATTACGTCTGCACCTAAGGGAAGGAGGTATAGGTTTGCTGTGCATTGCTAATGGCGCGGTCTCAGGTATAGCTCTCATATTGTTCTGGGTGATTAATGAAGCGACAGGGCCCCTGTAATGAATATACCACAAGATAATTGTCCAACTAATGAGAAAAATCTCTCTGGTTTGTCAATTTGGGATTCAGTTTCGAAAAGGTGACTTAAGAATGGACGACCTTGTCATTAAATGCACTACTGTTTATTATAAAAATGCCCCCCCACCCCAAAAAGTGGTGAGTGGACTGATATTTCCCCACCCTTTCAGCCAAACGGAGGAAGCGCAATTTAGCGCCATTATGGGTCTGATGTTTTGTCGGCATCAAACAGTTACTGACACTAAACATCATATTTCAGTTTTTTTTGTGTGTGTCTCACAAACACCAGTGTGCACCAGTGTATGGGGGTGGGGGTGGGAGGGGCATTGGCAAATTGCCTATGCTATTTTCATAAAGGCTATGAATAATAATCCCAGACAGCCTCATTTGTCTTTTCTTTATATTTTGCTATAAGAAAATATGAATCAAACTCAAATAAAAGTGCGTCTCAAAGGCCCCATGAAATTGTATTTCACCTCCCTCATAGCAATTTAATTCATTTCGAAAACACCGCGCAGGACATTAGAGGAATTCAACCAAATGTGAGTAACACATTTTGCTTTGCACAAATAAAACACTGGCTGGAAAAACAATAAAACAACACGCTCAGAGTCTGGACTTTGGTGGTAGTTAAATCCTAGCTAACGCTAACTCATGTTTTTTCATTGGAACATATAAAAACATGTTGACGTTTGTGGAGACGCTCGTCTCATATCTGATTAAATCCCATGTCATGGCGGTCGGGATGAAACAGACCGGCTGGCTGTTTTATGTACACGTACAAATCTTTTTTACATCGTGCAGTGCTGCTGCAGCTCCTGGTTCTGAATATCATGTACCACCCCCCTCCTCTCCAATCAATGTCTGAATTTCATCCCCCCCCCCCTCTCTCTCTCCTCCTCTCATCTCCACTCAGGTTTCTCTCTGTTCTCTCTTCATCCATCCAGATGCCCTCTGCTCCATCTCCTGCTCCACACTATTCTCTCTCGCTCTCCTCTCCCTCCAGAGCAATCAGCCCTCCAATGCTCTTCTTGGCTAAATCAAGCTTCTTCAACTGCAACAGCAATTCGGCTTTGATTCGACCCACTCTCCGTTCCCTTTCTCTCCTTCCCTGCCCATCTGTCTATGCGTCCGCTCCTTTTGCCTTTTGTCAACGCATTCCTGTCATCCGCTCCATTAAATGCTCCTGTGTTTCCCCCGGGTGGCTGCGTTTCTTTCCTGCTCGCCCACATCCCCCTGTTTCTCCTGCTCGCGTTTCCCCTCTATTCTCCATCCGTTCTCTCCCGGGCGACAGACAAAGCCGGCGAGTAAATTCATCACTTATCAGGCCGCTTTGAAATTTACGGTTTTGAAAGAATGAATTAGACCAGTGGCTGCGACTCTCGGCTTAGTCTGAGTTCTGAGAGGGACAGCGATCGTGTCTTAGATAGGGCTAATCATGTTTGGCCCCGGGGACGTGCGTGGATTTATCTCGCTCCCCAGGAATTGTTTTGTCTGTATTTCAAGATACAGATTGTGTCTTGACTCGTAAGTTGTGTGACTCGTAACATTTTGCCCAATGCTGCAGGGATAAAGGCCTATGTATGTTCGAGTCAGTAAAACGAACCCAAGGCCATTAAGGCCTTATGACGGTTGTATTCACACCAAAGGAGCGAACACACATACACACGATCACATTTCCCCTGGGGGCCAAGCTGAGCAGTTACCTCATTGGTCATTCATCTGAGACAACGCCTGAACCTCAGCCAGCGCTGGCAAAATGCGATGCACAGTTTCTGCCCAGCTCACGTTAGCAAATCTTTGATTTAAACGCGATGCAAAAAGATCGCGTAATCCAAAATCAAAGAGGGCAGGGATTCAGATGTTATATACGGAAACTGGAACCCTCTCGCCAAACAAAGACAAAGCCCCTGCGGTAATGTGGGCTGTCACAAAAGTACACAGTACTGTAGGAGAGGATGCACAGTCCTGACGAACACTGACTGGAAACGGATCAGACGTGCAGATGGGGGGAAAAAAAGGGAATTTGGGGACAAAAAGAGAATAAGGATTGAGAGGGAATAATAAGAGGAAGGGAGAGACAAAGCAGTGAAAACACACACACACACACACGCATTTAATACGCCCACACACACACAAGCACATACTGAACACGTGAAAGCTCCTGTATGCCCGTATGGGATCAGTGTGGGTATATTGTTACATAGACGAATGGGACTGCGAGGCACAAAAGTCTTCTCCGATCGCATTTCTCAATATTCCCAGCATTAAAATGCAGATTATTTTGTAAAGCTATTTTGCTAAAATCTCCCCAGAGAACTTGTAAATAATTAAATATTACGTTGAGACATTTAGGCAGAAAGCCGTTGTAGGCTTAGAAGAGGCTGCATCCTTGGACCTTGATTTGTGTTATTAACAGCAGACACATTAAGAAAAGGGTCATTATTTAACATTTAACAGTATTTTGTAGTTTTGTTCAGTAATCAGTAATTTTTGTCTTAAATTTGCTGAGATATGGGAGCAACACTGCTAAAACAAAAGCAGTCATTTAGAAAGAGAGATTTATGAGTGTTATTTAATATATTCAGCCAATCAACGTTTCAGCTGCTATTTTGTAGAAATAGTTTAATAATGCTTTAATGCATAATGGAAAATAGTTCATACTGAGTGCTCGGTGTTGGTGTTGCTGGTTGGTACAGGAGTACATTATATTAAAATGTCCTTTTAACATAGTTCTGCCCTAGACATGGTTCAACAACGCTGCAGACTATATCCCCAGAAAAGGAACATTTAGTTGCATCAAAATCAAGAAAAACATTATTATTTCTGTAAAAGTAGAATTTTTAGCCGCATTATTGTTCGGTGTCTAATAAAGTGGTAGAGGGAACACGCAGTGCAGTCTGCAACAAGTGTACTTTTGCTGAAGGCCTCTTTATTACCAAACCTAACAGTTTTGAAGAGGAAAATTCTCCAAAGATTTTTAAAAGCCTCCTCCTGAGACATCTGGAACAGCTATGACTCAGAATAATATTTGCACATTATGTGACGACTCTGCACCTAGATATAGCTGCTGCTCAGAAACCTGCTGCGGGAGACATTGCTCCTAATACAAACTCAAAATAGATTTGAAAGAAAATGGGTTTCTGAACTCGGCACTGTGGTCGCAGACGTTCGTGGTACGGCACTTCACACAGCAGTGGTGTCTCACACCCGTCCTGGCTAAATGTCTGTTTTTCAAAATTACTTTTCATTTGACTTTGCCCCTAACAGGTTTGGCAACGTGCTGTGATAACATCTTTAATGACAACCTATCTGGCAGCCTTGTTTAATTTTCTTTTCCTATATTTTATATGTCTTTTATTTTGAAAGGTTAAAATATTACCAAAAAAAGTGACAGCTGAACCACATGTTAGTTCAGTACAACGCAATGATGTTTAAACGATCATGTTGGTCATAACTCTTTAAAACTGTGGCGAACCTGAAAAGACGGCTTACAACAAACACCTCTCGCCCCAATTCTCGAAATCACCAGATGTCAGCAAACGAGCAAATTGTTATTACTGAGTGCAATTTGAAGATAATTCATTAGAATTAGCCTTGAGAAACTAATTTGTTTGAGAAACAATTATAAAAAAAGAAAAGACAAAATGAAACGGTGGAAAAATCTTCCCAAATCACAGCCGTTAGCGTAAAACCCTCCAGCTGTCATCTAAAGCAAAGCTTCACTCCCATATACTTTGGCGGCCTGACTTTGTAAACACCACTGTCAAGATCTCCAATTTACACTCTCCGGGCTATTTTGCAAACAGCTTTGACGGACAAACAATCAACCAACACCTTTGTCCTCGCTTCTTGCCCTCCACAGAGAGAGGGCATGCCCGGATCCGATACCTGTTTATTGAACGAGCTGAGAGCCTTGTGGCAGCTGCTGCCTCCCAGTGAAGTGCTGGGAGTGTGAGAAAGCAGTCAATGAGTCTGCACCCTGACATGTAATTACTCATGAGATGACAACGCCTTTACAAGAGAGGGAGGGCCAAACAGAAAAAAGAAAAAAAAAAAATCAATCATCGCTGAATTACTATCACTGAGTGTCCTGCAAATTACCTGAGCAGAAGAGAAAAAGAAATTACCACGCATTCGATCCCCTGACCTCAACTGCTTTCCAAGATAATGGCAGGGAGACAGAAAAGGGAACAAACCTCAATGGAATCACTCTGAAGGAATCTAAAGTTAGGCAGCAGGACTTCTCGCTGGTATTCATTGAGCAGTCGTTTCTGAATGGTATGTGGAAATACAAAGACTTGTCGAGAGACGGTTGAGAAAACAAACATTCAATACTGATGCAGCAGGTAATTATTGGACAAAATGTCCATTAGAGATGGAGGCCAGCTGCATGCTTGAGTCGGGAAAATGACAAAACTGCGTTCAACAAAACAGTGAGAGTTGTCCGCCGAATGGGTTTTTTTACGTGCGCACATGTTCCGGCGTTTCTCAGCATTACTGTGGCCGGAATGCTGTTATAAAACCTGTCTGACTTTATCGGGTCAAAGAAAAGCGAAGGACAGCCAACGGCAAAAGAAAGCCAGAGACGGAAGGGATTAGCATCACCTGCGCTGGCACTGAACCAAACCATGACAGTGTGCTGGGTCACGTCAGGAGAGGGTGCTGCCCTGTCTTCACTGACGCCATGCAGCTAGAGGCTGCTGAGCCACAGGGCTGAGGAGTGAAACAGATCAGCTCCTATTCGTTTACTCCAAACCACTCGGTAACATCAGCATTTTGCACAGCGTTTTTTGTTGTTGTTTGTTTTTGTGTTGCTTTTTTGCACAGATTTATAATAGCAAGTGACGCGCAATTGCATTTCCGTTCACGTTAGCCCCACATCTGATCACGTAACACTATTTAATCTTCAACACCGTCTATTTGTTATACATCTGTTTCCGTACAATTACATCCTGCTGCTACGGCGCAATTGTACCTCAGAGATCAATGAAGTCTCATATTATCTTTTGTCATTTCAACGTCTCCTTGCCTCAACAGCCACTTTGTGCCCATGGAGCTTCCCTGTGCATCTGCTGCGTTCGACTAAGTGAAATTGAAGAGTGGGTCATAACGAGGAAGGAAAAGCGGTGGCCTCACCTGAGCTAGCTGGCTAACTCGGAGACGCACATATCAAAGGCCAGGAGAGGCAACTCAGTTTCCTGCTCTGTTAAACAGAATCAGGTGAAGCTTTCTTTCCCTTCATCCTTCACTCACTCTCGACCCTACCATGCTGAGCGGCACATCGCTGCTCCAAACAAAGGCAGTGCCTGAGTCTCCAAATGGAGCGGGTTGTGTTTGATGACCCTATTAGTATTCTGCTGCTGTGCCGCCTCTGCTGACCTGGGAATGAGAGACACAGGCAGGCAGCACCTTTATCTGGCCAACAGGCCACCCTTGGTTCCTGCCTCTATCCTCTTCTCGTTGGACCAAATGCCTCTTGGTGCTTTTCAATCGTGCTCCTGAAATGACCTGGCCAGATGTTGCACAGTTAATGCCTCGCACAAGACAAAAGATTCGAGCTCGGTAGGCTCCCCTCCTGTGGAGTTGGGTTTGAGGGCATGAGAGAAGTTTTTTGGAGGGATGGTTCGAAACACAGGAGCAAACGGAGTGCAAATAACTCTACCGCATCCCTGTTAGTCGCTGAGGTGTTTCTCAGAGAAAGTAAATCTTGTTTATCGGCTGTTTTTTTGTTTCTCTGTGTTGCCCATCGATTTCACAAAGCATGTGGTGTCCAGTGGTTTGAAGAGTATGATTCCAATTCAATTCAGCAGACTTTGATCAGACAAAGCACTGAGAGGGACAGTACCTGAGGGAAAGTGCTCATTGACCGGCCAGTTGTCAACCTGCAGGGTGGCGTTGCCCCCGTTCCGGGTGAATCGAACCAAATGGTATTTGCCATCGTTTATCACCGTGGTTGTCTCCTTAACGCTGATGTCCACTGTGCCGATGTTGAATGTGACACCGACTTTGCCTTGCTCCTGGAGAAGAGACAGGGAGAAAAAGAAAAAGATTTCACCATCTTCATCAGCGTTCAAATCTTTTAAAACAGGATTTTACTGAACTTGTAATTGACATTAAATGCAACAGTAACGAACGCTGCGTATTACAGAATTAATTGTACAATAAGCTAAGTGGAGATGGTTCAATAAAGCTACTTGGTTGAATGGCTTCGATGTTACTAATTGTAAACTACTCAACGAACCTGAGGATTCTTGCTCGTTACACTTCATTATACCATTGTAATGTAATAAACAGAAGCTGCCAGAAGAGGCTGTAATGATGAGTAATGCTCCCTGCAAACCTGGCAGGACAGACCTGTTCCTGCTGCGCCCCTGACAAACTCTCGGAATACCATATGTTTTGTTTAGCTCCTGACGCTAGAGCTGTTATACCATGTCCATAAATTGCGCTGCACCCCCTCATCACTTCCTGACACGTCTCCCATCGACCCCCACTAATGTTCACGAGCCACCCGGCATGTTTTATTGCGACCGCTTGCGTATTCATGGGCATGTAGGCGTTACAAGAAGAGGGTTTCGGAGCGGAGGCGGGGCTTGAGCGAGTGGCGAGCTGTGTTTTCCTTGTCACTTGGTTTAATCCCCCACAGGGAATCTCTCAGTGTAATTACCTACTTTGGAAGCTCGGAGAAGAGAGACTGTTTCTCATAACAAAACCAAATTTAGGAGGGCTCACGGAGGGGTGGGAGGGGCAGACGCTTATTGTTAATTGATCAACTAGAACACTTGTTCTGCTTGGCCGACTGTTACAACCCAATCCCTGATTTAACGGCGCTCGCTGGCACAGAAGCCCTGCAAGATTACTACAACTTAAATGACACAACACTTGAACCCGATGACCTCTATTTAATGTAACAGGCTCTTAATACTGTTGAAGAGCACTTAATAACGCCAACCTTTACTTAACACAGCCCCTTGTGTTTTTACAGCCTCAACTATAGTCCATGTTAAAGGATATCATATTTTATGGTACCAGTAGATTATTATGGGGAGCTGCGGTGAAAAGCAATAAATGAAATGTGTCTTTTTACTGATACCTGCATTCTCTTACATTATAGGTTTTGTTCTCCGGCGCCACATTTTGCTGAGTATGTTTATGCTGCCTTTTTGCTGTGTTTATAAAAAGGAGGAAAAAAACCACACAAGTTAAATAAAGCATAAATATTCACTTTTAAATAAATTTTGTTTCTGCATTTCTACCTTTTAAAGTTTTCCCTTCAGTTCTCTATATTAAGAAGTTGTATTTTGCTCCTCAGCATTCAGGGCAGTTTATTTTTGTCTTGGTTTAAGGACCACTGGTAATATTTCTTTCCAAGAAAGTGAATAGTTGCCTAACGAATAGAGTAAAATCACTCTGTGTGCACTGCAGTAACTGCGAGCGCTGAGGTTTCCACAACAAGTCCTTTTAAATGCCGAGGCGGACAGATGACCTGGATTACACCAGACGCTTCACTCGTCGTGTCTGCAGCTGAAACATCCTTTGTCTGTTCATAAAAAGACATACGACACGACAGCGCGCGCGCGCCTTAATGCGAGGGCCGACCGAGCGCCTCTCCTGTGGTAACAGTCTCCAGCTCGACTAATAATAGAAAAGGAATGCGAGCAAAGACACGAGAAAGCCATCTCGTAAAAGCCGAGGTAGAGCTCGGAGTGGGAGGAAGACGAGTGGAACATCTCAACGCGCACTTAACGGCCCTGTCAGAGATGCTGTAAATGGCCTCTTAATTTGAGTAGTTGTCATTAATAGTCAGAAGAAGAAGAAAAAAGACAAAGACTCACGTGGCGGCGTATCCGGCCGCAAATACGCACCATCTATGCACCTCGTCAGACTGAAGTAATGACAAATATGTTGATGATCAAATGTGACAAGGTGATGTTCAGTGTGTGTGTTGTACTGTGAAAAATACTACTAAAGCACCCCGGCCCTTCTGACTAATGACAAGACCTTTCCCGGCTATGAGAGAAAACAACATGTCGGGTAGGCGGAGTGCATACAGAGTACAGAGAGACACATCACCTCTTGTACAACCACTGTGACCTTCAGAGGCTCTGACAGCCCTGGCTCTCCTGTGTAGTTGCATCAAAGCCACATCAGCGACCCACTAATACCTACATACAAAGACGGATCGTCACCCCCCCCGGCCCAGGTACAAGCAAACAACAAAACACAACTGCAGCCGTCGCTGAGTGCCCGCGGGCAGTGTGTACACAGTGAGCTGTGTGTGGTATAACGGCAAACCTCTCCCTCTATCGCTTTCTTCTTCTGCACCGCTACTGTTGTCCAAGCTACCCTCCTGTCTCCGCCACTGCCACCCACGCCCCCGCCCACCCCCGCGCCGCAGCCACGTTTGACTGACAGATCCAATTACGTTTTTTATTGGCCTGTCGCTCGCGAGGCGGGAAGGCACTTCATTGTCTCCCGAGCAAAAGGGGAGAAAATGGCTATTGTTCGCCGCGTGGAAAAGATGATGGCCGCAATTCCAGGAGTAAACAAATGATGCAGGGAATATCGCTTCCTAATGTACGCGGCCTTAAATCCAGACAGACACAAGGACATGCATGGACACACAAACACACACTGCGTCCAAGAGAATAACCTTCCACTTAAGGATCTGTTTTTGTAGCATCACAATAGAATATGTCAAGAAACAGAAAAAACACATTCTCCCAGTTGCTCTCACTAATTCTCTCAACACACTAAAAGGTGTTAATGTGCTGGTTTGATGTGCTCAGTCCATTTTATAGCCCAACACCCCCCACACTCTTTAATGCCATTCTATTCAACAACAGCGACTGTTTGACGGTACAGGAACAGAATGAGGTTATGGCAACAGATCGTTTGTGCGTCACTTGCGTGTCCAGGATGTGTGGGCAGGTTGTGCACACACTCTCTATGTAACCAAGACTGATAAATGTAATTCCAGTTCCAACTCTGCTGCGAATTGGCCTGGGTTCGGCACCAGAAGCTCCAGGGGGCCCACGTGACCCGCCACCGACTGATATTAGTAATCAGGGCCGCCGCAATCCAATTCAGTGCCGATCAATGCCCCCGACACGCCGAGCGGCCCAGACAGAGTGAAAGAGAGAGAATCACTCATAGCAGTGGTGGGCGATTCTGCAGACAGCCATCACCGCCCTTAGCAGCCAGCTGCTCTAAAGGGCACGAGCCGCTCACAATAGACCCCATCCCCAGCCCAATGAATGGTCCTTCTGTTAAGCCACAGGCCCCAGACACATACATACAATTGGAAGCCATTTTGTGAAGGTGAGATGGGTAGAATTAGCGCATTAGAGAGAGGAAAGAGGGACGGAGTCAAAGAGATGTATGTGGGTATATATGTCACATAGTGGGTCCTCTATAAGAATATATGCTTTGAAAGCACATTAAGGTCATAGACTGTTATTGAAGTGGGCTTTTTTTCCTCCACACACACACACACACACACACACACACACACACACACACACACACACACAAAGTATTGCATTGCAGTCAAACCTTGATTGAAATCGGGTACGGGCAAAGAGTAGTGGTAGTGGGATGAATCCAGTGGGTCTATATTAAGTCTCATTTGGGAGGGAGGGAGATCTTATATCCAGAACGTGAACGTGTCCCATGGTGGGAGTTTGGGTTACATATCCACCCTTTCATCTGACATCAGTGCTCAAGTTAGCTTTTGCGGTCGGGGGCCACATCAAAACGGGAGCGTGGATGCAGCAGAAGCAGAATCGATACAGTGCCGAGGCTGAGACAAGAGAAGATGTGCTGGATTGATGCACCTGGCCTTCACAGTGCCAAAGCCATTTATCGCCAGTAATTGACAGTGATAAGTCATAGACGACGCAGTGATTTGTAGCTGTCTACTCTTGTGCCTATCAGGCTCCAGAGTCAGGATATTTGCTAAAGGGGAGGATGTTGGAGGCTGTGGGTGTGCATATGTGTGTGTGTGTGTGTGTGTGTGCGTTAGCCTTGAGTGCAAGTCATTTCTTCATGTATAGAACAGGTTAGACAACTTCACAGACCCCAGGCAAATCATATTTTCAATCAATCAATCAAAATGTTTGTGGCCTTGAAATTGAAGCTAAAAAACACAACTGGTGAAACTAAATGACTTAAATACAGGAAGTACATCTCTATTTATAGGCAACTCAAATGGCTCAGACATTAAGAGCAATATCATTCAAATTTCAGGACAAAGAGTAGCATCAGTATTTTCAGTGAACAGCACCAAAATGTCACTTTATTCCAATGTACGTGAGCATCCCTCATCAAGACGCCACCCACACAGAGAAACATGGCCAGAGGGACTCAAAAATGGATCTGATGACTATGAATGTGTAAGAAACAAAAAGGAAATGACATTCACCTCTGCTGTATTGATGTGACAGCGGAGATTGCAACACGTTGGCATAGAAACCTAACTCAAAACCTGGGCAAATAAATCGGAAGCGCGCTGATGGCTGCATATCACGTTATAGTATTGAGCCGAATATGTAAGCGTGTATACTGTATCCTGTCGGCAGATCTTTAAGAAACAGACACAGAGGCTTGAAAAAGAGAAAAAAAAAAGATATTTTAATGTTACGAATAAAGCACAATTTGATACATGATGATACATGCAGCTGGCCACAGCGCTGATGCACTCAGTGCTGCTGACAGACCACTAAAACAGACTCCCGTTGTACAGATCCACTCTATAGTGCGACTGACTGAAACACTACAGATGGCTTTGGGTTTGAGAGGAGGGGTCTGCAGAGTCCAGGGCTCCTGCCTTTGGACAGCAACAGACTTGATGCACTATTGTGTGTGTGTGTGTGTGTGTCGCAGAGGCCTGCTGCCTCTGAAATATTGATCACACCTAAAAGAACCCAGGGGTCTAACACGTACTATATTTCACACCTGAGAGCGCCGGGCACAGCTTCGTTGAGCGGACAGGAACAAAATGGCGTCCACCTCGCTTCCCTCGGTGCGACTGTAGGTAATTGCGGTGGTATTACCAGTGAGTCCATTAGCCAGTTGGTTAATGCCCAGGAGTGGCGTGGTGGTGTTCGCCCACACCGGCGAGGAAGAGTCATTGCATTTTTAATCCAAACACATGCAGCGGCGTGGCAGAGGAAGGTAATGGCTTTGACTCCCGCGCTCGGGCTCAATGTCAAACTCCGAGTCCCCCCTCTTTGATCCTCTGCCGCAGAATATGAATCGCGCAGGGTCAGCCTTATCAATTATTTACACCCGCGCTTTCTCTATTTCCTGTTTGCCCGCTCTCGTGGCTGTAACTTGCTCTGACACTAATGGCGGACAGCCTGGTGAAAACATTTATCAGCGTTACCGCAGAGTCCTCTCCAGCTCCGTCTTATCACAGGCAACCTTTTGGAACTTAGAGTACTGACACTGCACTGATCCTAATCATCGCTGCTTTAGTACTTTACTTCTTTTATTGCGTGCGACTTGGCTGCAGTGTCTCGCTGAAGTCACTGTCCCTAAAGGAACTTAGCTGCATCCTGCACTGCTGTCAGCTGTCTAATGTAGCACTAATTACCAGTGTTATAAATATATGTATATTTTTATTTGCGTCTAAACGCCTCTTCTATCAAGTCAACAAGATGGTGAACACTGTATCTCTCTATGCAATAAACTGTGTGATCAAAAATGTAACTTTTACCCACACGTGACCTGTTAAATAACACATTTGGCTGATTTTGTGAAAAGGTTTTATGATGAAAATCATTTTTATGCATGTTTTTCATGTTATTCTAATTACTGTTCACTTCATTTTAATTTGAGGCTTTGCAGCACAGCTTACTTTGCAAATGGACAAGTCCATGGTGTGCATTTGCAATTATTAAAAAAGGTAAATCTTACATATTTTTTTGTATAATATTGACGTGATAAGTTGTATTTAAAATAACTGTGCATTTAAGCACATTAATTTAAGCCATTCATTCACATTATTGTAACCAGCAGGCAAAATACTGCAATATGCACTTTCCCATATATAAAATAAATATACGTCCACAGTGCCCCAACGTGTAATTACAGCGCGAGCATCAAACATGCCATTAGAGCCAGGGCAGGTCCAGTCAGAGGTTCTGAATGTTGTGCCATCACTGTCTGTGGTTAACGCACAACACAGCTGCACTACACAGCGTTCATGATTGTAACCTATGCTGCATAGGTTGCTAAAACATAGCTGCAATGCAAAACTCCAGCCATGAATTTTCATCTTCCTGACCTGCTGTCACACTGCTTCACTCGCACCATTACAATGCAAAGACACACACACACACACACACACACACACGCACACACACACACGCACACACACAAAACAGTGTGCACATTGCCGTGACCTTATCCATACTCTGCTTGGAGTGATGTTCTGCAACAGCTGTTAGGAAGGTGCTGGGCATAAATCTTAAGTCTGACTTCACCGACTCGCTGCGGCTTCAGATTTGTTTCCATTTACTCAACACAGCTGTGCTCCAGCGTCCATTTAAAAAAGCAGGGTGTGTGTGTGTGTGACCTCACACTGTGCCATGCGGTGCCACATGGTCCTTCCAATGCCAGGGGGCTCATTTAGAGAGAGGGGGAAAAAAAATTCAATAAATAAATAAATAAATGGGATTTGTGTTGGATGGAATAATATGCTGTGAAAGTCCATTAGGGAGTAGGCTAATGAAATTGAAACAGCTTGGTGATCAAATTAGAATCTGTTCAGCAGATATTTAATTTAATGTGCTGCTGAATTTCAGCACTTTCTATTTGGGAGCCCAAGAACGAAGCAGCGGCCAATAAATCAAGCAGGGACACGTTTCATCCTACTGTCTCTCCTCCGCTCACTTTTCTGTAACCAACATCTCCACTGCCTGCAATTACAAAAACAAAAATAAAAAAAACGCTTTTATGGTTTACATTTTGGAAGCAAAACGGACCAAAACGCCTAAAAGATGGAATACGTGAAAAGATGCCAGTATGAAAAGTATGATAAAGAGAAAAAGATACCGCAAATACACCATTCAGTCTATTTTGCTATAGAAAATGCTTTCAGTCACAATCACATCCATCACTGCAGCTGCTTGCTGAAGAGTCACGGGGTGATTTTATTTGAATATGCAGACAAAAGGCTTTCAGCTTGTTTGAGGAGCTGCCCTCTGTATTTTGCACGCTCTTCTTAGCATGTCTGGGCCAATATGCAAAGTCAAACCACACGGGGAGAGAGGGGAAAACGTATGGGGGGGACGGGGGGGGG
>JAFBJQ010002251.1:26141-95166 GCA_016785345.1 Trinectes maculatus
TGTTTGAGGGGGGGGGGGGAGAGGGAGAGAGACGACGGGGGGGGGGGGGGGGGGGGAGGGGGGGGGGGGGGGGGGGGGGGTGTAGTAGCTATTACAGATGCTGCACATCATACCAATTAGCAGGGAGGAAGATAATTAGTGGAGCAAGTGATGCAAATTCTCTCAGCAGGGACAGAGGCGCTCTCTAATAAAATGGGATGGACCTCGCTGCTCTCTCGTCTCGTGTGTGGCGTCTCTGAACCACAGCTCACTGAGCGAGAGAAAATGAGCGACAGACAAAGACACGGAGGAAGAGAGGCGGGCATCTTCTCATCCCTCTGTTTATACGCACACACAGATGGGCCCGATGCATGTAAACATAGGAGTGTGCTCGTGAGCGCGCACAAACAGACACGGGTTGCTGTCCTGATGCCGTCCGCGGTCCTGGTTGGTAACGCGCTGCCTCGGCGCGCTGCATTAAAATGAGGTGCATTAACACCCACATGACGGGGAACAGGTGTTAAGATGCTAATGCTAATGGCTGGCATCTACAATGGGCGGTGTTCTGATCACTCGGCGGACATGTCAGGCCTCGACTGCAGAGGGCAAAGTGAAGGAGAAGAGGGGAGGGGGTGCTTGTTCCCTGGTGACAGGAGATGATGAAGCAGAACAAAAGGAAAAAGAGGGTGGGGGATGGGGGGGGTGCCAATATTAGTGCCAAAACTATATGGACCGCCCCGAACCAGGTTGGCAGCGGGGGGGTTTGGATGCTCTGTTGCCAGGGGTAACCTGCCTTGGATCATGACTCGACTCTCCACCTTGCCTGCTGAGGTGTCAGGGACGACAGAGGGAGAGAAAGTGAGAATGAAAATGGATGTGCGGGGGGGAGAAACAAGAAGGCTGTGAGGTGAGGATGAGGAGAGAGAGAGAGAGAGAGAGAGAGAGAGAGAGAGAGAAACTGATTCACTGTGAATACAGTTCCCAACCACACTCCTCCATTTTCTTCTTCCCATTTCTCCGTCTTTGATGTTACAGATGTACAGCTGTAAAAAAAGTTTACTCAAATTGCATTTATTTCAGTCAGAAATACTTTTATGGCTATGAAACTTTTGAGCTCAATACTAATAAATAAACAATCTGGTACCACATCTATTACAGACCCAATACTTTGCAAGTTTGCAACACTTAAATTCAGTGCTTGTGTGATTTTTTTCTTTTCTTTGAATGCAACACAAACTAACGTCGTGCGCCTCAGCTTGAAGGATCAGACGTCTCCCTCCACTGAGAACCATGAATCTCCGCTGCAGCGCAGCGTCCGACAGATCTAATCTCATGTATAAATGAATACCAGAATGGACACAATGCAGCGGCCCAGTTAAAACTCTCCTGCAGCGACGCCTCAGAAGCCACACTGGGCAACATATGCCAGCTCCCTGTGCAAAGCTGTCATATCAGCTTGACATGGTCAACAGTCCAAGTCTTACTTTGCATTCGTTCATTTACAATTCATGACCACATTTGGTGCATTAGAGCCGTGTTCAATCCAACAGAACCTCACACGCTCCCTGGAATAAACAATGACACAATGCTGATTGATTAAAGACTTCCGGAGCACTACACTTACACTGTATCCGACATTATGATGGAGATTGTATTTATAATAATAATAATAATAATAATAATAATAATAATAATAATAATGAGATAAGATTATTGTCTACAGCTAAAACTAAGATTTGTGAGTAGTTGTAGTTGTGAGTAGTCAAAGGTACTGTGACTTTCACAGGAGTTGTGTGACTGAGAGGTGAGATGAGCAGAGGGCACGGGGAAGGAAGATAGAAACAGACAGCAATACACAAACAAACGTAACCCACACTGAAGAATAGACAACACAAGACAGTGAGAGCGGAGCTCCGAAATGGAGACGTAAATAGCCGGCACCTAAAATGGCTGAATAAACAGCAGGGAATCTAGGCCGTCCTGTCTCTCCCTCTTCAAGGAGCATCGAGGCGAGTGCCCCACTTCTGTAAAGCTTTGGACACTTTCAGGTCAAGCTGTCGTCAGACTGAGTCTGGAAATATTCAAGGTGGGTGTCCCGTCTGAAGAACATCAGAGGTACTGTACGAATGAACTGTCACCTAAATGGGAAATGTAAATCCATGTCTTCTCACATGCCGGCATTATTTCCCCCCCCCCCCCCTGTAAAATTAATTGGCTAAAAAATTAATAAAGCACCAGTCATTTTAAAAAGCAATTTTCTATCCCATAATGTGAAACTGCGAAAAGATAAGCGCATATCAAAGGCGCAGCAGATAGCACTCATTGCCGTTCTCCGCTCGCACAATTAACAGCGCGGCCTGCAGAGAGGAGCCATGAAATCGATGTGATTGGAATGCATGGAGATGCCAGTGTAATTCTGAAAAACGCCATTAACGCTAATCAGCGGCTCCAAATGATTGATTGTGGCGACGCCTTTTCGCATGCCGGGAGCGGTGCGTGCGTGCGTGCGTGCTGATGCGCGTGGCCTGTTGTGAGCATGTCGCCGTGCACGATCACAGAGGCTGATGCGTTTTATCTAAATGCGGATTAAAGGGATTCTAATTGCGCGGGCGGGGAAGAGTGTGATGGCTGCTGATAAACGCGGCGGCGGCGTGTGTGCAAACATGAGTGATGCGGCGCCAAATCCCGCGCGCTCTCCCATGCATTTTCCCCACGTGCTAACAGAATGAATGTGTCAGAGGGAGACATATAGATGTAGATAAGCATGTTGGCACACATACATCTTTACCTCTTCCTATTCAGAGCGGGCTGCAGCGAGGTCACAGAGGTCAAGGGAACGCTGAGCCAAATATATGTGACAAATATACTGTCTGTCTCACGAGAGGGTGGGAGGTTGTTTTTAAATGTCACAGCGCCTCTCGCTGTGTGTGTGTGTGTGTGTCCCGAGACGGCCTGTGTATCACCCCCCGAAACACAACCACAGACACACACACACGATGTGGAAAACCCATTTAATCAGCCACTGTCACCTTGACAACCAGGTGGTAGTAAGAAGCACCGACGATACACGAATCGTGGTTGATCGTTTTTTAATCCAGCGTCTGTTTTAAAGAGATCTTTCTACAGCGTGACGTCTGTGATCCTTAACATGTGAGCTGTTTATTCCTCACCCACTACAACTTACAAATACAATTTGACTGACTGACGAGATTTTAATTAATTTATTATCTGGTGGCCTAATGACTTGATGCAGTCAAACAAGTAAGCAGGTCTGCCTCACTATTACAGCCAGTCACCTGTTGAAATGTTAGAGCTGATTGCTGCATGCCAAAGGCTGGAGGAGGTGGAGAAAAGCACACACACACACACACACACACACACACACACACACACACACACACACACACTGATATGTCAGCTCTGACGTGTGAGAAGCTGTTTTTGTACAAAGTCCCTTTTTTCCTTGCGGCCTTTTCCTCAAGCTTTCTTCACTGTTTGACCGATGTCTTTGTTCTTTCTGCATAAAAAAAGACACACAGCGGTGCAGCTGGACAAAAACACACATACATACACATACATGCGACGGGCTTTTTTTCGGATGGATGATAGGGCTGACTACTCCTTTAACCTGTGCGCTCACCAGCACAGGAAGAGACAACAGCCAAAACGTGCACATCCTGTTTCCTGCTTTCCACATATCACTCACTGTCTATATCCAACTCCTCTGCACCACTAGCCAAACCCCCACCTGCCTCTTCACCCCCCCCACCCCTTCTTGGATCTGAAAGGAAACCAGGTGCTGCCTCCTTCCAGGTGCCAGACTCGCTGGAGATTGTGGGCCAAGTCGGGCACAGTGGGCGTCTGTGGCTTTGAGCTGGCTGCTGAGTTTATCTGTCATAGAAGGCGTCCTTACGCCGTCATCCCTGAAGGGAGATTAGACACACTGCATTGACTCCCTCTACCACTATCTGTTTCCCCTCTCTCTCTCTCTCTCCATACCTCCAGCCCTTGTCTGATGCTCTCTCTCCCCGTCATCACCCCCCCCCCCCTAGCTGTCACTGCCTCTGTCCTCCATCTCATTCTCTCTGCCTCCACCCTCCTCTGCCCTCCTGCTATTTGTCAGCGTGCGCTCCACTGAGCCAGGACGGTGAGCAGGTTACAGTAGTCGAGAGGGGAGGTCCACCAGGATCAGCCATGTCCACTCAGCAACTGTTGCTACAGGTTATAGCATAAAAAAAAGCAACAAAAACATAAAAAAAACGTGCATGATGTTTCCAGTCCCTCTTTTCCGCTGGAGTGAGTGCAATAATGTCAGATAATGCTTTGCATCATGTCACAAAATACACGGCCGTCACTGTGACCATTCATCATTTTTTCCTCCTCGGACGCGAGTGACACAATTCCTGCAAAACAGTCCCAACGAACGGAGACGGCGGGAAGTCAGACAATAATTGCACAAATGGCGAAATCCCACGGAATCAGCACAGGACTTCGCCGTAGTCTGCCGGCACAAATAGCTCAAACAAACTCAAGCCAAAACAAAGTTTCTCTCATCCCTGCCAACACTGCAGACTAGTTCTAATAGTGCATTGTATAATTAGAGGGTTATCCAACTGGTGCCAGGCACCGAGTTGCAGCATTGGCAACAAGAGGAGAAGGGCCCTCGGAGGTTTTACTGAGGAAAAGGCAAATGTAATGAGTCACAAGGACTTTCTTCGCTCCAAATGACAGTAATTGCCGTCCAGGCGGAAGCCTGCTGGAAAACAGCCAACATGTGTAGGTTGGAGCATTGCTGCAGCAGCAGCGTTCCACAACGGTCACGTTTTAGTTTCGAATGACATCATATGTATCTTTTCCCAAAGTGAGGAAATATGAATAATACCATATTGTATTTGATTGTAAGTGATTCTGCCAAGTGAATGAGCTGGGTAAAGGGAAGGATGTCTTCAGCCGGTCTGGCAGGTTCCAGTAAGAGGCTGAATGAATTAAAGATAACGTGGTGAGAATGAATTAACCATGTGCTCTGCAGACTTCAAACAAGCTTAATCAAAAATCATGCTGGTACCTTCCATCTACTGGTTTTTACTTTGAGATCCAGATGGAGAAAACTTGAGGTCAGACAACAATTACCAGGATGCAGCGGAGATCACGTATTGATAGCCGATCGTTCAAAGCGCCAGATTAGATTTTTCCTTCCATTTTCTCTCCGTTTAAACTCTAATCCTTGACCTCAAAAAAAAAAAAAACAGCCTCCAACCAACTGATACACATGCATACACATCTCACAGGCACATAACGATGTCGTCGCCATGAACAGGTCGTAACCTTATTGGTCGACTTCGGTGCCCAATCAGGCTGGGACCTACCGGGGTCTGTGGCCTCGTTGGAGCCATGCTTTGACCTGACAGGAAATGCGGCGTGTGTCGGTGTGTTCGTGTCGGGTCACAATATAGGTATTTCGCAGAACTGGAACTTCAACTAAAAATAGCTTATACCTGTTTTTTTTCCGCCCCCCGCAATAAAGAGAAGGAGGAAACGGCTGAGGGCAACAGGGGAGCAGAACAAGATATGTGGAGATGGAGGAATTGGCTGTCACGTCCTTGGCCATCTGCCCTGCTGCCTGCCCAGAACGTTTGAGGATCAATAAACCTCCGAGACACTCGCTATAACCTTCAGCGACTCGGTGCTTAGAATAATTCTATATGAGCGGCGTCCAGTAGGAAATATCGTTTATCCTTATAGATTGGTTTTCTGATGATCCCGGCTTCATAAAAAGAGATATAGTCTCTCTTTTTTTTTGTCTCCGTGTCAATAGAGCTTTGTCAGGCTAAGAGTCAATAATGGAAGGATTAAATAGATCCAAACTGCGCTGGGCGAAATGCACAGGTACTCACGTTCCCATTTTAACGGCATCTGTGCACTCAAATGTGATCCCCTCCATTTTTTATCAGCGAGAGAGAGAAAGAGAGAGAAAAACAACTTCTTGCAGCATTTTTTTTTCTAACCAGCGGAGGCTTAATCCCCCTTGAATACATTTGCTGTGTGTACATAGGTGGACGTGCGTGTGTGTTTGTGAGGGAGCCGATCTGCCACACTGTCACTGATATTGAAAGCAGAAGATTTCTCCTATTTTTTTTTCTTGCCTTCTTTCCGCCAGATTTATTTTCTAATGTTGACGTTTATCACTTCGGCAGCTCAGCGATTCATCATCCCCCTCCTCGTCGATAATCCGAAAGGGAGTTAATTTTCTAAAAATGTGAATCTCTTGCTTTTATCTTTCTTTCTGGCGCCCCGTCTCTCCATCTCGGCCTTTGTCCTCAGGTGAGGGAGACAGGTTTAGGTGTGTCTCTGGAGCTGAGATGCCACCTGGTCTTCAGAGTGATATACACCCCGATCGATTCCTGATCCCTTCAGCTTTCATTGGATGCTCGTAGCAAGCTGTACCTTTCATCACTCAAAACACAGCCCAGTGTCGGGCGCCGGCTAAAAGGGGACATTATTAAATGAACTGATGCTGCTGACGGAAAAGATGTGTTTCAGTATCACAGAGCATCTCCATTGAAGAGATAGTGCAGTTCCTTGAAGACAGTTATGTCTTGTTAGGACCAGTGTTGGGTTATTTAAACAGGGAGGGTGAACCAAAACAAGAAGCTGAAAGACACTTCTGCATTTAGGCAACTGATCTCTATCAGCTCTGTAAATATGAGTGACCCCTTCCACACGACTGTGTGGGGGCGCTCATCTGCATAAAGCGAGTGGTAATAGTCTCGTTTAAAAATCATAGAAGCTCTATGAAGATTTTCATAGCAACTACAAAGGTATGCAAAACCACAAGGAAAACACACAAAAAAAAATGATGACAATTAGATGCAACGCAAAACTGCCTCAAACGAGATCCAAAAGCGACTAAAGAGATGGAAAATACCCACAAATCAACACAGAATATGACAACAAAGAGACTGTGATACAAAAAAAAAAACACAAAATAATTACAAGGAAATGAAAGATGGCATCAAAGAGACATAAATGACCACACGTTTGTCTCTCGGTGATTATGGTGACCTCTGTGCAGCAGCATGTGAACTAAAATCATTAGCTCTGTTTAAAGAGAGCTCCTGCTGCACTGCCATGACGACGAGCCTTTATGACGCCACCTGCGTTTGTTTACAGCGACCTGACGGCTGCCGGCGTGTCGCTGCCTCCTGGTTTGCATAAATGTACCACGCTGCAGTTCCCCGAGAGGCCTGACGTCGAACGATGTGGGTGTCAAAGTGAGACAGATCAGATCAACACATATAGTTTGTACTTCTCAGCTGGCGTGGTTGTGAATTCCAAAACATGCTCATCTCTCCATCAACCCCTCTCCTCATACCTCTTCTTCTTCATACACCCCCCCGCCACGAGGCGGTGCGAACACCAGCATCCCCCCGAGGGAGTGCCTGTCAGAGAGTGCGTTGGGGAGGGGGGGGGGGCACTGTTTGTTGTTTCTTATTGAATTTTTTATCTTAATTCATGAAATATACATCAGCGAGGCCGGGGCTAAAGCCACGGACCACATGGGCACATTGTTATACTGCCGCTCTGTTTGTCCAGCATGAGCGCTTATTACTTCTCGCCTGCGATTGCACTGGAAGGATGTGTGTGTATGTGAGTGTGTCAGAAGGTCTGCTACAGGATCCCCCACCCGCCCTCTCCCCCCTCCCCCGAGCTTGTCATGACTGACAGGCAGACGTCCCCCAAGAGCCCTCGCATCATGTACACTGGAGTGTCAGTTCCAGTGTACCATGGTGGGAATTTGCTGAAGGAGTGTGTGTTTGTGTGTGTGTGTGTGTTGTGTGTATATGCCCATAGCCGTAGCAAAGGATGGGAGAATAAGTCTGAGTGAGTGTGTGGGTGTGTATGAGAGCCACAGAGGGAGAAATGAAAAGTGCAAGTGCTTGTATTACATATGTTTGTGTGTATCCATGCATGTGCTGTTTGGGAGAAATACAAGACACAAAGAGGATTTTGGTGTAATGTGCATTTAAGTGTGTCGGCACATTTTCGATGTTTCCAGTCAAAGTGAAGGCGCAAGCTCGCGCTGTTAATAATTAATAAGCACAGACACCCACCTCTCAACCTCTGCCTTGATTGTCCTGTGTCATCGCTCGTATATCACTGACCACCAGGGGAGCAAACGCGTTTTCATTCTGTGTGAATTTTCACCTCGATTTGCGAGGACCAGAAATTCACTTTATGATCAGAGATGAACTCGTCAATCATTATAATCTGTTCATATTTTTACGACTTACGAAAGATAGAACACTTTTGAGAAGTGCTTAGGTTAAAAAAACAAAAAACAGGGGAAAACGTAATGCTCCGAGGGGCTTCTTGTAATACCAGCTCCAGCGCATGTCAGTTTCTGGTAGCTAATTAATGACGAGTTTGTTTTGCAAATCTGCAAAGTATAATATTAACTATGGCGGCTATGATTTATTAGCTTGTCTCTTGGCCCTGGCTCCGATTTTTCAGTTAACATCCTCTGTATCCACAAAGCATCCGCAGATAAATCACAACAATCATGCAGGATTCAACATGATCATACTGTGTCTCCTGCTTCAAATGCATCATTCCAGCTTGGAATTCTGTACGTTGACTTTGTTAAAGTCAACCCGTGCGCGAGTCAGAGCTGCGTCACCTGAAAAAAATCGCAACGATGGCGCGCAGATGGAAACGACGGCGCTGCTCAGATTCAGACAAATACTTATTTATCAGCACAGTTACAATAATGAGGAGTCCATGTACTGCGCGCTGCCAGTTGTGCAAACAGCTCCCAGGCATATTCTCCTGGCTTTTTATTTCCCTGGGGAGAATCCAACGTGGGCGGTAAGGAAATACAAAGTGAAATAAGAGGCTGTAATGTTATCAGAGGCCATGAGCCATAACTGTGATAATATCTATCTTTCCCTGCCGAGTGAGGGTAACTGGATAGAAGCATTACGTTGCTGGCCATGTTTGCACCATCATGCACACAGGTTCACATCAAGCATCTTACATTAGGGCTGTGAGAGGGAGAGGGATGGAGAGCGGCAGGTTAGATAAGGGAAACGACACAGTTAGGAATGAGACGTTGAGACAGAACAGGAAGCTGTGATGCGAACGTGGCGAGGAGCCAAATGAATAACGCATCCGCTCTCCTGCGTTGATGGATTAATAATACACTCTATACGTGCGTTAGTGTGTGTATAAACGTATGGATGATGGAAAAATGGATTCTGTCTGCACAATTCAACATTTACCGTCGTCAGCCACTCATTTAATTTCTGCATCAGTGTTTTCAATTACCCAGCAGCTGCACACTATCTCTCTGTGAATCAGCACAAGGGGGTGGGGGGTCGGGTGGGGGACTCAAGTCGGTAATGGAAGTTCAGGTGCGGCCGCTCCATTAAACATCATCAAACTTATTGGTTGTCAATTTGTGTTTGGAAAGGGAGAGCGGGGAATTTGAAATATCTGTGGGGGGGGGGGGATCAAAGTGTGAAAACGTGTTTGGTGCATGTGCTGGGTGTGATGATAGGAGATGGGACACTCAGAGGGAGCGTCGATGCAGCCGGGGGATGTTTTATGAACACTGTTAACATTACTGCCCATTGAATTGTGCTTTTATTTCTGTATAAAACACAAGTGCGAGCCGTAAAAGCGCGACTACCAATGTGGTTTATGAGCAAAATTTAAAGCCCTTTAACGGCTTCCCGCATAACTTTGAATTAAAATCAAATAATCCCCATTGCACATGGAATGGTGAACGCAACGAGACAGGGTTTAGAGTTCAAACAAAAACAGCTTGGATTTTAGAAAACTTTGATTTTTTTTTTTTAAGACTTAAACGCCATCTTTATCTCTCCTCTGGATAGTAGCGGTTTTTTTTTCATTGTTACGACGCCGTGTGTACTGCAGCATATTTTTGAAGCTACCTGTGACAGAGAACATGCTGCAATGCTTGCAGAGTCTTTATCTTGTCAGGTGTCTTTGCTGTGCTTTTCCCACATTAATTGGAAACTAAATGAGCTGCCAGACATGAAACTGGGTGAGGCGTTGGTAATCTCCGCTTCTGCCGACTCCCGACCTGTCACCGCGAGCGCCTCCGGAACACGGGTTTGTCTGGGTTCACGGGGGAGCCACGGTGAACCGAGCTAAACCTCGTTCACACAGTGCAGGAATGAGAGGACGGGCGCTGATGCCACATGCAACGCAGTCTTATACAGATGTGATGGGATCAAACACAGCTCGGGACTTTTGTCGCATCTTCATCCTCATCTTTTCCTTCTGACGACCAGTCTGACTTTCAGAAGAAACTAACATCTGGACCGTTTTGATACCTCAGCGTTTAAACCACCAGCTGATTTGTTACTGCAATAAGCAATAGGCCCAGGCTCATGCTCTTTAGAGTCTCTTTGCGTGTTGCATTGTTAATGTCGGTTTGTGGCAAGTGCTCATGTAATTGCGAGAAACAAATTTTCGACCTAGACGAGGTGGTAAAGACATGAGTCACGTATTCTCCCCCCTCATCCGCTCCGTGCATGTGTGTGTGTGTGTGTGTGTGTGTGTGTGTATGTTAAATCTTGGGTAATCTTTACCTGCAGTCAAGTACAGTCCCAGGCGAGAGGCTGGGTGAGTCACGACCAGCACATCAGCCCATGGCTCAGAGTATTTCTCTCATGGATTTAAGCTCACACACACACACACACACACACACACACACACACACACACACACACACACACACACACACACACTACTAATCACTGCAGTACTACCACACCCCCCCCCCCCTCCCCTTTTGACTCATCTTCCACTGAAGCGTCACCTACAAACGTCTCTACAAACCATCGTCTGACTGTCAGGCTGCGTCCGGTCATCTCACCAACATCGAAGCGGAATGCCGGCGATGGCGAGAAAAGTCGTGCTCGCTTCCGTGAACGATCGCAAATGGCCCCGCGGTTTGTCGAACCCGGCACGCAGTTGTTCATAGCAGTTAAAATGTAAGCACTGCAATCAGCATTTTAATTCACGATTGCCAAAACAAGCTGTAAGCTAATCACAGCAGGGAAGGAGAGATAGATAATGGAGAACACAAGAGAGAGTGAGGAAGGAGTCAGTGATCAGGGCTTGTCTCTGTCTGTGTGTGTCTCTGTTCTGCACACAATGATTCTATCACATTCAGCGTGAGGTTCTTTTCCTGCCTCGTACATTCAGCTCTTTAAAGACATCAGAGGGTGATGATTCTTGAGTCAGTGACCTAATAATTGCAAAGGCCAAGGTAATGTCCCGGGGCCTGATCAGACCTTTGGTTAGACGGACGTCCAGAAACCACAGGCTTAACGCCTTTAACCTTTTCCTCCAGATCCACCACCAAATGCAAAGAGCTAACAGCCAAGACCTGACGTCTGTCAGTAGAAGTTATTATCTAACGACAGTTTAACTCTACTCTACTGATCTATCAGCGCTTTGACCACATGGGTGACCTGTAGACGCGCGTTTTACTTCAATTTAAATTAGACAGTGTCCATATTTTAGTCATAGGCAACCTACAGGAGACTGGAGAGTAATTAATGAGGGGGCAAATGATTATGTATGATTGTGGTAACAACAACAAACATTAGACGTTTGTGCCCCAAGTTATATCCAAGTCCACCAGTCTCACAGCTGAATATTTACCCAAGGTCTCATAAATTATTTATTAAACACCTGTGGCAAAACATCTGGCTTTTTTCATTTGGTTTCTGGTCAACAAACCAGAGGGATTGTTTAAAAAAGAAGAACGGAGCCGTGTTGTGCGATGGCATTCGCAGTGTTTTATAGTTTGAGGCTATAATTATTGTTCATATTAAATGAAACCCACTCTGTTTGTCCACCCTTGGCTGTCAATAAATCATTTGAAACATTAGCTGCGCACTGTTACCCAAACCGCACCAAAATAAAGAAATAATGAGACACCCCCACACCGTGCCCAGAACATGCTGCATCTCTGAATATACCGGCGCAATCTCCAGCTACTTTTGTCTATTAATAAATTCATTAGCGTTATGAGGCTGGAGCGATGGAGACGTTCGCCGCCCAATGACTCACAGCCAAATTATATGTGATATCCTGCTTGGCGGGCT
This sequence comes from Trinectes maculatus, assembly GCA_016785345.1. Taxonomy (NCBI): domain Eukaryota; kingdom Metazoa; phylum Chordata; class Actinopteri; order Pleuronectiformes; family Achiridae; genus Trinectes; species Trinectes maculatus. The sequence continues at coordinate 38,264 of JAFBJQ010002251.1, forward strand.
ACGCTGTGATATGTAAAACTCAGAATTAAAAATGCATTCCTTATCCTCTCCTTCGCAGGTTCCTGCAATTACTCAGTCGGTCGGAAACATGCAGGGAGGCTTTTCCCCCCATCTCTCTCACAAGAAACATATTTATATTTCTCTCTCACCTATACACACGTGCAAACGCACACACATTCACTTTACCGAATGTAAAGGCAGCTCACGACTGCTTGCTGCTGGCCGCCGTCTTTGCAGAGCAGATGGCTGCATCCCTGCACCACATGGCCTGCACTTAGTGGATGTTAGTAGATGAGGGGCGCTCTTTAAGGTGAAAAAGACTTTCAATCTGCTTTAGCAACTGTAGCTCCTCCTCCTCCCCCACGGCATCAGCAGCATCACTCGCATCCACCATCGCTGCCCCCTGCATTCATCTAACTGCACTTGACGATAATGTGAATGCTTAATGCTTATGTGAGGTTATTAAGATGCTGCTTGGATGCACGGTAAACTAGCCAGGATTTCATCCCCCAGCACCCCACCACCGCCAGGTTTCTCACATGTTTCTCAAACATGCGGGAACACACTGCAAAATGTATGGACAGCCACAGTCAATTATTCATACTGGGAGTTGGAGTGCGGTGGAGAAGTGGGGAGAGTCTGGAAGAGGACGGCCAGGAGGGACTGGGAAGTCTGGAGTAGAGATTACACTCTTTCCTTCACAGATCTGCATCATTTGTATAATTTGCTTTAAGAATGTTGGGCGAAATGTGATGATTCCATCTTGGCCAGACCCTGTGTGTTGTTGTCGTGAAGCTGATAATAATGTGTGTTTATGGTTAGCGAGAGGCTTCGTATCATAAAGCGTAAAATGTTCACGAGTAGCCTCAAATCAATGACATACATAAGAGTGAAGTGTAAACATTACTACTTACAATGTGGAGCATGATGTAGTCACCCAGACGGGGGGCGCTGTCGATGCGGACGAGGATGCCGTCCTTGATAGTGGTGCTAAAGCCCACCGCCAGCCGGTCCGTCCGCGTGCTCGGCCGCTCATTGTTGGGCCAAGTGTAAGTGATCAGGCCCCCTCCCTTACCGAAGATGTAGGTGGTGCCAGCTGTGGAAACACGCATGAAGACATTAGTTTTGTCGCAGGAAATGCAGAAGCAGATAAAGAGAGTATAACGTAGTGTAACCGGACACCAGGGAGCACGGTGTTATCACAAGACACTTTTCGAACAAAAATGGACCAAAAAAATATCTTTATTGGGCGCAAGGTCTACTGTCCCTTCCAGCTACCTCGCCGCTGCTCCAGTGTAATTGTGTTGAGGTCTATTTTAGGATTTTAATGATATTCAGCCGCTGCCACCTTTCGGGTAGAAGTCAGTGGCTCCCCTGGCGCCATCTCTGACTTATCCAGCTCTTAAATATAGCCCCTTTCCAGGGAATAACAGCCAGTATGGGTAGAACCGGATAGCTCTCCCAATCCTCATGTATTATATATGAGACCTGCAACCAAAGAACAAAGGCTGGCACAAGCAAGGGTGGGTGGGGGGTGGGGGATGTCGAAGAACTTTCGGCGAGTTTAATTTGACAAATGCAGCGTAAGAAAAAAGGGCCGCGGTGCCACTGGGGACCGACGTCAACCGAGAAAAACAAAACTGAATCCACGACTATGCAGATTTGTGTCCGATTAGACGTTTCCACCGGATCAGGCTTGTCCCAGAGACACGGAGGACGTGGAAGTTGTTTGCTCATTTTCCTTTCTCACTATCACATGGTGCGGGGTGGGGGTGAGAAAGCTAAATTATTTGCTTGCAGGGTTCAATTGCAGCTTCCGAATGTTCCCTAAAGGGAGTTCGGAGCCGAGGCGCAGAATCTCTGAGCAGCTTAAAGCGGCCATCTTGTCTACATTTAGGCAAAGACAATCAGGAGATCTAAGGCATTAGAGCCATGGCAGAGAGACGAGTGGCTGAATCGATACGAGATGGAACAGACTCCTGTGGCCTGAGGACAGAGGGAGGAACCTGGCTCACCTCTCGGGCTCACACTGTTTTCTTAATGAAGTCGGGGAGTTTTATCCATTTAAGTATTTTCTCCATCACCCCCCCACACACACACACACACTGCATCTCCTCCTCCCACATTTCCCATTCGCTTCCTCTCCAAGTCACCTGAACATCTGTTTAGCCCCGTGACAGGTGCCCAGCTGTCTCAGTGTCTCCCCTGTGAATTGGGCCACAATCTGCTCTGTGGTCCATAATACCCTGGGGACTCGGCGAACATATGGACGTGAAGGAGTGAGGTGGTGGGAGAGTCTCCATCCAGCAGTGTGTCTCTATTTGCCTTCAGGTACACAAACAGGTCGGCGTTTCATATCCCTCAGGTGTCAGGGTTGTCAACCACCAACTAAGGTCACCTATGTGACATATTTTCTCAACTGATGCCCACACATGGACACTTTAACACACATGTCTTCTTCTATGGTTTGAAATGAAACATCTCAGTTGCTCTCACTGACACTGCAATAACTTGTGATGATATTTGGATGGTGTATGGCCCCACTGTGACGGCTCCATTGTTCTGTGGCATCGCCACAACCAGCAATGGTTGCACCAGATCTGGCCCGGCTGCCAGAATTTCTTCTTGCCGAAAAAAAAAAAGAAAAAAGGAAGAAGTTTGGGCAGACTTGGGATCAGTTCCCCCCACAAACCGAGCAACCTTCGCCTATCTCTTCGAACACACACCTTTTTTTTTTCTGCAGGGGATGACGATGATGAGCGGCAAAGACACAGCCTCCTTGGGGAGCCAATTATCACATTGAGGAGATTTGCTTAGTGTTCAAGAAGGCAATGTTCGGTATGAGACACACACATGAAGCCCTACAAACACCAGCTGACACACACACACACACACACACAAGCAGGCGGATTGACGGAGGCACAAATGCACATTGTCGTTCTCGACTACACGAAAGCGCACCGGCATGTGTGGATAGACGCAAACACTGAAAAGATGATGACTTCTCACATACAGTCACGCAAGTGGGTGATTATCAGCACAAGTACAGAGAAGAGAGCGAACCCGAAATGTAGCACGTTTCCCTAACAACCTGCTGGGCCCAGACCGCACCGGCTGGATTTCCACTCAGACGGGAAGGCCGCTGCATACCAATTCATGCAAAAAAACCCGTTGCGGCATCATTTCCGATGCTCGTCTGGAGATGTCGACAGGCAAGTTTCATTTGAATACCTTCACTGCGGGGCATGAGGGATTTTACAGGTGACAGGCGCCTTTCATTCCCGGGTCCTTGCAAACAATGTCATCGAATTTCAGCAGATTTTACAAGGAGACTAATTACACAGGAATATGAGGACGAGCAATGAAATATTCGCCCACGTCGAGCATATTTTAGAAGGCATGTACCCAATTACTTCAGCTGAAACCTCCTCGGGCATTCACCTCGACCCGTAACTGTTAATAAACAATAAGCATCTCAAGGTTTTTTTCCCCCCAGAATTAAAAATGAGCAACACTGAAAGCAAAAAGCCGAAATGAAAAAAAAAAAACGACATTACTTTATTAAAACTGAATAAATCAATATACAACTATTATGTTCACGCCAATGTTCAAACATTAGCACAAACGCCTCGCGTTGGTGCTTTGTCAAAAAGCTTTTAAAATGTGCATCTGATTAAAAGTGCAAGAGTGAAAACGTATGAAGAACGTCGTCGTCTCCAAAAGAACTCGCGTCATTAGGAGGACGACTTATTATCTTATCTAAAAGGGGGCTGTCAGTAACAGTGTGCCAAAGTGACGAGTCAGTGCACCTTTTCTTTTGCCTTGATTTGCTTGGTAACGGAGCAATAAAGACTTTGATCCGGCAAAACACATTAAAGCACAAAGGTAAAAGCAGAGCAATTAAGTCTTCGGCGTCTCGGAAAATGTCTCTAAACGTCCTCTTCAAAGTTTGCTGTTTTGCAACCATCTGTGTTCAACCATTCTTTCCCCCCTTGTAATTACTGCACACTTTTCATCTGCTACCACCGCCGTTCTTGGCATTACAGTTGGCCATGGGTTAGCGCCATTGTTGCTTTCAAGGTCGAAACGTAATTGCCCGGGAGCGGCAGAGATTCCGTGTTCTGCGCACACACCTGGTTTCCATGGCTCTGAGGACCCGGTGAAAAGCCAACTGCCGGGAAAATAGCATCAAAGGAATCAAATCTACAAACACATCACCGCACAAGATGTTATTTTGGTGGATCAGAAGGGACTTTCATCTCCAGCTTTGAATAATGCAGTCTTGCCCTGGCCGGTGGGTATTGGAGAGAGGCCATTAGAAATCTAATTGTAGCATATGGGCGCCCCACTGGTTTGTCAGTGAAGGGATGAGGAATAACAGGCTCCAATGACGAGACTGACCATCACAGCCTTTCTTCTATTCTTCTCTCATAGTTTAAATGAAAGACCTTGAAATGGGACTTCATATTTTGTGATTTTTGTTTTAAAATGGAGCCATTTTTTTTTCTTTTTCTCGAAAGCAGTGTTTTGACTCATTGCGTCTGCAGTGTTCCTCCATTTTAAAGACAAACTGCAGATGAGAGACTAGGTCAAAGCCTTGGCCTCTATTTCGCAGGAGTCCCCCGAGGCGTGGGAGAGCAGACAGAAGGTCAGGGCACCTGTCTGCGCAACAGAGCTATGTCCTGTCCTTCAAGCCCCCATGTGACATTACCCAACTGACGGAAAAAACTGTGTGTGTGTGTGTGTGTGAGAGAGGGGTGGGACACAGCATTTTCACAAATAGCAGAAGGTCGCTGGTTTTGGTCCGGTTAACCAGCTGGAAAAAATATGATTCGACTGCATTTTTCCTCATCAGGCCAATGTTTAAAATGAATAAATAAAAAAAATCAAATAAAGCCTGATTAAAAAAAATGTACTAGCAAGACCCCCCTCCTATCTTTCACATACACATATACACATACAAACCGGGCAGGAAGGCTATCTATAAAGGAGCCAGAGTACAGAGCAGCTGTCATGGTGCACGTCTGTCATGACTGGGTAATTGGTTGTATTCAGCCTTCACACCATGCTGTGATAAAACTCTGTTTAGAGGCGGCTGGGTAAGAACTGGTACTCTGTGTCCAACTGCAAAGACTGCAGGGAGGAGCTGGTCAAGTGTGTCTGTGTGTGTGTGTGTGTGTGCGTGTGTGTGTGTGTGTGCGTGTGTGTGTGTGTGTATTCCAGCCACAAAGAAAGAAAGGTGTCAATGCCAGCAACTCACAAGGCACACAACTACAGTGAGCAAGCTCAACTTTAGCAAAGTAGACGTAAACACACACACACGCACACTCATCTGCATCGACACAAATGAGTATGCAGAGACACCCACAACGCACTCATTCTTCTTTCTCACTGCTGCATCTATACGTGTGTGTGTGTGTGTGTGTGTTTGTTGTTTATGTGCTTTTATGTCTTTTGCCCTTGTTATCTTCCGGGCACGCTGCAGCGGCGATGCCCCAGGGGATCAGGAAAAAAAGAAGACAAACACAGTTTGATGTGGTCGAATTTTCCGCCATCGGAGACTGACGAAAAGAAAGGGAGGCGGGTTTTTTTGTTTGTTTTTTTTAAAGGAAAATCCTGAAAGCGAGATGGGAAATGTAATTGCCTCCTCGACCGCATTCAAAAGACGTCATCATCATCACGGCGCTTTCTCCAGCCGTGGTTCATACATGGGGAATTATTAGGCGCGCTGTCCTTCACACAGCGACAATAAAGAATCACTGGCACAGGAATCAAATTGTGAGATACTAAGCTGTGTAATCACCGGGATTTATCTCCATTTTACAACCTCTCATCATTTCATAATTCACATTTCCAACTGTTGCCTCTCCCCTCTGGGGGAGAACGAGGGACAAGGCCGATGATTGACTGCTCCCTCACCGCCTCTCTCTTCTTCTCTATTCTCAATCCGTTGCCAGAAGCAGGTTTACGGCAACTGGCGAAAACATTATAGATGTCTGCATGTGACTTTTATATTTTTGTTTCCTGTTTTGTTTTTTTTGTTTTTTTGGTCAAATACACTCGAAACAATGCGTCTCTTCACGTTTTCCCCAAACACGGAAGCCTGGTGTCCCATCTCTCACCGGCGACGCCGACGGAAACGCAGACTGTGATTGATGGAGGGCAGTGCGTTGTGAAGAATGGCTATGTAAAGAACACAGTCAGCCCTGAATGATTTACACTGTCTCTCAGCCTGCTGTAATAAGTGGCAGCATTACTACACTATATGGATTCACACACCAAGAACCAGGGGTAATAGGAGTGGAAGAAAAATGGAGGAGAGAGACACAATGGAGAGGCGCGGTGTGGTGGAATGGGGATGGCTGTTTTTTTTGTTTTTTTTTAGTCGACATGTAATAAAGTAATATAACCAAAACTGGGATTAATGTGGTATTAAGACAAACATTTCTTTGTACTGCTTTAATACATTTTTTCCCTGCAGCTTATAATGCTCAAATGTAACAAAGCTGCTGGAGGCAAATCCTGGTGTCAGTGCACAGGAAGTACAGGTATTTGACAGGAAACAACCGATGACAGCGTATTACAAAAATATTACTATAATATAATATTATAATAAATATATTATTATGTCATAATATAAAATGAAAAAATAACTTCATTTGTTTACTATAATATGAGACAAAAGGGACAGTTGGAACCAGCAATTGAATTAAATTAATGAAATAAAAATGATGATATGGTCATCAAAGCAGTTTAATTTTGTTGTTTAGATGAAATAATTGGTGAAAAATATCTGGAGGTCTTCTGGTGCCAGTTTAATCCCATACTGAGGTTATCAGGTAACATTCTGTCCAGATGCCCATACAACAGTACTATATGAAGTATGACATTTCCAACACCCTGCACCCTCACACGGGGGGTTTAATTCATTCTGATTAATTAGCCCTCCACTCAGGTTGAAGCTGGTCAGGTGATACCAGGAGCTATGTCAGGTCACGGGCTGCTTTTCTCCAACCTTTATTCCCTTGCTTTAACATTATCCCTGGGACTAACCTAGCGCTGGCTTAATGAACTTGCCAAATGTTAAAGGATTATTGTGCCGGATATCTTTCACAAATGCTCATTCACCCCTGCGGCTTTAGATTAATGTGAAATTCCGTACATGGTTTGTGCGGAGAAAAGGTGCAAGGGCACTTTCCTTTCATTGACAAGTCCCCTTGACGCAGTTCCATGATGAACAGCTCTATTTGCCATTTGAATCGTGTTGCAGGAGTGAGGGGCGGTGGGGGGTGTGTGTGTGTGGACGGGGGAGAACAGGGGGAGAGAAGAAAGACAGATCGAGGGAGAGTCATAGATGTGAGTGCATGAGGCTCCCCCCTTGCCCCCCCCTCTCAGAGCAACAGGAAAAGAGTTGGTAACATTTCCTCCTTTACTCACAGTCTGGTCAGATCATCCTCAGATCGCTGCTTGAACGGAGACTGACTCACAGGCGCCCATTAACAAAGCAGTCATGTAACACCGCAGAGGCACAAATGTGAGTACACAGACGTGAATGCACCCACACACACACACACACACACACACATACACACACACACAGACGCAGACTTGAACAGCAGACGGTGATCTATAACAACTCCCTCCTCATTACTGCGAATGTCGGACAGCCAGTATCACCCTCACGTCCTCCTCTCTCCCCATCCTTCCCTTTTCCTCCTCTCACCCTCCTGCTGCATTGCTGGCACTCTGTCCGCTTGCCGCTACAACAGAGGAGGAAGAGCTTTAAATGATTTTTTTTTCCCTCGGTTCTCTGGAGATGTCGGCTCCTATCCTCTCTGGTTGGAAAAGGGAGAAGGTGAGAGAGAAGAAAAAGAGGGGAGGGTGTGTGGGGAGGACTTCAGAGAGAGACGGGGGGGATGAGGGAGAGAGAGGAGGGCTCTCGAGGCTACAAAGAAGACCTGTCTGCTGACTTTAATGCTGCACGCTGCCACCAGCAGAATTTTCAGAAAGAGGAGAGAGAGAGAGAGAGAGACGCTGCGGAGAGATGAAAGAAAAGGTGAGATGAAGAGAGATGTTGGGTGAAAGACAAAGAGGCCAAAAGACAGACGGGCAAAGAAGGCGGAGCAAAGAGAACGTGCGCTACGCTACCCATAAGATCTGTGAATGTGTCTACGGCGAAGAGCGACATCCTGTTTGTGCTCATGCTGCTCTCGACAAAATTGGGACACAAGAGTCTCCTTCCCATCGTTCATCATTAATGCATGACGCACGGCGCGTGAGGCGCAACGCCCGGGACCCGGGCCACACCAAACTCTGCGGAGGATTAGGTGAAGGAGAGCTGCTGAAGAATAAGGGATTCCGAGACGGCGCCGAGAGGGAGCTTCATTTATAATTGAATCGTCCCCAGAGGACAGTGCAGCCCTCGCCAAGGCTTCACGGAGAGCTCAGAACTCCTCTCTCCCCGTCTGTCCCCCCCACCTGCAGTAACTGAAAGGCTCCCACACACAAACACAACGCAGCAACCGCAGCCGCTCATCTCATCCCTTTATGACTCAAACCCCCCTTAGATCCATTGTCAACTTTTCACAAACTTGCTTCACTACTCGTTTCCTGTCCTTCTCGTGGCAGTACAAATTAAAATCAAGACATAAAGTCAACAAAACCAACTACAAAGTCACATGACGTTTGGCATTAGCAGAAAAGAGCAGGGGAACGAGGTGTAGGAAATGGTCGGACTGGTTGGGTAATGACCTGAATGACCTGGCCCTCACCACTCTGCTAATTTTTTATCTTTTTTATTATTATAAACTATACTTTCATTCTAAAATGTCTCTGCCTGTCCAGCGATTCTGTAGTGTACAGATGTTTCTACTGATAAAAGCACTGCGTGTTGCAGCTATTTTTCACACGTCGTCAGAAAACCACGGCGGCAAATGGGTTTTTCCAGTTCTCTTTGTTTACCTCCGATTCCTCACATACAGAGGGTAATAAGTCAAGACTGATTGACTATCTGTCAAAGCGGCTGCCACCTTTGCCACAAAAAACCAGCCGGCCCCAGTATTTGCCGGGTGCTAAGTATCTGGTGTTAATCCGAGGCACATAACGTCTCTCTCCTCCTCAGCAGGCTTGAAAAGCCTGTAAATGTGGGACGTAATGATTAATGTTGCACGTCTGCACAGTGCATTGTCTTCCTGCACATACAGTAACTGTAGCAAACAGACAGCCACAAATCGTGCTGTGAGGAAGGGAGTGATGCTTATCGCTCTACGTCAATGCTGCCAAATCCGTTCTTTTGACATGCAGGCAGTGTACGTCAGTTACAGGTTGACTCCACATAGAAAACACCATGAGACTATATGCCTCAGATGCCTTTGAAGAAGATGGATTAGAGAGCTTGATGGACGAAGGCTAAAAGGAGTCATCATGTGGTATGACACGTGGCTAATTTCCCCTTTGATATGGACGACATCAAATGGAAAAGTCCTCGAACCAAAATGTTACAGGCAGTGATGAAGCTTCCTCACAGGGAAAACAAGAAAATGGAAACAGGCTGATAATACAGGTCCTTCTCTCAGATGCTTTGAATTGGGAACCAAAAAAAAAGAAAAATCACACTGTGAACAAAAACGACTGATGACCTTTTTGTTTGTCTGAATTTGACGATTGCTTGCCGAAAACAGAGCTCCATTGTCTTTGCTCAAGCTGGACCAGCCATACCAGCAGTTGGCATAGCAACCTCATATTCTAGGAGCCTATGTCTGCGGTGAACCTCACATCACCTCCAAACCCCCAACGTCTCACTGATTATCTCACAATCAGTTCCCCCGCAGTCATAATGAACAAAACTACTTCAACATGCAGTTCACCTCCCACAGATCCACTTCTTTGTCCATCGCACAGACACAGAAACAATAAATACATATCAGATGCAGAATGGAGGGAAACAAAATCTATCAAGTTTGTACTTTTCAGAAGTTTCCTGTATACCTATATAAAGGCAGCACTCACTGGCCCTGCTTTCCCCACAAAGCCCGAGCTGAAACCTGCCATCTGTGACGACCTTGATGAAGTGATTGGCTTCGACAGCTAGCACTTATTTCAGACATGCAACCTTTGGGCTACAAAAGGTCCACAGTTACTGTAAGTGCACCTGTCATTTTTTCTTATGGAAGCAATCAGTGCATGATATTGGTCACTCACCAAATGAGTCAAAATGCATCTCTCAGTGGGGCTTCACCTCCGCGCGTCAACAAGCGTCTCGTTAACTTTGATGGTGCTTCTGTGGTGCTTTTTTTCTCCAATGCATCTGGAGGTGAGGGTTTCAATTTAAACGCCTGTGAGAGGCTGACTGAGTGGCACATACAGCCTTAGTTTAGTCCTAGTGGGCGGTGGCAATCACTTACGAGGAAGTTAATGTTTGTGCAAGTCAGGATATATTCAGCAAAGATGTAATTTAGGCTGGGTGACGTTACAGAGTAATCACTTGTGTGCATCTGGAATACATACTGTATATACATACGTGTATACACACACACACATGTACATATGGTGTGTATGTATATGCCCTCCCTCTCTTCAATGTACCTCTGCTCCCTCCTCTCCATTCTCCTCCTTCCCTTCGCCTTAAGTCCTCACATTAGTTCCATTCCTGCTCCAATGACATTGAGCCCAAGACAAAACAGATTAGTGACTTATGCCATGGGAGGAAAATTCGGCAGCAGCTCCGCAATCCATCTCCTTTCAGTGATTCAGCCACAAAAACCACGGAGGGGTCGGTTGTGCACCGCCTCCTCTGTTATCTGTTTCCAATCCTTTATCAAAAGGAGGAGAATGAGTTGGGGGGGGGGGGGGGGGAGTGGAGATATATGCTTAAAAGGCCACTGCTACACAGCCTATCTACAAATAAACAAGAGCACTTGCAATCGATGAGAAGAGAGAGGAAGGCAGAGGGAAGACATGGGGTGAAGGCTTCTTATTGGAGGCTGTAATTAACAGAATCCTGGAGGAGTTATGGATCGGCGATAGGCGCGGGGGCGTGCGCCGGTCTCACCGAGGACAAGACAAAGACACAATGATCCTGCGTGAGTGAGTTTGAGGAGACTGCGCACATCTGCACGTGCATGTGAACCCGGGGATAAAGGCAAGTTTGTGTGCGGGGACGTGTTGTGTTGATCGGGGGGGGTGAGGCTTAGCTGAATTCACCTTGGGTGAGGTTGAGAAGGCCGAGGGGGGTTTAGAGGGCAGTGGGACGGAACATGCTCTCATGCCTATGAGTGTGCATTAGTGTCGGCCTAATTAAAGGCTAAAGCCTAAAAGGCTCTCAGTGTTGTGAGTCCTGCTGTTGTGTATGTGTGAGCACGGTGTCCAAACTTTGACTGACCTTTGACCCCCAATTCCATATCTCTCTCATATGTGTGTGTGTGTGTGTGTGTGTGGCTTATACAGTATATATTGCTGTCAAAAACAGACTGAAACTGATTAAATATAACAGAACATGCCCTGGGCAAGAAGATGTTGTCTGGAGCAAAATGCATTTGGGGATATGAAGCTTGTTCTCTTCCTGAACTCTCTGTATCTCTACTGAAATGTCCAGTGACAGTTCTGCAAATTACTTGTGACCATATACTGTTTGCTTACTGGATCATCACACCAGGGGTCATGACCTTAACACTGAGAAACGTCTCAGTGTATGTGTTGTGCAGATTTTGATCGGGTTATATCCACATAAAACTAAGAAAAGCCAAGCAAAGTTTGTTTTTGTTTTTTACTCTTCTTCTACACTGCTGATTTCTTACTCTTTTTCTTCCCTGTCCTCCATTAATATACCTCAACCCCACTCATACCAGCTGGCCCCCAGTTGCTGCCTTTGAAGATGTACTTAGCTGAACTGACGAGAAATGTAAAGAGAGTGACAGTGGCTTTCAGCAGCTCATGAAAGGCAAAAGAAATCTGCCACTCTGTGTGAGTGAAATGGATGGGGGAATTGTTGCAGTGGCATCGGTAGTGGGGACTGGGAGGGGTGGGGGGGTGGGGGGGTCTGTAGGCAAAAGCTCCGTACAAAGCTCATGTCACATCTCACACACATCTCAGCTCATATGACACGCATGGAAATGAGCAATGGTGCAGGAACGGCGGAGAAAGCGCCGGCCTGCAGAACCCCTCAGCTGTCTTTGACGAAACAGGAACCAGAAATGCATCATTCAACTAAATCTTGGCATATCTTTATTCAGCAGGTTCTTTTTTTTATTCCCGTTCTCCTTGCCCTGGGACAGTGCATTGGCACAAAGCATGGGCTTTCTGATTTTATTTTATTTTTTTACTCAGCCCAATGCCAAAGTGAGAAATTTATTCCACTGCCGTGGGACGTCAGGCTCGTTAAACCAAAAAAAAATTACTACTCCTGTCATACTGAGACCTACCTATAGGCAGCCAATCAATTTCCCTTAAAAAGAAAAAAAAATGCAGACTCTGAGTAACCTACACAGTTTAAATACTATATGTTGCAGTAGCAAATGTAAAGGTGACAGGGTCCATTGTGCATTGTCTAGACATGAGCTTTTGTTTCATCAGAGGGAAAGACATCAGGTGCCACAGTCACACATGGCCCATCAGGACTGGACGTTTTACTGTGGCCTCTGATACGAACACTGGCAGGGATGTGTCTGACTGTGCCATGGGAGGTGTAAACAGCAGCAAAGGCTATGCAAGAGGAGCAATAACTATCTGTGATGTTCAGCTTTGGTATGGATATGTAGGTGACTGAGGTTTCATTTTACAGGAACAATTTTCTGTCCTGGTGTTATGGACATATGCTCTATACTACACCACACAGTGTTGGCAAAGCATTTATTTCAGAAAAATATATTGAAAAATAGAGTAGGTTAGAAAACTAGTAGAATCAGGAGCACTGACAACCCTCCCTAATATCTGTTATAACTTTAATTTAACCAGTCACCAAAGAAGAGACAACAAAGCGACTGTAGCACTGAACAGATTCGACAAAAGACCAGGTGCAGCGTTTACCGTTGCTATACAATCAAAAGGTGGCAATACGAGAATTAGAATCCTTATCTTTATTTCAGCATGTGTGTTACATATTCTCTTCAAAACCGGGCGACGACAATAATGGAATTTTAAATGAAAGCGACGGCAAGCAAGCGAAAGGGGATGAAAGACGGGACTGGAAGGCATCGCTCTGCCGTAACACAGCGTGCTCTGTATACCGCGACTCAACAAGCAACCCTGACATCAAACATTGAAGCAAAGTGAGGGACATCAAAGTTGTCTTGGCGAGAGCGTTTTGCACTGTCAAATTTCGCAATGCCTTGATCGATTTAAACTTTTATTTTGTTCCATCGCGTGCACCACAAGCGCCCTGCCAGCCAGCGCAAACAGAAGTTCTTCAGACTGATGGCGTTACCGCCCAAGCACAGGAGCGCTGGGTGTGTCGAAAAAGGTGGAACTATTGTAAAGATTTAAAAAAGAGGCTTGTGTGGGCGGGTGCCAGTTCCTCAACATCCTGCACGTCCATGTATGGAGATACAGGTATATCTTCGCAAATGTGCACAGGCACATGTTTGCATTTACAGCCTGCAAGTATGAATGGAGATTCTGGAGATTCATAGAGAGAGAGTCCAGAGAGAGAGAGTCGGCACCAACTAGTTCCCATGTGAAGTCTATACGTATTTACGGGGCAAACCGCTATAGCCGAAACAAGGAAGTTCACGGGAGATGTGTTGTAACCACGAAAACAACGTAATTCGCGACCGACGTAACTCGAGGACCCCCTGTATTTATATTATAGTATGCTGATGAGATATACGGTTCCAGCATGGTAGCTAACGCTGGCAGGCATGAGGGGTGTAGTGTTGGGAAGCAAACTGTCACCGTGGTGGACTGAGAGGGAGGAAAACACAAACAAATGGGAATATATGACGCCTCACATCCCATTACCCACCACAATATTCCTACACACAAACGTTCCCCACACGGGCCTCCTGTGACTAAATGTCCTGCTCATTCCGGCCAGCTGTGTCCGTGTATATAAACTGTGTAAGAAAAAGAACTTTTACTCACAGGGAGTAACTCGCAGCAGCAACTGGCACAAGCAGCATCAGTTGAATGTTAAATATCCCCAATATGTCCCATCAAGACAGTGGTTATTCTAACCTCAACGGAATCGAATGAAAAATGGAAACAGACTTCTGCAAAACCAAGTGGGAGAGATACGACTGACAAACTAACTCCAGAGAAAACTCTGCTCTCCTTTTATTTACGTTTGTTTTTGGGCATCTTTGCACGAAACGTGATGGTAATCAGGATTCACTGCAGCGCTGATAAATATTTCGCTTTCTCGACGCGACATGCAGATCGTGCCGTTAGATAGCACAACCTGCTCCTCCCTACGGTCACCAGGAGGAGCTATAGTTGAATGCTGGCCCAGCGTGGCACTAAGGGTCCTTTCTCATTATATGCTATCAGCGCTATCAGGTTTAGCTGCAAGGTATTTCACTTATCAGAGAGGAAAGCCAACAGGCTCTGGAGAACCTCTCTCACCAAACACTTTAATTGGATCTTTTAAGCACTAATCTGCTGCCCCCAAAACACTGCCCGGGTTTTAATTAAACCAATGCCATATTAGATTTCACTTAGGCTCCTTGAAATGCTGCATTTAACTCATCCTCAACTGCAGTGTCGCACAATCCCAAACGCCAAAACACTCATTTTAGATTACAAATGGCATAAACAAATAGCTTTGGAGTAAGCAATGTAATCCATTTAAGGCTTGGGTTACAAAGTGATGATTTAACTTTGAGCAGGAGCTGCCCAGTGCGATGCATCGGGGCTCCAGCGCTAAGCCTATATCTCAATCCCAGCCTCGGTCGGACGCCACCTCAAACTACTACACACCTCAAACGGCTCGAACGGCTTATCCCGCCGCTCCTTGGCTTCGATTGATACCAGGATTATTCAGCGAGAACGCATCAGCAACACTCATATTTCTCTCCGAGATGGGGATAAATGAGCCATTCTCACGGTGCCGATAAATCAATAAAACATTACACTGATGCAAAAAGTGTTCCCAGAAGAAAGGTGACAAGCAGGGGAACGACTGAAGAACTCTTTGCCTATTTGTCTTTCTCATCTCTCCCGCTCTCCTGCATTGGATGGAAAATGGGACAGAATGAAGACATTAAGGGACGGGAGATGTTCTCAATTTTGTCTTTGTTCAGTGCATATGCTGGATGTTTTCATCTTAACTAAGTAACATGCAAACATCTGTTGTACTCAGGTCAGTGTATCAGCGTAAGCACCAATGATAACAGTCAGTGGTTGATGTAGTGCTGGACGATGAAGTGAGACTTGTCAGACTCAGAGGTAAGAGATTGGTTTGTTGTTATTATACAGACAACACCGCACTAAGAGGAAGAGGAAGGACCCATTAATGCAGGCCATAGTGCTACAGTATCTCCAAATGTCCTGGCCAATGAGAGTTCGACTGTTTCCTCACTTACAACCACTTACAGCAGTCACACTGAATCAATGCCTGTGGATAGTTTGATTGGAG
This sequence comes from Trinectes maculatus, assembly GCA_016785345.1. Classification (NCBI taxonomy): domain Eukaryota; kingdom Metazoa; phylum Chordata; class Actinopteri; order Pleuronectiformes; family Achiridae; genus Trinectes; species Trinectes maculatus. The sequence continues at coordinate 53,832 of JAFBJQ010002251.1, forward strand.
CAACCCCAGCATCTCCCTTTAAAGCAAAGCTTGTCTCCTGCTATATATATCCTGAGCACACTTACTCCTTTGCATTGTCTTCCTTTCCACTTATAGCATCCATTGCCTAAGGGTGCTTTTTACCTCTATTACAAGATTTTAATTCTCTTTAATGACAGGCATCTAAAACGGTGCCCTTAACCCTCATCTCTCTCTCTGTCTCTCTCTCAGCCACGTCCTTTACACTTTGCTGCATCGTTATTATGCATGACATGATTTCTGAATTTGGGGGTGGGGGAGGTGAAGTAAAGTGTCCTCCTATGTGTTGGGGAAGGCCGCAACATGTATTAAACAGAACCTCGCGTGGATACCAACTAGGTTGGACCAAGGAGGATCAATTTGGTTATTAGCTTAATTGTATTAATTGTCGTAGACAATCATTAAAATTTAGTTACTATAAATAGTAAAGACGGGGCACCACCCTGTTACCAGGGACCAATAACCAAATTGAAATTACCTTATCAGTCTCAAATATAATTTGGAAGGGGTGAATTCGAGCTCTGGGTTTGGTTTTATTACCCGAAAATCCTGTTCAAACTGGATTTTGGGGTGTTGGCCCTGCATTCTTTGTCCTTTGTCTCTCTTTGGCCACATGTTCTGTTTTCATGATTAGAACATGAAGTTTTACCTTATGATCAGTTCTCATGATTGGATCATGGTCGTTTGTTTAGGTCACAGTTCCTTTTTGTCCCCTGTGTCTCACATGATTGTGTCCCATGTGATGTTTGATCCCCTGTGTCTCACATGGTGTTTGATCCCAACATATGTGAGAGATGTAACGATATGAGCATGTCCCTGAAGCTACAAAACCATTGCTTGACGACACATCTGATGGCAGTAGCTGTTATGCCATTTGGTCACATAGCTTCTTTTATTCTTTTATAAGTTGCTAATTGTCAATGCATGAGCAAAGTGAAAGCTATCAGTGCCACCTGAGCATTGCCACAATGGATACAATGGATCCTGCGAGTCCTCAACAAGGACGACTGAGGAATGAAATAGAATAACTACATAAGTGATGGAATTGCCAAAACTTAAAGCAAGTGTGGATTAAATCTCAAAGTGTGCAGAAATTGCAGATTTGGGGTTCGGTGGGTGGTTATTGCACCATTTGGGGAAACAGTTGATATTCTGCTGAAATTGTCATTCTCCAGGGAAGAGGAGGAGCTTGAGAAAAAAAAAAGTCAATTGTGTTAACGTTTTGATGACGGCAGTGAAATATACCGAGAGAAACCTCAAAAAATGATTTGGATATGAAAAGCGATGGGGAGCACGGGGGGGAGAGAATATGACGTCCGAGGCGGGAGCGTGAAGAGTATTAGTATAAGGTCGTCACTCGGAGTAAAAACACAGGTGACATATAAAGAGCCAAACAATCTTTGTCAAGACTTTTGCACAATTTTCTCCAGTGGCTCCATTCGCCCCACTACTGTGTGTGTGTGTGTGTGTGTGTGTGTGTGTCAAACTGGCTCGCTGCCTAGCCAATTATGTCTTTGTGCTCGAGCCATCTCCCTGTCCCTGACCTTTACCGCCCAGCTCCCAGCAGACCACCCCCCACTCCACCACTTTGTCTGAATGTCTGTCCCACTATCACTCTTCGAGGGCCTACTAAAAAGAAAGAGAGGAGAAATGCGCAGTCCCTTTTTTCGTCCTTTCCCATAGAAGCATACAATCCCTCCTCCAAGGGTCCTCCCTCTTTCTCCACTTGCCAAGCTTTATAATTATTTGCTGTATCTCTGTGCACCTGTTCAAACATCATTAGCCTGTGCTACAGTCCACCATTTGGCCCCCGTGATCACAGCAAGTAATAACTGTGAATATACACTCTGGATTCGTGGCTGACTTTCCATGCTCCGCGAGGACCAAATGAAAATAAAATTACAATGCAGCTCGATTTGCCCATTACTTCCTGATGCCGTAGCTCAGCGGGGCTCCACAATCCAATCAAAAGGCAGATAATGAAAGCAAGGAAGCAATTTAAAACCTTGAGAGTCCTTCAACAGCAAAAAGGCAGCGAATCAAGCAGATCAGCCAATATTATAGCAGATAATCCATACACCTTGCACCTCCAGCTTCCCTACGTTGGACCTTGCTGTTCTTTCTTTTTTTCATCCCTCTCGCTGTATCGCTCGTTTTTTTTTTTCTGCCTCTGCTCTATCACTTTGTCTCCCATTGCGGTGCGGGATAATTAAAGTTCTTTGATGCTCTACCTCCACAGCTACTTCACAGGGACAGAGTTAATGGAAGTCACTGGCTTCCACCAGATCTTAGACTTTAAATTGAATGTCTCCACTCCATTTGAGAGCTGCAGCAAGATAAAAGGGCAAAGTGATAGGCTCTTTACTTCCTGGTCATACAGCTCGAACGAGACATCTGGAGCCTCTTTAATGGTCACTGCTTTGCATCGTATGCAACGGGAATGAATAACAGTTGACTTTGTGTGCCAGCATAATGGATGGTTGTCTGGTGTGCTGCAACGCATAGGCTCATTGATGTGTGGGCACTAGTTTGTGGAAGAGCACCCACAGGGAAATGGCTCCCTGGAGATTTGAGTCGAACGCCGGTTGGCTGGAAAATCGTCGAACCGTTTTTCTTCTCGCTGTCTCACATCTTATCCAAATCCAACTAAAAACACATGGAAGAGAGCGGTGCATCGTGCAACTCCTGCACACTACCAGATACATTATTGTGTTTCGCTACTTCTTGTTTAACTTCTCTCACTGTATACTGCCATTAAACCAGAGCATCGTTGAAGCAGCACTGTGTCAGCAGCGGTAATCTGTCAGCCACTTCTAATTAAGAAACCGGGCATGAATATTGACCAGAACTGCTGTGGGAGTAGCTTTACAGTGGAAACCGTACATGAAATAACCCATTTATTTGCACACCTCTGCAAGGCCGGTTGTGCCAGAGCCGTAAACCTATGGGGGGCGCCTGTGGTAAAGCGTTGATGTTCGGTTCAGCTTGAGCTGAAAACGCAGACGCACACGGTACCCTCCCTATGAAAAGACACAAATATACAGCCTACAATTTACCCACCCACACAATTCAGATTTAATGCCGTCAAAGTATCAAAGGCAACAGGTTGCTTGGCACTGACGCCTCTTGATACGTGATGCCTGAAAATGTACATTCACATCATGACTGAGTGAAGGGTTTACTTTGAGTGGCCTTCTTGCTTATTATTCTCTATCTTCTATTTTTTTTTTTTTTGCTTGTGTCATTATATTTTCAAACATACAGGCTTGTTCTGCTGGAAAAGAGCCACTTCAAGACCTGCATGCGCTTATTTCCCAAATGAACGTTACTGCAGAGATGCAGCACTTTTATTTTCTGCAAGTGTATTATCTATATATATTACTGAAAGCGTGAACGTTTAGATGCTCGTGTGAGTTGCGTGGTGCAGGGGAGCATGCATGTTGGCAGGATTCATGCCGAGGTGCTTTCCACATGGCAGGAGTGTTGCTCCTGGCGATACCGTGGCTACACACAACAGTTAGAGCATACACACGCGAGATGCACACATGGTGACACATACAGTAAGCATGTGGACGCAAACAGTTGGAGGCATCTTGTGACAGGGGAGCGACAGTATTCCATGAGACAGGAGAGTGGGCTGCAGAGCAGCATACCTGCCAGATCCTATCTGCTTGACAGCCATCTAGAAACCAGACCTGACCAGACGTGCCAAGTTTGGTCAGTTAAAAAGCAATTAAAATTCACCACGCGTACACTCGTCTCCCCCGGTCCCTTTTACGTTTTGAAAAATTACAGCCATCAGCACTGACATTATGGGCTCGTTTCATCATCGCCAGCAGGAAGTGTTACTGCAAATCAAGTGCTTTCGATTTGTAAGTGGCTGCTGCATGTAAACGCCATTTTATTGTCACACGCGATTTGAAAGAAGAAGTTTTAAGAGAACAACAGCCATATCACAAGTACGGCCGAAATGGACACACACTCACACATAGGTCGATACAGTAATCCCAGACAGGGATCTGGGCCACAGTGTTAAGCCAAACCAATACAGAAGGTCTGAACTTTAGCAAACCCTGTTGGACAACAGACTCTCGGCCTCAATAAAAACCCATCTGCTCCTTAAATCATCGCCCTGCGCTCATCTCCCAATGAGCCTCTCCACTTCATCAACAACTGCCATAAGGATCAATATGGCACTCCAGTATCGATTCTGCGTCCTGTGGTCAATGCCAGCTCCAATAATCACCCCTGTTTGCACATCACTTACACCAGTTCCACTTCTAAAGGTTAGATAAGAAGTGTTTTCTTTTGACTGAGCATCACTGCCCAGAACCAGGAACAATAACTACTTGGATCCCAAGGAGACTGATAATGCAGTGTGACCTCCTGTCGTCTAATACAGCCGGCGTATGAACGAACCTGTCATGAATGGATGAATGGCTAAAACTGATGGGCGGTAATTGTGTAATTGTGCACAGTGAAGGTTTCTGTGGCAAATATCATGTCTATTGACGATTTAATATTTTTGCTTTCCATATATTACTGAAGCACAGCAGCCCTCTGAACGGGAGACCACGCAGGTCAGCTCCAACAATAATTCACTTCACTATATAATTTACTTGACCCCTAAACTCATACACACATATACAAGCATTTGATATTTGAAAAGAGCAACAGAGCTGTCTGGACTGGCTCTGATATGTACACTGTGTCATCGCAGCGGTGATGAATATCCTGTTCCGTTTCCTCACAGAGCCTGATAAGCTCTGCTCCAGCTTGGCCGAATAGACAGAACGGGGGCTGAGGTTTTTTTTTTTTCCTCTGCTGTGTGTCCTAGATGTCTGCGCAGAGTGGCGGCGCTGCGTTAATTCGCTCAGACGCTGTCACGAACGCGGCTCGGCATATCCCGAGCCGGGAACTTGGCTAGAGGGCGAGAAGTAGTGAGGGACTGACTGAGAGGCGACTTGGACAGAGGGCTGGACAGGAAGAGAAGAGAAGAAGAGGATCAACCAAGAGATAAGGGGAAAAAGGACAATGCAAAAGATGTAGAGAGATATAAATGTGACATGGGCGATTTATGAAAATAAAAGCTTGGCATGTTGGGTTGGGGAAGTAACGACAATCATGCATTGGTATTCGTGTAGAAATCCATTTGGGCTCACGGCGATGGATTCTGGAGAGTGATACTGGATAAGCCCACGTATCTCGGATGAATTCAGATATGTCATCTGTACTGGATGTTGCCTTTTCAGAAACTAGGTCCATTCAGTTGAGAAGAATAAGAATAAAGTGTACAGAGCTGCACTCACAGACTGACAGTGCAGGCTTATCTCTTAGCAGCTCACTACGTACCTACACATCTAGGAAGCAGACTGCAAGGTAGCTCGATGGCTACTTAGATATTATGAATTTTCAATTACACTGTATTATTATCTCTTAACCTTACAGAACATAGAATGGATTAGCATTAATTCCTGGCTTTTATGTGTTTGAACACAGGTTTTATAAGGATGTCAGGTCTGAATTTCAATATTGACCTCGCTTAGAATATGCCTCAGCATTAATCCACTGCTGTTTGCTCCCTGCATCTTTCCTGCAGCATAGATCTGGTGCACTATAAATTAGCAGCGCGCTAATTAGCGACAGACAATGGTCCCGCCATGCTCGGCATGCTGCTGCTGACCTTCACTGGCCTAAAAGAATAATATTTTCCTCTACTAATGATTTTCAATCACTGTCAGTTTAACATTTTTCAAATTGCTGTTAAGATGCTGCTAATTAAAATTTCCTGCCGAGATGGTTGACAGAAATTCCTCCGAGCAGTTTGACGGGCATAACCGCTACATCTCCTGCCAGTTATTTTCATCTGACATTTCTAGAGACAGTCATTTTGTTAAATGACGTGAACACGTTCTTGGACTACAGTATTTTTTAGCTCAACATTATTTACCCTGTATTTATTCTTTTTTTTGTTTAACTTATACCATTCTTTGTCCCTGTTTTTCTATAGCATGTTTGTGCCATTAACTGTTATTTAACACTCCAGTATTATCTGAAATTTTTAAGCTCCAGAGACGGCAAAATAGCTCGATGGAAAAAGATAAAGAGATTGATTTTGCAGTGCTGAAAAGAAATGGAGACGCAGGCCTTTTGTTGGGTAAATCTGCTTAGTTTACAGGCGGCACTGATAAGGGCAGGCAGAGGTAAGGCTGAAATGAGGATCAAATGTGGTGGCTAGAGGACGGCAACAGTGAGGAGAAAATCAATTAGGGGGAGAAAGGAGCATTTGTGCGTGCGCGTTTGTGTGTTTGTGCTTGTGCGTGTAATAGTGTCACGAGGTTCAAAGCACTGAGAGCGGAGTTGATGGAAGCGATGACAAGACGGTGGATGTAGTGTGACTCATCTCCTGGTGCAGCAGTGTGTTTGTTTGCATCCAATCTGTGGCCCTCACAGGGGACGACTCCCCATGACACAACATACACACACAAACATACACACACAAACATACACACAACCCTCGACTTTCTCAGTTGGTGCTAACATAGTGGATACATGATAATACTTTTAATTCAAGTCTTCATTCTCACAAGCACACACACACGCACGCACGCACGCACGCACACACACACACACACACACACTGTACACATACTGTCATGTATGTTACAGCCTGGCATACTATCATTGCTGCTATTAATCCTTCAGCCTGCGGTTGAGTGCCTGATAAATCAAATCAAGGAAACATCCACTCCCACCCACACACCCACACCCACCCACACACACACCCACACCCACCCACACACACACACACACACTGATGCAGGCACGTGTGGAGTAATGAGCGTCTAATCAATCTTACTCAGGCGGGGCGGCTGCAGCTTCATCCTGCGAGCGCGGCTCAATTGCTCCTTGCACTCTTCATTCTGACAAATATGGGACATACATTGTTTACATCTACAGTGCCCTGGGGGGCTTTCGGGATCCATATGAATTATCCATATCCACTAAGTGCCCTGTAAAGTCGGATGAATCACAGGTTAAGGCTGGCTAAGTCTCCGCCGGTTATGTAAGCCTTGTGTAAAGAGGAGGCCCGCTGCCTTTCTTCATCACTTACACATTAAAATGTGTCTGTGTTTATTTAACACTCAGAGCGGCATGAAAACAAAACGCATGCCTTGCTTACCGTTATGTGCACAAAGCTTTACATTAACTACACCGGGGCATCTCTCTGTATAATAAACAAGAGGTCAGGGGAGTGGGAGAAAAACACACATGGCCTCTGACCTCTTCTTAGACCTGTAACCGACCACGGTACAACATTGCCCTGAGAAGGTGCTAATGATTCCCAAGGGAGCGCTGTGTGTTGTGCATGTGAGTGCTGTGTGTTGAGGAAGTGCAGTGGGGTGGTAAGGATTTGCGGCCTGCGTCGGTGCACGTGTGTGACCTCCTCGGTGGTGTCAGTGTGCGTCTTTGTCTGCAAGATGTACACATTGTAAAGAAGGGGGGGGGGGGGGAAATGTAAATCAGCATGTCTCTGAACAATGAGGACGATGTGATAAGATTTCATATTTAATTGAGCGTCAGTAACTAGTGTTTTCAATCAGACGTCGGGCAAGGGTCCACCATCTGGACTCCGAAACTTTTGTTGTACTTGTTTGTACAAACAGCTGAATGACAAAGGTTCACACAATCAGAATCATTTGGAAGCCTCTGTTTAACCACTATTCAAAACAGGAAGGGAAATTCGGGTTTTGAAAATGGTCTCAGCTGTTCCAATTAACGCAGTAAGAAAAAGGAATCAGGAGTCAAAATGGGAAACAGTATGCTTCATGTGTAATGTGTAAACTTATTTGCACATGCTCCTGCTTGCACAAGCCTTCCAACAGGCCGTGCAGGTCGGGACACAACTCATGCATTGCCGAACTGACCGCTACTCCCACTGTTCCAGTTCTGCCTGCAGGTGTTCCTTCAGAGGCTCAGTGAAAATTGGGTTCATGTCGTCTCACCCTGCCCGCCCGCCTCTCTCTGGCTGGCGGTGTGTCCATATTAGCGGTGCTAGTAAGATGATATCATGTTTCCTGTTGGCCAGCGAGCCTCTTAGCCAACCCTGACTGTCTGTTTGCTGAGGGACTGCAGGAAGTCCCAACGCAATATCCACTCAGTGCATCTGGGCAAGCCCATTAGCTACTTTAGGCTGGAGAGGCTACACCACACACACTCTCTCTCTCTCTCTCTCGCTCTCTCTCTCTCTCTCTGTCTGCCTCTCTGCTCCACACCTCTTTTCTTTTCACTTCTGCACTCTCTCGATCTTCCTCTCAATTTATCTGCCATCTCGCTCTCTCTTTCCAAATAGTTCTCTATCTCACTGCTGCTTGTCCGCTCTTTGCTTGGCTGTGATTCGTTTTTCCCTCAGCAATTTCTTTTCCCCTCTCTCTCTCTCTCTCTCTCTCTCTCTCTGACGACAAAGTACAATGAAAGAGAAATACTGCACTGGAAACTCTGGCAGAGCAGAAATATTTATCCAGTCCTTGCTGGGCGCAATGGAGGGGATTACAAAGGATTACATACATTACACTTACGTGGCTGTAAACATATTTATCAGGGGATGAATGATCACATCTGTCTGGATGCTCTGCCCCAGTTTAAGTGTGCTGAACAAGATCAATAATCACCTTCGACGTGGTGCCACTGTCTAACCTAGAAAACAAAAAGTGCATTTACTTCATGCTTCACATGTGCAAAGATGAGGCGAATATAGGCCAATGACTACTTACACAACCTCATATCTGAAGTGATACATAATTTCTATTATGGCAAATTATACCTATAAACAACTGGGACAGCCCATTAAGTCTGAGGAGAATATAAAAGTAGCTGACATGCCCAATCATTGTCCATAACAGTGCTCCATCTTGTTGCCGATAGCGACAACAGTCATTCTCAGAGGATCAAAAATCAATCACCGAGGTGCTAATTACTGCCAAGGGACACATCCTGCAGGGAGGTGTGAGTCTGAGTGCGAGTGTGAGGTAGGAAGGTCCATTCCATGATCCATATAAATCATTACCATCGACGTGACCCCTCAAGGTCACAGTGCAACTGTATGCCGGGGTCCAAACGTCGAACCACTTTAACGGGAACATGGGATCAGATGTTCGGATGCCACTGTACCTAATGTAGTGGACTCAGCCAGACCAAATTAGACCATTACATGGCGGGCGATGAATCTGACTGACTGGGAAAATGGAATATGTGAACTGTGTTCAAGTCTCGCCACTTTTTTTGTTTTCTTTCGATGGAGACCACTACGAGCGAAGTCGCTAAGGCTGCTGAGAGCAACCTGTTGGTTAACTCTATGATGTCACTGCAGATCACATCTAACATGTTTCTTGACCTCTGCAGGAAATCTACACTCTGTCTCATCTCTGGAGGTTCTGCCGCCGTCTCCATGGAGACAGCGGTGTCATGAAGGGCACGGCCATTTAACTTACCGGCTGCAAAAATCAACACCAGAAACAGTAACTGTTCTACTATAGCCACACGCAGAAAGTCAAAATCCTTGCAAAAGGAAATGAGTTCATTTAAAAATGGCTGAATATTAAAGCATATAAAAAGGAATTAAATATTTTATGTCCATAAGCCCGGTTCAATTCATGCTCATCCGATTGTTCATTTGCATCACAGATGGGGCTACAATCAGCAGGGGGCTGTTTAAAAGAATTATGATTTGATGGATAATTATGAAATGTGTTCAACTCCTTCCCGTTCGAGCCGGAGCCATAATTAGAATCGCTAAAGAGCAAAAATATAACGAATAGTCCCAGTGACTGAGCAGGGAGGAAAAGCGCAAGCACAGAGCTTCTGCGAGATGAGTTTGCGAGGACAGATTTTTCCCAGTGAATTTGCCGAGCACGCGGATTTCGTTTAAAAATGTTTATCTATATGTTGGGAGAGAAAGGAACCATGAGCAAAAGTCAAAAGCGGGGGAAAGGAGAGGGGAGGAATGGGGGGGGGGGGGGGGGTTGGGGGGGGGGGTGAGCTGAGCAGGCATAAAAGTGAGATAAAGGTCAGGATGAGAGGGAAATGAGAGAGGAGCCATTGCAATGTCACCGTCACCTCATTAAAGTCTTCAACTTTTGTTTTTTTTTCCCCCCCACATTTTGTTTTATTTGACTTTTATTGCTCCCTATTTCCTTTCCTTCCTCACTCCCTCCTCACCTCCTCGAAAACAGCTGACTTTGATCAAGACAGTGTTTGTGAGGGCAAAAAGAAGTGAGAGACAAAAAGCTAAAGTAACCACATAATCAAGGGCCCTGGATGACTTTCCTTATCGATTTGTTGTCTTGGGCATAAACCGGGAGCAGCAGGAAAAGCAGTCGAGCGGAGAGGGGCAGGATGGGAGGGTGGGGGGGTGGAGAAGGACGAGTGAGGAAATGTTTTCAAATGAGACTCACGATATGATGAAAAATTCCACTTGAAAACCCCTTAAAAATCTATTCTTCCTTTTTTCTGTAATTCTTCACCCACCATTAATTACATCGTTTAGGTCTCACCCACACACACATACATGTCATCAGTATCATAGCATCAGAATAATACAGCGCTACACGTAGGGCGAACGATTATTATTCAGCTGCTGCACCTGGATCAACACGTTTTACAGGCGACTGAGGGGTCAGATGCATTTTTCATAAGCATCAGCTTTGACAACACAAACCCTCGCAACATGTCGCCCTGCTGAGCAGTCGCCCTGCTGAGCAGTCGCTCTGCTGAGCAGTCGCTCTGATGCCTTTCTATATGGATCATCGATTTTTTTATTTGCCCCTGCCCACTTTCAACTATTGCCCTTTGTCTTCTTTGGGGTAATAGTGATTATGTCACAGTAAGTGTCTCACACTGGAAACATATTATACTATATACTATGCTATATATTACAAAACTCTTATTGAATTAAATATATTCCACTTGTAGAGGGTTAAAAATAACTTTAAGTTTATTGACATGCTCTTGCCAAACTTTTGACAAATAGCCTTTATTATTTTTTTATTTTTATTATTATTTATTTTGTTTAATTTATATTCAATCAAGTTTCAATTGTCTAGCACCATAGTCAGAAATCTCATTTTTTCTCATGGAGCTAAGAGCCCGTGTAAGAACTACAAGTTTCCAAGTGTTATAGATAGATAGATGGATGGATGGATGGATGAATGGATGGATGGATGGATGGATGGATGGATGGATGGATGGATGGATGGATGGATGGATGGATAGATAGATAGATAGATAGATAGATAGATAGATAGATAGATATCTTATTTTTCGAAGTACAATTATTCTTCCAGCAGGGAGAAGAAACAAATGTTCAGCTCGTCTAAGTGCCAACACGGACACTTTTCTCTCACGGTGTCAAGGGCCTGAGGAAGAAAGTCCAGCGGGCTCACGCTGAAAATGTCAATCCTTTGATACTTTGGGAGAGAAAAGAAAAATGCGATGCAGCGTTTAGTCAAATCACAGAGCTGAAGCTTAACTCAGATAAATAGAGGGGGAAAAAATGATAGTGTCTCAGCCTCCATCATTATTGACTGATAGTATTGACTTGAGTATTAGCACAGGACCACTGCTACAAGGTAAACCAACATCATATAGTTTCTTCATGTGCAAACAGAACATAGCCCCTCTCTTTTCATTCTCCAGCAGGGGCCGAGGGCCGAACCTCAGAGCAGGTTACACAGTCACGGTTGTGACTCACATTTCAATAATAATATGTGCTCAGTTTATAGCAAAGCAGTGATGCTTTTAGTGCCACTTGTAGTTCATCCTCTGTCATTATATTCAGTGCATGGTGGCACAGATCCAAACGCACATTATCTGAGAGTGACTTTGATTTGAATCCTTTTAAGATCATTTAAACGTTTGCTACGGCGACAGACAGTGCTATATAAAGTCAGCAGACCTCTGTGCATGCATATATTTATCTGATTTCACGACTTGATCGTTCATACCATCGCTGTAGGACATCTAGCACCTTCACATCCTGTTCTAGCTGCCAAAAACGCACAACCAGAAACGCACACCCCTGAGCCTACAGGCTGTGGAGACATCACCAGAGAATTCTCTGTGCAAAGTGTCAAAAAAAAAAACCTGGCCTTACAGAGAGGATCACTTCTCGTCACAAATATGCAGACATGCATCGTACATGTTAATGCTGAGGTGCACATCCACGAGTGTGAGGACGTCACACATCTGCAGATGACATGGCGTCCAGGCCAGTCGCCAAGATGAGACTCACGCATGTCATGTTGACTTCCTGGTTGTTTTCATTGACTTCAGTTTGACATTGTCCAGCATTTGTGAAAATCACACTGAACCACTCGATCGTGTTTGAAAGGCAAAATGTAACTTCTCAACATCTACGCAAACATTTTCTTATCAACCAAAGGGGGTTATACACAAACCCGGCCAAGCAAACGCACATACACCCACGCACCCACGCACCCACTCATTCTACTCACACACATTTGCGCAGTAACAAGCTCCCTGATCTCTTGATATCTCTCTCTCTCTCGCCCTCTCTTATCTCAGTGAGTCACCACACTGTGCATGCAAATTTACACAAAAGTCAACCAGGACCAATCTCGGCAAACTAATATACAGCTCTGAAACTCTGCGACTGATTCTGATGCAAGCAGTGATGCCGCAAAGAAAAACAGTGTGTATAGCCAGTGGATGAAATGTGGCCTGGGCGAGATGCTATTTTATCCCCACACCGGAATAAACCTGTCAAAGTAATCAAACGGAAATACAGAAATAACGTTATTGTTGGGGCACAAAACTGCAAATGCACACAGTAACGCACACGTCTTTGTATTACACCCTCAACATAAGCAAGTAAAATAAGAGTGAGGCTATAATCCACTGGGAAATAAAGGGATAAATACTATCAAATGATTATACTGATCAAATTCAACACACCATAATGCTATGTGCCTATAGCTTCTTAAATGGCCGCCGACCAGCCCATGCCCAGACTCTCTGTACTTTGTATGGTGTGCACATTTCTCATTAGTGATGCAGATCCTCTCTCTCCTGCCTCCTCTGCCTGTCAGGCTCATCTGCTCCAATAGCCCTCAACATGCTAAAATGAGCCCTCGATGTGTTAAAAGGAGTCAAGCATGGACCTGGCTGGAATATATTTCGCAGACACGTTTGAGCTCCGCACAGGGGAAGAAAAAACAAAATCTGGCACAAACTGGATTGTCCCAAATGCATGAAATTCATGCAATTTAGCAAAGGCCTCTTGAATCTGGTCTATTAATTTTCAACTGGTTGATGAGCCACCCTCTTGAAATGTGAATGGAGTTTCCCTTGGTGTACACACAGCATTATGCTGATGACTTATTTTATTTTTTATTATTTTTTATTTGCTGTAACTTTTTGACATTTCATGACATCATCATATGTATGTATGTATATGTATGTACTGTATATATGTGTGTTTGTGTGTGTGTGTGTGTACATACATATACATAAGTATGTGCACACCTACACCTACACACACACACACACACACACACACACACACACACACACACACACACACACACACACACACACATATATATATATATTTAGCAATATGTATATAGCTAAAAGAAATACCAAGTATTTCTTTTAGCTATATATATATACACATATAGCTGTAAGTATATATATATGTATATATATGTATATATGTATAGCTGTAAGAGAAAGCAGTGAAGATCTTTCAGCTGATGTCTGTGTAGTGGCCAATACTGCAAACAGATCACATTAAGTACCTATAAAACAAAAGTCAATATTGAAGAGCTATTTGACCCGCGGTGATAACTCTCCCTCCTGGGTGTGTGTACGCTCGGTTGCCAAGAGGAAAAGCTCATGCTGCTGTTAGAAGACATAACAGATGCATGAAATCCTATATACATGGTCATTCTGAAATGAGGTTGATACATCTTAAGCCAACCGTCACGTGCTTGCTCCTCAGCTGATTGAGTCACTGTGGGTGTTGTGCATGTCAGTGCACGTCACTGACAATTAAACCTATCGTCTCATCAGCGAGACACAGATCCTTGATGCGGGGCTGCTGCCAACTATCATTAGCTCCGGGTGCCGTGGTGGAAGGACGAGTGAGAGGGAGAGAGAGAGAGAAAGTAAGACAAAGACAACAGCAACAGTGGGAGGGAGGAGGTGAGAGAGTCGGTTATGGAAGGCAGGAGATGATAGAGAGGTTGCTACAGATGACTCCCTCTGTCTAGGATCGCTCACAATGATGAATGGACAGAAGCAGGTGAAGCGAGAGAAAGAGGCGGGAGGTGTGAGGGGGGGGCAGGACTCACCGTGGCCGGCTCGCAGTGAGGCCGGGGAGCGGTATATGGACACAGGTGGCTGGTGGTGCCTGGGCCCCTGAGGGCCCTGTGGGTGATCAGGCTGGGGCAGGGCAGGGGGCAGGGGGGCTCCGGAGGTAGGGGACAGGAGATGGAGGTCTGAAGACGAGGAGGAGGAGGGGGAGCCCAAGGCAGAACCCAGCACCATCCATTCCACTGCCAGAAGCAACATCCAGAGCAGCTGGCCCTCTTGGGGCTTTCCTATGGGGAGCATGGTTCACACCCCCCCCCTCACTCCTCACGCTCCTTCTGGATAATTCAAACTGACTGATGCAGATGGGCACGGATCTCAAAAAAAGTGACCTTCCCGAAGCCAGGATATGGCAGGAAACTCCATAACAGAGAGAAACCAACACGCGCTCCGCTTGAACAGAAGATCCAGCACTTCCCTCCAAACACCATGCAGCTCAGGCTGCTCTCTGGGACTCGACTCGCAGGATGGAACAGGAAGGTGGAAGATCCCGCGCTGCTCTTCCAACCAGAATCCAATATCTCTTTACTTTCTGTTCTTGGCGGGATCACCCTGTGGCTTTCCCTTTCATCACCATGTAGCACTTTGCTAGTGTGCGTGTGTGTGCGTGTGTGTGCGTGTGTGTGCGTGCAAGCAACCAGGCTCTGGCGGGCGACACCTGTGTCCCTGTGCGCCCTGCTTCACCTGCAGGCGCAGAGCGAGTGTGAGTGGCAGCAGAGGGAAGGAGCAGCGCTGCAGCCTTCTGTCCGCTCGCTCCGCTCGGTTCTGCACAGCTCCGCTCTGTCAAGCCACAGATAACACACAGCCTCTGCTGCGAGAGCCAGGAGGAGGAGGAGGAGGGTGAGGAGGAGGGAGCGAGGGAGGGATGGAGGGAGGGAAGAGCGAGACGAAGACCTCCACACACTCCGGCACAGACTATCTGTCAGCTCTCTGTCTCTCTATCGTCTCGGCGGTAACACACTCCCCGCTCCCTCACAGCTCCTCTCCAGAATCTCAACGCGAGGTGAAGATCCCCCACCGGCGCTTTATCTCCGTCTTTAAGTTTGGATCCAATATTTGTCTGACTTTTTTTCTTTCTCCGGCTCTTTCTTCTCTTCTTTTCTTTTCTTTTTGTGTGTGTGTGTGTGCGTCCCCGGAGAAGTGAAGTGGTCTGGCTTGTTAACCCAGGGAGATCCGGACCGATAGCTCTTTGTATTAGTCCACGGCAGAGAGAGAGAGAGAGATTTCGCAGACAGATAAAGAAAGAGAAAAGCCAGGGAGAATGGAGCAGATGAAAAAATGAGGAACTGCAGGGGAGGGAGCGAGATGAGAGAGTGGGGGGGTGAGAGAGGAAGAAAGAGAGAACGATGGAGAGAGAGAGAGTCAGGAGGAGGAGGAGAGGATGAGGGCTCAGGTGAAACTAAGTGAAGATGATGGGGCAGAGGCAGGGAGGGGGAGGCGGGGGTGGGGAGAGAGCAGCAAGTGGGCCAGCCTATGCAAATCCTCCCCGAGCAGCGAGCAAATCAGCGAGGCAGGCAGCCACTGCAGAGGAGTGGGCTGCTTTAGTCACAGGGAGAGGAGACGTGAGGGTGGGAAGAGAGGAGCGAGGGAGGGAATGAGCGGAGGAGAGGGAAACGAGAGCGCGAGGGACGGTACGGGATGAACCCGATGTTCCTGGTGCCGCGTGCTCGAACCCAGCTCGCAGTAACGTGGCGTCACGGTAACGTGACCTCCCCCTCACTCTGACGGTTCAGAAAAGCCAAACCACTGAACTCCAAAAAACCCCCCCCCAAAAAAACCACAGATCCATGCATTATGCACATGGCGAGAGATTTATTGAATTTCAGAGCAGTGAAATCCCTTCACGCTGCAACAGGGAGGACAGAATCCCAGTCCTTGCTCTGTGGGTATTGTTATTTTTCACACAGCCTACAGGCAGCCGGAGACATAAAAACTCCCAGTCTGATTGCTGGTAAATTATGTGCATTTCAAAACACACACTGATTTGACACTAGTCTTGAGTGTGTTGCCGCCGACCCTCTGAATTACACTCATATATTGTACGATGACAGGACAGCGTGTGCATCGATTGGTAGTTACTGCACTGACTGGCGTGTTGCAAGGCCAAACCGTAACGTATGACTCAATGTTAGCTCTGAGGAGGCACTGTGCAAAGAACTAGCTTCATATTGTATTATTATTATTATTATTATTATTATTATTATTATTATTATTATTATTATTATTATTAACATTATGATCACTATGGCTATTGTTGTTGTTATTATTATTATTATTATTATTACTATTATTATTATTATTATTATTATTATTATTATTATTATTATTATGGTTATTGTTGTTGTTATTATTATTATTATTATTATTATTATTATTATTATTATTATTATTATTATTATTATTACATAGGAGGAGACTCTGTCTGAGGTGAGCGGGGGTGCTATTATTTGGCTGCTTGTTGGGAGCACAGAACAGAGAGATAATGTTTCATGGGCAAATGACCGACAGAGGAGTGGGGGACATTCTGACATCTATTGATCCATGTAAAAGGGAAGAAGCAGCTAGGATGAAAGTATATTTACAGGATATAGAGTCAGGCGCAAACAAGCACGGACACTCAGTCCTTTCTCTACATTTCTGTTTATTTCTACATTTATATTTGTGAGTACATATACGAGTCATATTTAACTTGAGCGGTTCCTGTATCTGCAACCGAGGCAAAACGAGGATAAATAAGAAAAAAGAAAAATTGTGGTTCTAGTGCCAACCTCTTTTTAGTTTAAGTTCACGCTTTCGCGCAATTCTGCTCATTTTTTCCACGACTTTATTCCTGTATTTTATTTGTGTAATTTGAAAATATACCAAAAACTGTACTAAGAGGCAGAAAACTGTGTGTCTCTTTACTGTATCACACTATTACTTACAGAAATAAGCTGCCTGAGGGTCTTAAATCCCATTTGATATGAATAGCAGATAAAATGGAGATTTAATTTCAGCCCCTTACAATGTCGCTTTTATGATCACAGATACAAATTGACACTTTGTTTCTTCTTATTTCCCTGTTGAAAATAAATGGTCACTCATCGCCTCGAGAAGACTGGGACTGTCGTGGCTAAACGTGGCATCACAGTGGAAGTGGATTTGTGCGCCATCAGACTGATTTTCATCATCTTGCTACTTTCTGGTGAACCCCTTCTTTTATTTCTGCTGTGAAAAGGCTGCAGTGGCTGTGTCTGCATGACACAGCCTGTCCTGCTCATGCTGAGAGTCTGGTCTGCTGTGAGGAGAGTAGCAGAACAGAACAGAAGCTGACAGGCCCACAAAAAAAGATGTCATCTATAAACAAATGCATCCAGCTCATCCATTCGTTTCAATTGCTTTTTTGGATGTGTGACTAAAGGTGCAAAACAGTCATCATCCTTTCATGTTAAAATGATTCCGTTTTTAAACTCTCGTGTTTTGGCGTTTGAAACCGACTCTTACACCTTCGTGAAAACCTGAGACCTTGTCAAATCAAAAGCACGGGCGTCCTCCAAACGCTCCAATTAAGGGATCTGCTTCTCTAACGAAGTGTCTGACGACTTTACAGAAGAACAGAAAATGAACTATGAAACCAATAAAATCACTGCCGGTTTAAACTGCACCTCGATCTAGTGCACTCCAACTCGAACAATGCCGCTGAACGAGTCGCCCTTTGAGCGCTTTGTCTTTTGCGTAGGATTTTCAGCACACTCAGAAACACCCTCAAGGCCTCACGCTGTGGAATAAGCTGCACGACGCTCACGTCGCATACGTTTGCAGACGACAGTTCGAGTTCACGCTGCGAGAATATAAAAAAGCGCTAGACTAGTTAAAAATGACCACCGACATCAATTCATGTGGCAGGTTTATAGTAACAACGTATTCAAAAAGCACATGTTGGCGTCTAAAGACGAAGAAAGCAAGAGGTCATTACCCTCCATGCCCTGCAGCTAATGTGGCTATTCAGCTGAACGACCAATCAGCTGCTGCAACCGGAGCAGCCCACCCGTCTGTGTGTCAGCCACAACAACCACTCAGCATACTGGGCTCCGTCATTTGCATACTGCATATCCACTCATGCATAAGCAAACAAGCCACCTGTGTGCATGCACTTGCAGGTAACACGCAACCTGATATCTACTGCTGAGTCTGAAACGTCTGCGTCTTCTGCTACAAACCAGTCGACCAATAAGAATCCTGGGAGCGCGTCTGGGAGTCTAATGCTGACTCGGTAATGAACCCTCTTCAGGATCAGGGCTAATTAGTGTTTTACATTGTGATTTCTCCGTGGTGTCTCTCAGTGACAGATGACGTCTGCTCCGTCTGCCCCTGCACACAGGCAAATGGAGCGCAAAACATCTTCACGTCGCAGGAGAGCGGGGAAAACCGGGGAGAGGGGGACGCAAATCTCTTCACCTCGCTAACGCTCGACTGGTCGTTCATATCTAAAGAGCATCGGTCCAAGACAGGAGGCTGGAATGGAGACGTTAACCGACACAACCATCACTGCTGAATCGCTGGAGTGTGAAACTTCACTCACTCTTGGGGCTGCAACTGCCAATTATTTCCATGATGATTCAATCTGTTGAGCTTTTTTTTTTTTAATGAATTCATTAATCCGTTAATTATTTTAAAATGAGAAAAGTGTGAAAAGTGTCCATCACAGTTACACAGAGCTGGGGGTGTTTAAACAACACGTTCTCCCTGTTTGCCTCAACCCAGTGATGCTCAATTAACAATGTTGTAATACTAAGTAAATACTTAGAATTTAGGGGGTGAGACCTGCAAATATCATTTATGCCTGATTCACTGTCTGCTGTTAATTTGATGAGAACTAGAACTTTGAAAAACGTAAACGCTCAAGAATGACTGCGTGTTTCCATGAAACTCACACAGACCACTTTATACTAAAGGTCAATGATCTCACTTGCTTCTATAGTTTTCAATGTACGTCGGATAAAAAGCCTGTTTTATTTGGTTGTGGTTCCTGAATGGTTGTCGAGACAAAGACAACCACATGAAACCGTGCTCAAGGTTAATTTGAAAGTTCTCTCGGTTTGTTTCTCCAGTTTCCGTAATTAGGTTTAAACTCTCTGCTTCATGACGTTATGCTTTCACACTAATGTACAGACATGCAAATGGATCTGAGCGTCTCCACGTTTGAAGTGACTCGCTTTAAAGGAGTAATGGCAGAAGACAAAGAGCGCTGTGGCGTATCTGGAACATCGCAGCCCGGCACAGGAGACACATGACGCGCTCCCGTGCCAATTGCGACAATATAGATAGCAATACAGTAAACAGCTTTTGAAGGCGTCTTTCAAGTCAGCTTCGCTTCTTCTTACCAAACTGTGTGTGTGTGTGTCTGTGCGTGTATGCGTGTGTGTCTGTGTGTATCTTCACATGCGCTGCTGCTGTTAATCCTTTGTACTTCTGAGGCAGACACTGAGTGGCTTCACTTCTAACACAGGCATCAAACCTTTATTATTAAAATGTATGACAAACACAACTGGATTTTTTAACGTTAAAATTCCAAGACGCCACCAGCAGCCCCTAGAGGTTGCAATGTGTATCGCAAGTAGCGGGTCAAGGAAAGTGTCCTGGTGATTAACTGAAAAGACAATGGGGTCATTAGAATCCGCTTGAGAATAAACATTTTATGGCAATATCCATATTATATAATATGATGTGTAGAGTCTGGTATTGACCTTCATGGCCCAAACTGAGAGTGGTTATGAATTCTATTTTTATGATTATCTATAAAATGGCCACCAGAAAAAAATATGTAGTGGTGTCACAGAACAATTTTTGTGTTGTATGGTGGCAATTTCCCCTGAATGACTGGACCTTTGTAGACGGTGCAATCTCTAAAATAGAGACGTGCAGAATGAGACACATCAAGCAGTTAAACGTACACACACACACGACTGACACGTAAACACATGTACACATAGATTCATACCCCGCTCATGGCTAAAGTGCAGTCGTCCATCCATTGCATTGCACTGCAGGCTAACACCCTTAATAATGAATGAATCATAAAATCAAAACGGACAAGTAGCAATAGAAACATGGTCGTTTGTTTGAAAGATTAAAAATGCAGTAACACACGTATAACTTATGAATGAGGCCTGAAACCTCAAGTGGAGGACGGCGGCTCAGGTTGAGCTTAGCTGACGCGGGTCAAGCCGTACCAAAAAAAAAAAAAAAAAAAAAAAACGAAAAAAAAAACACAACACTGCAAAGGGGTCAACACAAGGAGACACACGTGTTAGGAGCGTTTATACAAGAGACTTACATAACAAGTTGTCCACTACCAGCATCCAATTGTGTACGCTTTTAAGTACTTAACAATGAAGAGGAAATAAGGATACTTTACAAATGCTGGTTGAGTCAATTAAAAATGAATGACTATACCGCACAAATGTATTCTTGTTTTCAGATGAAGTGTGAATTCCGATAAGACCCACATCACGACATATTCCGTTGGGCACAGCACCGGGAACAACAATACAATCCCCGAAGACCTAGTTTCTACAGAACAGCCAATTATTCTGCGCATACAGATTTTCAGTCTCACCTTTTATTTGCCACAAATAAAGACCTGTGTATGGGATTAGGCTTTTTTATTGCAAATGAGTTCTGCGCAGGAAATTTCATTAGGATTGGAAGATAGAGTCTACATTTTTAGCGCACCCAGATTCAGTTTAGTGTGCCACCTGTTCCAGTGGAGCAAAAAAAAGTAATAGCTATAATAATAATAATAAAAAGCGCGGACAAAAAGCACTGATATGGTGGGTTCACAGAGCACGGTTCCAGCCTTACCAGAAGCATGAACAAGAGCCAGTCAGTGTGACTGAATTAGAGCTATTGTTCTAACAGCCTGCTGCGTAAAAGAGACAACACACAAGGCAAAACAGACAAATATGGCTTCTTTCTAGCTTGAGCGATCATTCAACTGGATAATCTGGATTCAACCCATGTGAGGGGCCACTATCGTTGCTTTAGGAGTCCCTGAGTAATTAAGACTCAATACCAGTCTATACCAGCTCTGACAAAGCTGTATGCGCAAGTAAACACACACACACAGGAACCAATGACGTTACCACACACACAAAAGGTCCCTCCTTTGCCATTCACTTTCCTAACTTTACGCACATAGCAAAAGAAAACAGGGTTCCACGTCGGGCATATTGGTAAAGTCAGCAAAAGTCCCTGTCTTGTTTACGTGTAAATTGACTGACCTGCCGACCACAAGAGGGAAGCTATTGCCAGTTTTGTGCATCAAAGCTACTGTACACACCTCTAAGAGTACCTCTGTGAAAATAACGGCCCCTGAAGAGGAGATAACAGCTCTCTGTGGGGTTGTTCTGATTTGGTCCAGTCATTTATCTCTTACCCAGAACTCTGTGCGTACCTCCCTAATCTCTTCCTGTTACAACAGAACAGATCAGGTTATTGTTTACAATCACATACGAGGATCTGTTGCTGGCAGACTCTCAGTTGGGTATACCTCTGGTTGTCTGTATGAGCTGGCTGCAGCGACCATTCAGTACTACACACCTGTACAGATACTCTCAAGCAAAATATTTGCTGCCCTTGACACGAACTGTACATGCAGAACTGCAGCTACCTGTTAGTGACAGATCAAAATACTGATAACCAGCCAAAGCTAGAATAAAGAAGTTTTAAGGACAGTATTTAATTCTTTCCAGGTTATACCATCAGTGGCAGACTTTGCGTCGGTGTCAGTCATCTAAACACAGGAACCAAGAGAGTAGCTGGCCTGAAGCAAACTCATTTCACCTGCCCACACGTTTGAATCCTGTTTCATCTCTGTACAAAAAGGGAATAGGCGCAGAACCAGGCTAGCTGCTTCCCTCTGTTTTTAGTCCGTTAACTGGCAGCACACTGTCATTTCGTTTTGAATTGGCATATAAAAGTCTTCGAAATAAAGTAAACGTGCCTTTTTTTTCTATCATTTAGAAATATTCCTTTCCATATGCATGTTCTATACAAAAACTCTGGCCTTCACAAATGAAAAGTCTCTCTGGTCCAATCCCTTAGGCAAAAAGAAAGCCTTTCACCAAAACCTTTCACCCTGCCGCCCTCCTCTGACTCCTGATCCCTCCACATAGACCTTCTGCAGACACCACGGGGGGATGAGTACACACCATCATGGTGTTGCCTTATCCACTGTCCTCAAGGTGATCCGGGATCAAGGGATATAGTATGTACATACACACACACAGACTCATGTATGCTCACACGTGCACACACGCACAGAGCCGAGTGCCTCCATCTAAAGAGAAGGAGTGATGAACTTTGCTCGGAGGATTCGGATGACTCGACATAATACTTCTCCATTTTAAAACTCCAGTACAGTTTTTTAAATGCTTACTGTACGGAGGATGTTATTTGCCGGAGCAGAGGGTTTAGGGAACTGGCACAATTCTGCAGCAGAATGGGAATTTGATTGCTCCATTTCACGAAGCCCGATGATGTCTTTTCCTATTTCTCAACATTTAATCCCTGTCTTAATGCTCTCAGGCAAATTGGTTCCAATGAATACACACTAGTTTGCCAGTATGATGATAAACTGGTACAAGGCACTAGATTGCTGAAGAAATGGTAATAGAGACCATCTCAACCTTGAAGACTGACTCTAAAAGTACCCATATACAGCATTTTACAGTCTGTGAAAGGCTTGTTTGTATTCTGGGTACAGTGGGAGTCGGGCACAGAGCCAATCTGCCCCCTGCCACTTCCCGGGTTTCGTCAAAACAGTTCTGGCCAAGCGATCTACAGGCAATATATGAAATATGGATCATACCTCGTTGAGGGAGAAAGCGCCAGGGGATTTTTTTGCGGTGTGTGTGCGATCCATGTGACGGCTGAGTGGGTGAGAGACAGAGATGATTGCTTATGGGATGGTGTAGAAATGAGAAACCATCACAACAGTAATGTGTTCATGTTGCTTATGCTCATCTGCGCATTTACAGACTCGAGTATGGATGTGCGCTTTGTGTTGATGGAAACACGTGAACACGTTTTTGTCGGTGCGCACAAACAAGTGTGCGGGCGGCTTTGGCACCAACAAAAGCACCACAAAGAATGAAAATGTCCTCGTTTCTAAACGATAAAATAGGTTTGTTGTGAATATTTCTTCAAAAGAAAGATCAGTGCAACTGATCATAGGCTCCGGTCTCAAAGCTTGTAGACTCAACTATCCATTTTATTGTCTTCCCAAAGTAACCGATCACGACACTAAACTGCTCTCCTAATGACATTGCGGTGGCATTTTAATCATGTTTGTAATTATGTTCAGATGCGTTTATGTAAACAAATGATGTGCTGCATTCATTAACGGCAGCTGAGCTGCCATGCGAGTGGCCATGTCACCCGAGACCAGAGATGAGATCCATAGTCTGACCACAAGAAGTCAGGAGCGAGTCAAGATAAGATTATTAAGAAACATCCGTGAGAGGATGAAATACCAACCGCAGAGTCTGTTTACCGATCACATGACAAGATAACGCACAGTGGATCTCTCCAAAGGCAGATGTTTAAAACTGAGAGAAGCTCCCACAACAGCAGTGATTTTTTTTTCCTCTTGTTGCTTTTGCGGGAAGCAGCAAAACCACTCACATGCTGCAAGGTGTTAGACCCGGTACTGCAGATGCAGCATATTGCTGTATGATTGCTGTATTTCTGCCAGAGGACAATCTATTTTACGCTGGAAGCCTGACCCTCCTGTTGTCGCCTCAGTTTTCGACATACACCTGTTGTTGTTTCAAAATTCTGCCTTATAGTTGAATTTGTGACTGACACGGCCTTTGCTGAGAGAGAGAGAGAGAGGATAACGGCGAAATAACACTCAATGAGTGCGAGTCAGAGATTCAATTCAACACCTCCTCTGAAAGCCACCATGATGTTGTTCAAGACTCCACACACTCAACTGCACTTGTGGGAGAACAACAATACCCACCACGGTCTACCATGAGCACGGCATCATTGTGCGTTTGAGTGCGTTGCAGAGTGACTATTCAAAAGCAGCCCCCGCGCCTACGCCATCGTTCAAAGCCTCAAATTTGCTTGTTTTTGACAAAAGCAACATGGTGGAGCGACAGCGCTCTCGAATCGCTCGCACCCGCCACTCAGCCCACGAGTGTCACCCGAAGGCCAGCAGGAGATTGACTAGCAGCTATTTTGCCGAACAATGGACAATCACCTGATGCCCTCCACTCCTACACAGTGTACGCATGCACGTAAATAAACACCCCCCACCACCACCACCACCACCGCAGCCTTCTCCCTCTTCTCCCTCCTCGCCATTATTTGATCCTTCGCCGCCTCGCATCACTTGTGACGCAGATGCACAGCTGCCAAGATGTCTCTACATCCTGTAGGTGTACATGCACCTGCCGGCATAGGTGCTATTGCATCAAAACACACTTAATCGGGCCTGCATAACAGATGCTACTGTACAGCAGGTACAGAGCAACACTCCCCGCCAGGTGTGCCTCTGCAACACTCCCCGCCAGGTGTGCCTCCGCAACACTGCTGTCACTGCAAAATTGTCAGCACTCTGGAACTCACGGTGTGTGGAGATGTTTTGGGTCACATCCCTGGGGCAGCGAAGAGGATGCCATTATGCACAGAGGACCAAAGCGCTTATTCGTTTGCCTGGAATAAACCCGTGTGCTCAGTATCAACACGCCGTCGCAGGTTTCGACCATCTTGCCGTTGCTTTCTCTAAAACACAGTAGACCCACAATAACCTTGAATCATATTGGATTCCAATAATGATATCATGCTTCACCAGCCGGGTGTAAATTAAACGGACGGCATTTTTAATTACCCCGGGGTGGCTGAATATTGGCCATCGCACCCTGGTGAGACTCTGTGCTAATACTGCAGTGGGGTGATAAAATTCATCCACAGGCCCCTTTGACCACAATCCAAGCTGGCTTCTATCTTCTGCTTCGCATAGGCTACCTGTGTTTGTCCAATTAGAGTTGGCTGAGGATAGCACAAAGCATGGTGGGAAACACTGACATTTCACACCGGGTGCTCGCTCATGAATATGGAGCAGAATAATTATGGCTATAAAGCAGTGTCTCCTTTTCCCACGTGTGGATGCACAGATTTTAGGTCACTTTCAGAAGAGGTATGGCAGCAGCGGTACTGCAAGTGACTTGCAGCTCACTCATAATTTCGGTTACGACACATTCTCAGGAACGGATCTCCGTCGTAACTCGAGGACCCCCTGTATATATATATATATATATATATGTGGCAATATATATATATGTATTTGACTTATTCTGAACATACATGCACAGTCCTGATCTAATATAAACATCCTCACTCTAATACTTACAATGTCTTTTTAATAAATTAGTTCTACCTTCTTGCTGTTTATACTTCCACTTTTAGCATGTGTTTAACTCCGGAAGAGGTGTTGTATAGTCTGGTGTGGTTGGAAGTCCCGACAGGAAGTGAAGTGAATAATTTAAAAAAGAGACATGTAGGTATTATTCGTGAGGAACAAATGTACTTCAATACCTTTTCCTTTTTGAAAACAACATACAATCAAGCGTTAACATATGTTATGACTTCCTGCTCTGACCAAAGTGAACCGATGTTAAATGTAGACATTTTTGATGATGCTTTACATCTGCAACATCAAGATAAGGGCATTGTTCTTTCAATCCTAACCTTTGAGGCATGCGACACATCAGCTTGCCAGGAGGCAGGTGACGCGCCACGCGATATGAGCAGATAAACAGATATGTTCACTTGCTTTTGTTCAAAGGCGGTTAAATACGAATACATACACATGCGCGCACACCTCGGGCATGATCATCGAAGGTAGATAAACAATTCTAATTAAGTTCAAACCACTTGCTTGTCCCTCACAGGAGTTATAGTTTACATAGAGATCACACGATTAAAAAAAAAAGGGGTTCTAATTACCGGGTTTGGTTCTTCCCATATGCTGTGCTTCATAAAACACACGTTATCAGTTGAGGCTTTTTTTTTTCATTCTCCTCCAAGAAAAGTCTTCTGGGCGAGGAGACAAAAGCGCGTGGCATGGCGTGCGTGCGTTCTCGAAAGAAATAAATCTGGCAATGCAAAATTTGTGACCCTAAGCTATGTACTAACACAGAAATCTACTCTGCTGACCCCTGACTCTGGGTATGCAAGATGCATGGAGCAAAGCAGAGAAAAGAGCAAGCAGCGTCAATATTTCAGCTGCGCCTAATGGAGGGACTGAGCGTAGCTAAAATAACCCGCGACTGTGTCTTTTTTAGCTAGCTCGAGCTGGGCTAAGTGCAATCCCTGATGGGACGCGGTGAGGGCAATCAAGCCTGAGCAGGAACATCTGCCTGAATGTCTCTGAACATTGTGCATGCTGACGACAGCTTTGGGCTTTTTTTTTTTAAACAAAAAAAAAAAAAAGCCTTTTATACACTTGCATGTTTCGGTGTCTCACGGCTCGGCTATGCCGCGTCCTGATGTTCAGTCTGCCTTTATGACGGTGGTGATGTGTTTTTCCATCTTATCCGAGAAGTGAATCATTCAAAAGGTCTTTAAATGTTGTCAAACGGGGCCTTTTTCCTTCCGTTTTATTTTCGGCAACGTGTGCAAATGAGCGCAGCGTGTGGTTATTAAAGGCTGAGCACGCACTGAAGTGGAACAAAAACCTATTTTGTTCAGATCAAATGACACAAATTATTCAAAACTCGACAAAGTCAATAAAAGAATCTATATTTAAAGATGCCCTGCATGAAACAGTCTCATGGCACAAATTCCTTTCATTAACCTTATTTCTAAAGTTATCTGTGTAGAAGATGAAAAGTCCTAGTTTTTTCCCCAAGTCTGGCTGAATGAAGGTTCAAAGAAGGTTTATCTTGGAAGCTGGTATCACTCGATCTCATCTCATCTCACATTAGCTTCATGCTTCTTTAGATAGCTAAATGGCTTCTACTCGATGTTTTCCACTCTGTATTCACTGGTTTCCTAATCTCCAATAATCCCTGATGGAATAACAGCCTTTGTGCTAAAATAAGAGGGTTTATTTGGATTTGACATCAAATGTGAGAGTTCCCTGTAATTTGATTAGCATTTTTTTTTTTTTGCATTTTTCTACTTTCCCATCACTGATTTCCAACACTCTCCTTATGTTGTCAAATTGTATACTACTTTTAATTGTACCTGTTCAGCTTGTTAGTTTAAAAGCAAAGAGAAAGAAACCAAAATGGTGATGGCAGAGGAGAGAGGAGCGAAAAAGACAAAAGAAACAAATGACAGAGACTAAGAAATGGGAGACGACTCCACCAGTCAGGAGATTTTCAGCCAAGGTGGCATCTATTTTACCCACACCCCAGTCCCCATTTACTTCTGTATCAGCGAGCAATGAGACGAGCGCCTGTTTCCTACTTAATTATCTCTCTAATGGAGGAAGAGAATGGCATTTAATTACTCTGCCCCAGATTTAGACTCGTGGCATGCGAGAGGTAAATGGATTTAATGTTGCGAGGATAAATGGAGCGACTGTGATGATATGCAGATGTTTGCACATGTGCAGCAGGCGTAACAAACGACCACACAGCATTTGATATGCCTTTAAAGCCTCCCGTCTAAATCCGCTGTGTACTATAAGAGCTCGTATGACATTTAAAGCCCGAGCGCATACTGTAAATGCTGATGCCTGCGAGTGTTACTGAGTGATAAACTATTTCTAAATCTCACAAATATACAGCATATCCGTGGGAAGGGGAGAAGCGGGGCTGATGCACATGTCTAGGTGCAAACTTTCAGGAGTAGCTGTCAGATTATTTAAAAAAAAATTGCAACATGACACCAGGGTGGGGGGGGGGGGGGGGGGAAAAGGTGGTGCATATCTTCTCTAAGCATTTTTACAAGTACACTGGAATCAGTTTTTTTTTGTGGTTTTGTTGTGATGAGAAAACATTTGGCACAGCATGATGATCTCATATGTATATATGCCCTCCTCCGATATATACCAATATATCCCACTAAGTATTGGCCATGAAGTCCTACAGTCATGTTAACGATGACTATATATGACGATATATTGATGTGAGGTTGGCTGTGTTATCTCGTGTTATCTCCATGAATCCACACTATTGGACAGAAGATGCAGAGAGTGGAAGAGCTCTGAAGGCAAACTGCAGCACAGCTTCACATGTCTATAATGGCTGCTCCGGGCTCTGCAACCTGTGGTTCACATCAACGTGCAACACTGGGCTGAAAGAATTCACAGCACCGTCAGACTGAACAACGGCCAAACGCAAAGTCAGAATTTATCCCCACTAAATGGACATTTTCACACTAAATCTGACAAGTAAATCTGTTTGCGTTACCAAAGTGCAGCAATTTACCAAAATGTTTTTTTTTCCGATTGCATACTTCATAGAAAAAAAAAATAATAACAGCCTACACAGAACTGTCACCTGACCCTGTTCCTCTGATTTAAATCAGATTTTCCCTGACAACATGTGAGGTAAA
The DNA here is from genome assembly GCA_016785345.1 of Trinectes maculatus. Classification (NCBI taxonomy): domain Eukaryota; kingdom Metazoa; phylum Chordata; class Actinopteri; order Pleuronectiformes; family Achiridae; genus Trinectes; species Trinectes maculatus. Next base: position 82,797 of record JAFBJQ010002251.1, read on the forward strand.
GCTTTTATGCCTGAACTCAGATCTCCTCTGGATTATAACTGTTTGTTTATATTCTGCCTGATGGCTTGCCGCATACAAAACATGCATATGCCAACATGTATATGCCGGCACACATAGCACATGATGTTCCATACGGTAAGGGAAGACACGCACACACATGCAGAGTGTCTTCAGCGGCAAGTCGTTAGTGCACATCAGCAGAAAGGGAGACCAACAGCTTCTAAATAGCCCACACTATACCTCCGAGCAGCTGTAGCATCAGGCTACTGAAGTGTAATCAAAAGCCTCGGTCTGCCTCAAGGTCAATTCATCAGAGAAGTTAGCACGCCTGAATTATACATGACAGCCTCTGTAAACCATAAATGTTGAATATGCAGTTTGCGCACAAGAAAGGACACAGAGAAAAGGCAGGGAAATTTCAAAAAAAAGAAAGAGAAAGGGAGAGATGGAGATTACAAAGAACAGTGGCAGAGCAACCCGTCACTTACGATACAATGTCAGCGGGGTGAAACGGGGGTGTGCGCCAAGGCAGATGGATTTGAGACCAGTATAAATAAAAGCACTGTTCATGCTCAGATGCACTGCAGGCGTCCACATCCACATCCAGAGACAGAACGAATACACAGTAAACATAAATTATGTACAGTATACACAAACAGCTTGGATACTATCAGTTCGAAGTAACAGCGATGCGCTTTAGTCCAACATGTGATGCAGCTTCGCAAACTGCAACATACATTTTGTTTTTTTGTTGTTTAGTTTTTTCTGTGCGTGTGTGTGTATATGTGTGTGTGTGTGTGTGTGTGTGACATGACAGTGAAAATAAGGTGATTGGAGGCGATCTCGTTCACATCTGCTACTCAGGACGGAGCCCTAAGCTGTTAAGTTCCAATGTCAGACTCTTGCTGCGAACCCAAACGAGCAAATCAATAGCCTATCGAGTGAGGTCAGCCTCCTTGAACTCTCGCTCTCCGCCTCGCTCGCTCGCTGGCTTGCTGCGTCTTTCTCTCTCTCCCCCAGAGCTTCTCTGCCTCTCTCTCACTACACAGCACTTTTAATCTCACCAGAGAGAGAGGCTACAAACAGGAGTGGCAGATAACTGACAGATAAACAGTCGTCCACTATAGCAGAAGAGTGTCAGAGCCTATGAAAACACACCTTCTACTGCATGATGATATTATATGTTGATATAAGAGTACACACATATACATATATATATATATATATATATGTACTCTTATATCAACTCTGACACTCTTCTGCTATAGTGGGCTACAAACAGGAGTGGCAGATAACTGACAGATAAACAGTCGTCCACTATAGCAGAAGAGTGTCAGAGTTGATATAAGAGTACATATATATATATATATATATATATAATATAGTATTAGTATACTAGTATCAATATATTAGTATTAAATATATAATATATTGTTTTAATTAGGAAAACCAAGCAAGCTACTTATTGAGGGGGGGGGGGGGGTGAGACGCAGTGCAGAGCAGAGTAATGGCCATGTGGACACTGGGTGACAGCGACCAAGATTCAAATGAAAGATTTTCCGTCCACGAAATTAAAAAAAAAAAACAACAACACCCCAACAGGGCTCCGGTTGAAGTGGACACACACTCCCACTGCTCCTACGCGTATCTAAATACACGCTCTTCACAAACAGTCGAGTCGACAGTCCATCTGCGCCGCACACCCCTACACCCGCCCACTGTACGTCCTGCTGCAGCTGACAGGAGGAGTTACAGCGGCCTGCATCGGGGAGGGTAGAACACTGTGATGACATTATCCCTGCCCCTCCTTTGTTAGGAAACCACAGCGTCTTGTCTCATAAATAAAGGCGAGGGTCCATTAAGCCCAATGACTGAATCCATCCTCCTCTGTCACTCATTATAAGGCCATCTGCATCCATCGGCACGCGCATCCCTCCTGGCAAGGCCACACCGGGCCCATCAGAAACAGTAGTCGGCAACGCTCCGCTGCCGGAGCCTGTCAATATATAGCCGGTCTCGCTTTGATGAGGTCATAAAGATCACAATGGCATGTTTGCTGACACACGTGCCGACAGAGGCGGATAAACACCTCGGGAATGCTTTGGGATTTCGTACCCAGGAGCTCTCTCTGGTCAAAACGTAAACCCGTATCCCATCAGCTGGAAAACAGGCCTCGACCTGACACACAGCATCGCTGCGGATAAAACCAGCGTTCCAGCCCGACTCGCCGCCTGTCGGCTCGCGGCTCGTCTTTCACTTCAAGCCCGCGCTCAATCATTGATGAGGCCGGGTCCTTTGGTAGGAATGAAAGGACTGGGCAAGGGAGTGCAATCACCATTACACTGCAGGAGAAGCATTAGTGAGAAGCACATATTTAAAATCCCCATCCCCGTCTTCAGACTGTGGTGCAGAGGACGCACACACACACACACACACGCAAACACACACACACACACACAGCAGCAGAAACACAAAAGTCGTTTGACGTGTGACACTGATAGAGGACGACTGGAATGTTGTCGAGTGTTAAAAGGTTCAAGTCATGAACATGTTTGTTCTGCATTTACAATCAGAGCCGTGTCTGTGCATGCACGCACACACACACACACACACACACACACACACACAAACACACACACATACTGTTTGTTGACATGATTTTTTTACAACAGTGCCCCTCCCCTTATTTACTGTCACCTCTCTGCCTCCCACTGCTATTCCACACACTCAGATCTCTGACTCTCCTGCTCCATCTCATCCACACCAGGCTCTGGGCACTTAGGGAGAATGACGCCAGAGCCCTGCCGCAGGCGACCGCACCAGAGGCTTATTATACCCCATTTCAGCAAGACTCGCTCTCATGTTACAACACTGAGACCAAAATCTGTAGGAAAACAACGACGACACAGCATCTTTAAACATCTTGCAGGTTGCATTGAAGCGGAGCTTCGCCGAGGCTCATTAGGCCGTGATGAAGCAGACACATCTGGGTGCAGGAGAATCACACTGTCGTGAGAGCACCCAGATGGACTGAAATGCAATTACATGTGTTGGATTAATGATGAGTTCTTGCTCTGTTGTTATACTGCCGCAGTGTAGTAACACAAGTGAGGTGACAAGAAAAAAAACAACAACAACACAAAGTTTAAATGCAGAAACAGATGTCCGTGGCATATTGATAACAGTTATTTCAACACCAATGCTAGCTGGTGTGAAAACTAAATAACAGGGCAATGGAGGAAGGCTGTGGAGATGCATGTTACTGGAGGGTGAGAAGAGACACAGCGTTTTATTGTGCTACTACAAGCCCAAGTATGAGTCCTGCACTGCCCCAGAAATGACAAAACACCTTAGCATCAAGGGAAAGTTTTTTTTTGTTTTTTTTTCCCCATTAATATGGATATAATACACATATACCTGTGGCGAGATTTGATGACAGCAGAACATATTACAGGAGCAATATCAAGAAGTTGCATGTCCAGTCACATGGTTCACCAGAGCTCCAGCACGTAATCAAGTAGTTCAGACTGCTAGGAGGATGAAGAGTGACACTGCGGTGGATGAGCCCCCTGTGGGCGCCGTGCCACTCACGCAGCATGGATTTTCTGGTTTGCAGAAAGAACTGCATCTTCTATCCTGAGCTCAATCTAGTGTGTTGTGATGTCATTAAACGAGCTGACCTCCAGTTGCATTTAGCGTAGTATACTGGCTGAGACATGTAAGACAGCAGCTCGACAGCTTTTGATGCCAAATTCAACTGTGTTGAAGAGTAACAGTCTGATGGAGCTTCACAATAGAGCGTAAGCCCAACAGCAGCAGATTGTGGCTTCTACTGTGTGAATGCGAGCCTCGTATTTTGGCGATAAGGTCACACGCTTCACAGGAAATGATGCTCTGCCCTGACTTCCAATGATATCAATACCCTACGCCCTTAAAGTCTTCAATCTCCAAACCGAGATCCATAATATTTGATGACACCAGACAACGGGTCCATCTACTCATGCAACGAGCTCAACCTGAAATAACAGATCTCTTTGGACATCAAAGAAACCACGCTCTCCTATGGAGAAATTCTGCGTCTACAGAGTTTCTCTTGCTGCAGGAAAGTAACTATTTATTTCCGGAGAATAAAAAAAAAATCTTTATTGAGGGCAAGGGGAAGAGGAAGGGCTGCAGATTGGAGGAGAGGAGGCTTGTTTGAAAAGTTTGGCCGATGCGTGCATTGTAATCACAGCCCTCCTTTCTGAGCAAAATCAATCCCTGTGATTTTTGTGCCCGCCAGATTTCTAACAAGAGCAGCCAGCTGGAAAATAGGTCCACCGTCACCCCTCTGCACCTGGCCGCCCCACACACCGCATGTGCACACACACACAAGGTCGCACGTATATACAAGCCAGGAAGAGCAATCTGAATGATGATGATGTGGCAGTTGAAAGACGTGATTGTCACAGACAGCACAAAGTGGACCGAAGCCGGATTCTCTATAGCTGAGATCTCTATAGGACTGCAGACAGATTGGTACGTTGAATCTTTGAACATTTTCCCATGATGTTACTTTGGGCAGAATTTCAATGTAATATTGCTGCCCGGAGGAAAAGGAGGGTAGTGCAAGACCTAAAGAAGTTTAATCCTCATTTTATATGACATATCAGTGATGAACACTTTTATTCTTGGGAACAGTGGAGGTCTGAGAGAACAGAGATATGCAAGACCTTTAAAAATATTGCTTACTGGAAATATATTCCTAGGGAATATAGGAGTTTCTTGCCATACAAATTAAAGTCTGACTTTAAAACACATACAGAACTTTTTGAATATAAGATGTTTTTGTATTCATAAGATTCTCCTTAATATATAGATATTTTTGTTTAACAACGATTCGTCTCAAAAGTTTCATTTTCTTTGCAGAATTAGCTCCTCCAAGTTTGGTGGATTACATGCAAGGTCAGCTTTTTATGTCCAGTACTAATCATGTGGCTACAGCAAATCAGCCACTTGTTAAGGTTATTGGAGAAGGAGCACATTACCATTCAGTAAAAATATTATGAGTGGGTCAGTAATGGAGGGCAAATTCTCTGGTGGAAATGAATTGTCCAATAGTAATTTCCAAGATACTGGGCATAATACAAAATGTTTTTTTTTCAGGATTTACTTATGACATAATACATTTTGTTATAATGCCAAACACTGAAACTCTCTCACACACTTAACGCTGTGCCCGTTGCCTGTTGTTAAACCAGACATACACTGTTTCACATGTTTGTCGAATATGTGTGTGTCACTTTATAACAAAAAATAATTGGATCACACAGTAATAATTGGATATGCAGCTTTTCAAGGTCACACACAAACAAATGCTAAAAATTCATGAGTTCCTGTGAGTATTTTTCCCATGAGAGGAAGTCTGTGTCTCCGTATCCCGACCACTAGCATGTATCCCTTGATGTATCACATATGATACATCCATCACCTAACTTCCTGCTGCCATTTGCCCAATTATGCTTCATATAGTCACATCCTGTATAAGAAAAAAAATCATAATATCAATTACAGGGCTTGGTGTTAACACTATTCAGCATGGTGTGCCCTCGACAGCCACTCCTCCCTCTCTCACTTTTGCAGCGTTGCTTGTTATCGCACCACAAAATGAGAAAACGTGCGAGCTCAGCTGACTCCACGTTTTTTTTTTTTTGTTTGCACCCTAAATATGTACACGAGGCGTCAAATTAACAAATACAAGCGGTGTTGCCTGTCGCCACAATGACTGGCTTTGCCCATCCAAATGAAATTGTCTGTGGCAACGAGAGCAGAGCTGCCATCCAAACATGTCCGAATGCCGCAATGGCCGTCGGTAATGAAAACAAATGCCGCTGGTCAGCACCTCCATACAGAGGCTAGTCAAACACCATATTGGATGAATGTTCTCTGCATCAGGACGAGTGCTTGTAGAGTATTTGATTTTGCTTAATATCTAGTGAGATGATAATAATGATCATTATTATTCTTGTGCTTTTGCACCATCATCACTCTGAGATGGTTAGTTGGTTTCAGGGTTTAAGTTTTGGGCACATTGCCTGATCCCTCAACTCTGCTGCTCTTTCTTTATCCCTGAGAATGATGCAAAGGCAGAATCCATGTGCTGGTCTAACTGCCGGCAGGATGGGAAGAGTAGGGAATGTCGGAATGCATCACCAGTCCCATCAAAGCCCACTGTGCAGAACACTAAACCATAACGCAAACACCTGCCTCCCAGGATGGAAGTGTGTGTGAGGAGGGGGCAGAGGCCAGACACTGAAACACACAATTAGAAATCGTGACTCGAGTGCTCGTCATCCCCGAGTGCCGCTTATGGTGACTTTAGTTTCAATTGTTCAAGTGAGCTGGATAACAAATGAAAGAATTTATGAAGAAGATGGGGACTTCTGCCTCTTTCAGGCACATCAAAGAGCACATCCCTCCTGAGCGGCGGGGGGAGCGCCGGGGGGGGTGGGAGGGAGTGAAGTCGCGAGGCAGACTCAGCTCTCCGCGTCCCTTTCATGAGTTCTCCCTGAACATTACAGATTTAATGAAGTCAAATTACAGCGGGGTTTCCGAAAGAGAACGCTGTGACTGACACGTCCTTCATCACGGGAATAACAGAGGCTGCTGTTATTCCAGTGACAGTTATCATCCACAAAGATCATCGAAATATCAGAAAACAAGATTATCACAATGCACTGAATACTCTTGACTCTAAATCAAGATTTACAATCAAGGATCGTCACTGTTCATGTATTGTCCTAGTTTCATTGATGTAATTGATATTAATATTTAATTTGACATGTGGAAAATAAACGTATGAGTTTTTTTTGGTTGTCGCTCACATCTGCGTGGTAAAGCCGGCAGCCTGTTATCTCAGCTCCGCTCAAACACCAGAAACAGGGATAAAGTGTTTATTTGGCTGATAACAGGAGCCTGCAGCCACTTCACCCTCCAGTTCAGAAAAACCTGTACGGGGAAATTGGCTGTGTGATTGCACTGCAGCGCCAGTGCAAAGATGTGATTAGACGCCCAACCACACAGCCCATATTTGCATCGGGACACGTTTTATAACGTTTTGAACTCGAAATGAAATGTTTGTTTCGCACAGCATCGTGGTTCGTATACGTACAAACAGGAGAGCGACTGCCAGGATCTTAAGTTTCTGGTTCGATCATTTAGAAACCGAGCTCCCACATACACAGACACACTCACATACACACCAGCCAGCACATCTGGTGCTAGGCAGCTGCAGCTAATGTCGGTAAAATCTGCATTTTTGTGTTTAGTGTGTACCAGTTACTTATAGCAGCAGACTGCAGTTGTCTGAAAACAGGAAAAAGTCCCATTTCAAATCTATCTGGAATGTGAAACCAGACATTTAAAGGTGCAGTCAGAAAGAAAACAAAACAATTTCAAATGATTCTCACTGTCTATTTGTTAAAATGCACATGAGCACAGCAGACCTACGCAAATTCAAGCCAACCAAGATATATGGCCTGACATCTCTGTGGAGCATGTGTAACCTAGTTGTGGACACGGTGAGGTGACACATGGATGTGAGAGAGAGAGAGAGAGAGAGAGAGAGAGAGAGAGAGAGCACTAGTGGCCCGTGGCACAGCTCCCTCCCTCTCACATTCTCTCCCTCCGCTCCTGTCTCTCATCATCTCTCTCAAGCTCCTCCTCTGTTCTCCCGTCCACCTTAACTCCTCTCTGCCTCCTCCACCCCCACCCCACCCCCCGCCCTCTCTGAGTGATGCAGGAGATGCTGTGATGTCCAGTGCTGATGATGGAGTCTGAGGCGACAATGGAGTTGCATGAGAGCAAACAAGAAACAAGTGACTCCTGCTCCCTGCTGTATGGTTTCATTTACAAACAACAAACACCAGTGTGCCTGACTGATACTTTATACTGAGACTGTAATGTAGTAAAGTAGTGCTCACATAAGAAGCATCATTGTAATTCATAATGAGAAGGGATGTGATGCTGTTGGCGATGTAATTACAGTTATTACATAAAAGGGTACCAAACAAAGAACAAATTAAAAATGATATTTACTGAAGTTCATTACACAAAAACGTGTCTTTGATTTCCTCTCAGCTACTTCCTGTAACTTTTGATACGCTTGACCTTTCTGTTTCAGCATCGACTTGAAATCATAACAAAGCGTCTGAACAACCTACATAGCATCCCCCGCCTCATTTTGCCGTTCTCATCCTGTTCCAAATATGGCTTGACGAGTGCAGCATTCATCACTTGCCAGTGGCACATCCTAATGAAGCCATCGTTTGTCTGCCTAATGGCACCTGGACTCCATCTGTCACTGGCGAGCCAATGCACAGACACGCAGCATTCACCTTGCCAGCTCTCGGTCGCTGACAGAGAGGGGATCACGCTCGACCTTACACTCTGCGTGCACGTGTATGTGTACGTGTGGCGTCTTCTTTTGCATGCTGTGAAATGCCTGTGACAACGCTATACGGCGCGGCCTCTTGCACTCGGCTGGCTGAGTGTTTTGGTCAGGGGATGGCGTGCTACTGCCTCCATGCCACAGTTCCCCCTGTGTGGCCCGGACAGGGAGTGTGACATATGTCTGTGTTACCGGGAATGTGGGGCGGATGTGTGTGTGTCTGTGTGTGTCTGTGTGTGTGTGTGTGTGTGCAGCTCGACAGCTGGAGCTGCGCTCAGCAGACTCTCTTACGGGAGCACTTCATGGTTCTTGCATCTACAACACTGCCATGGCCCGAAGGCTGGTTTGACAACATTTAACCTTGGATTCATGTAGCCCACTGCCTCGCTCACAAGCACCGGCACGCACTACACTTTCATACACACAACCAAGCACATACAAAGCAGTGTGGAGACACACACTGAAACTGCACACTTCACTGCAAACTGCACACGCACACAAACACACTTCAAAAGGTTCAAAGCTCCCATCTCTGATATGCACAGATGACTCATGCGTACATGCAACACACATACACACCTCACACACCAGTTAAGGCCGTCTATAATAACTTATTTTGTTTCCCCATGCAGTATTTACAAAATGAGTCAACCCAAATAGTAGTCATGGACGTATAAAAAATCTGAGTTCCCGTTCATTGTCCCGGTTTGGCATCGTTTAGCCAGGCTTATTTGCATATGCCTGCACGCCAGAGGGTGGTGGGGAAATCCATTACATTGCTTTATGATGCTGCGTCTGTTTAGCCACCCCTGCAAATGAAAGCACCTTTAAGCAGACTCATCGCTCAGCGCACTCAATTAAAAATGACTCGGATAAGCTTCCTGGCCAGGGCTTCTTATGTGTTTTACCCAGCTGCTGAGGTGAATGGGAGAAGGCCTGAGATGAAGTATCATGGATAAGCGTGGAGAAGAGGCCATTTGTCAGTGAAGTAAGTCAATTATAATTGTACTATTTTTTTATTTTTATTTTTTTTACTTTGATTGCAGTGCATGCACTATCAAGCCCAGCATGTAGCTGTGTAGCAGCCACCAGGCACGCAGGTGTTATATACCGTATGTATTCACTCGTATGCTGTATTCCTGAACATACTACATATTTATGCAAAGATGTATGCTGGTGGGTGGTTGTGAGTATTCACTCCTGTCACCTTGGAATGGTCTACATTAAAGGACTGCAGTCTGTTGCTATGATGTTGTGTTCCGCCTGCTGCATTAGTATGCATGAGGCTCTATGCATAATATTTCCAACAGCAAAAGTCAACTGGTGACATTTTTATTTTCCTGCAGAAATTGCAAAAACGCAGAAACAAGTAAAAAAAAAAATGTTTATATTGCATCTCATTACAGTGGGCGTCTCGGGGCATCCTAATCCTGTTACTTTGACTGGCCTTGTTTAATTAGTTCAGTAAACCTGAACTGATTTAATTAGCTTCACAAATCTCTCACCAGATCGGGCGTTAGTTATACATCCACTGGACATATCACCAGGTCCCACAGCGGCTTCAGGGTCTGCAGCCGAGAGACTGTAAAAAGTACAGTGAAAGATTTTCAAGGGTGGGGGCATTTGAATGCTCCACGCTCCATAGCCTACATATCTCTGCCTCTCCGTCTCGCCTTTGCTCACTTTCTTCTTCAGCCCTCTGCCTTATTGAGGCTGACAATGGACAAGAGCAGCATGGCGAAAAGTAATTATGAGGAAAAACTGCATAGCTGCCCACGCAATCATCGGTGTCAGAGGCCACACAACGTAACACGGGGCCTGCTTAAATGAGCCCGACAAGCCCAGAGAATATTAATTTTCTCTCCCCTGATTTTATCTCCTTGCACATGTATTATTAAACCTTCCCCCATCAAGGCCACAATATGAAAATGATGAATGGCTGCGGAGACCGGCAATGCGCTTTGTGAAGGTGTGCGAGACACTGAAAGGGGTCGAGCTACAGGTCAAACAGACATGAGAAACAAACACGGCAAGTACAAAAAACAAAAAAAAAAAAAGTCACGCACACACATGCATGGACGCACTGCAGGAGATGGCCTCAGTGCTCTGATTGGGGTGTTGACCAAAATGAGAGGTTCGACGCCCCTCTGGCCTAATCGTGAATGGTGGGTACACAGCCTGTAATAACCTGCCACTTAGGTGCCCTCGCACAAACACACAAATACACACGGAATTGGCTGCACTGCAGTCCAAAAAGAGCCAAAAGTTGGAATAACAGGTTGGCCCTCCTGATTGCAGACCCCTCGGTGTGTACAGGCTCCGCCAGCTCGTGCAGGTACACGCCGACTCATTACACGGTGTTCGGGTCCAATCAAAACAACTCGGGCTTTGGAGAGGGATCATAGACGGGTGTACCGTGTCTACAGAGGGGGGAATATGCTTTGAAAGAGCCACTCACTTTGCGTCCCTCTGTAAATAGAAACCTGGAATATGATCGCCCCCCCTCCAGCCTGAACCATGTTCAATTTGAAAGCAATACATAACTTCCTGCTCTCCTGCTCTGCATGATGTCCTCCACCGTGTCCAGACTCCTGTTGCCAAGCTGTAATGAGGGAGCTGGCAAGTTACCCAAGTAAATAAGTAAAGTTTCAAACAAGGTTCATATACTGTATACATATGCATATACAGTATGTATATATATATATATATATATATATATATATATATATATATATATATAGAGAGAGAGAGAGAGAGAGAGAGAGAGAGAGAGAGAGAGAGAGAGAGAGAGATATAGATATAGATATATAGGTTTTCCTATATTTATCATGTTAATGTCAAGATGATCCATATATCCACATAAATTATTCAACAAAAACAACAGCAGCTATGTGGTATGACATCAGAAAATATGCAGGCAGCATCAGTATGCAGGCAGATAGTGAGTGCATATGCTATAACGTGCGTCCATGTTTTCTCTCCGTCTAAAAGACATGTATTAAACATATCATTTCCCTCCTTATGGCCTCGATCCAACTCGCATCCCTGCACGATTATGTATCTCAGCTGTCAATCGTCACTCCGGGTCTTTACACGAGTGTGTAAAACCGCCGATATACTGGACACATGGCGCACAAGAGTCTGCTGACAGACACACACACGCGCACAAGGCAGAAAATTACAGGTTGATAAGAGGCTGCAGTGGGCATGAGAGGGGGAAAAAAGAGAATTGTTCTTTCATGTGATATCACAACAGATGCCAGCGAGGGGGAATGTGATGCAGTGGATATGGGAAGCCTGAAAAGGTAGAGCATGAGGACATGATGTAGCTCAAATGAATAGCAAGGCTGCTGTTTGATCGCCTACACTGACATCCTCTTTGCTGAAGTGAAAAAAAAAAACAGTCAACATGTGTGAGTTATTATTATTCAGTTATTTTCTTACCATTTCTTTATTATAGGACACAGGATTTAAAAAATACAATATTGATGGTTTGAGCCTTTTCTTGCCCTCCATACTAAGTAAGATGAGTCAGATTAAATGTCTGTATCATTAGCCTTTTTTTGCTGCTTGTGCTACTAAAGCTGTGCACTTCACTATGAAGTAAAAAAAAATATACAGGGGGTCCTCGAGTTACGACGGAGATCCGTTCCTGAGAATGTGTCGTAACCGAATTTCAACGTTAGTCGGAACATACATTCATTGTGCCATTGTGCTTACATTGTGCCACTAGATGCCGCTATAACACCACCCTACAATAAGAGTTTATTATGGGGAATTGCCTTACCGGCTGCCGCTGGACCCCCCCCCCCCCCCCCCCCCCCCCAGCCGTCCATTTCACATAAGTAAACACAAGGCAGAGTAGCCTAGCTGTGCTGTGGAGGTGCTGGAGAGCCGGCAGGTGCGCTGAGAGACAGAGAGAGCGCTCACCAACTAGTTCCC
>JAFBJQ010002251.1:95228-119191 GCA_016785345.1 Trinectes maculatus
GCAAACCGCTGAATTGCCTTTTTTGTCCCTCTTGACACACCGTAGGGGTTGAGATCACGAGTGTAATGAGCATTTCCTTTAGATTTCTGATATCAACCGTGTAGACCCTGTGTTGTGAATAAACCTACGGTATTACCACGATCCCGAACGCATCTGTATCCGTGTGCATCTCCTTACCGGCTGCCGCTGCTCCCCCGCCAGATGTCCATTTCACATAAGTAAACACAAGGCAGAGTAGCCTAGCTGTGCTGTGGAGGTGCTGGAGAGCCGGCAGGCATGCTGAGAGACAGAGAGAGCGCTCACCAACTAGTTCCCGTGCAAAGTCTGTACGTATTTACGAGGCAAACCGCTTAAGCCGAAACAAGGAAGTTCACGGGAGATGTGTCATAACTACGAAAACGACGTAAATCGCGACCGTCGTAACTCGAGGACTCCCCGTTACAGGTAAAATGCTGTAGCTTTATTACTAAAAAACTATCGTTGAACTTTTACACCCGGGCAGTTTCATTGGATCCATTTATCTCCATGAAATTGCCATAAGGGATTGCACCTTTTCACTTTAAAAAAAAAAGTCTTTCCCAACAAAGCTGCACATCAGAATGTATTTCTGGGTAAAGAGGCCGCCACCATTCACCATTCACGAAAATAAATTGAAGTTTTCTTAAGTAGCAGGAAGGACTAAACCTTCGGGTGCTGAAATTCAAAGCCATTCACAGCAGCCCCCTCAACCATTTAATCCTCATACACAGAGATTTACCTACACTGCTTGGATGTTCACCAAGACACACATCACAGCCTCTTGTTCTCTATCCCTCACACACACACACACACACACACACACACACACACACACACACACACACACACACACACACAGCCGTCACATGCTGGTCTAACGTGTCCTGAGGATACAGAACATCCGAAGGATAGCAACACTGCTGAGCCCAAACAAAATCTGCCGGCCCATTAAATGAGGCGTGACTCAGGAATCGTGCATAATTCCTCTTGATGGTATCTCAGCGTGTTTTAAACTCATTTATATAACGACAGTGATTCACGGAGGAGGCGAGCAGAAATGGAGCAGAAAAAGAGCATATTGAATCTGTTGAGCATCGCGAGAACGATGTCCCCGAACGTGCAGTTGGGCCGTTAGCATAAGGTCGGCGTCACCATATAAGCTCTGGAGGTCAGCTCTGTCACACCGTGGCACAGACGATGAATCAAAGTGTTTCTCCTCAATTCAATCAGCTCATTGTCTGCAAATGTGTAATTAGAGGATTTCTGTCCACATTTCATAACCTAGCTGCAAAACACACACAGCCATTGAAAAGCACAGTTTGTCGTGCATCTGCTTTTGGATGCGTCGACAAGCAAAGAAAAGTGAGAATCACATGCTCCAAAAAAGAGACAGTCTCTGGTATCTGCCACCTGGGAGGTCAAAATGAAGAAGAGAAACACAACAATAGAAAATGGAAATGAAAGCAGCTGCAATAAAAGCGGCTTCTCAGCTTTATACCGCTTCCCGTGGTGTCTGTGAGCAGGAGGAAAACGTGGCTGGGTAAACCAGGTGGCTTTGCTGGAACCGTGGGATCACCGAGATGGAGATTAGGGAGTTGCCGGGAAAACGAGAACAGCCAGGGTTGTCCTCTGTGAGTAGAGCGGCTTAGATGGCAGCACTGCCACTGGAGATACCGAATCATCACTTCTCACCTGTGAAGTGACTCTCAGCTTTTTGAAAGAATATACTTCTCGAGGCAGTCGTCCCATTTGGAATCGGGCTCCTTAAAATAAATAAATAATTTTTAAAAAAAAACTTTGCGTGGCACCATCGAGAAATGTATTTGATATTTGTGGAACTGCAGTCAGCCACTTATCACTGAATTATGCTAACGCGCTGAGAAGGTGTCAGATGAAATGGAGGTGAGGCACGGAGGAGACGAGGAATCCATTAATTCACACAACAGAGGGCCAAACTACCTGAGCTGAGGACGGGGGGGGGGGGGGTTGTGCATGATTGCAGGGGGGTGTAGCTTTGATGGCAGTCTCCAGGAAGTTAAAACTAAATTTCGTTGCAGTGCTGGAAGTTAAAGTGATGCATTTTACATAAATGAAACAGCGAAGTGTGGATGGATGGATGGATGGATGGATGGATGGATGGATGGATGGATGGATGGATGGATGGATGGATGGATGGATGGATGGATGGATGGATGGATGGATGGATGGATGGATGGATGGATGGATGGATGGATGGATGGATGGATGGATGGATGGATGGATGGATGGATGGATGGATAGATAGATAGATAGATAGATAGATAGATAGATAGATAGATAGATAGATAGATAGATAGATAGATAGATAGATAGATAAAGAAAAGGATGTCATTCCAGCAGATGACTGTTTGATGCATATGTTATGTGATGCATTTGGCAGTAACTCACGGCTCTGGTGAGGTAATGTTGTCAGAACTTGCCACGAGGTCTGATCTCAGCTTTGCTTTTCACCTGCACCAGCATGTGATAATTGGATACTGTACGCTGCCTGATAATAAACTGTGAAAATACTTTTTTAGACATAATAACCCTCCCACCAGCACCGGCTTGCTCTCAATAAGAGCCCCGCGCTGCGAGCGGACGCAGCTCGAAGTGGAGGATACAAATGCAAGCAAAAACGAGCCGCAGGGTTTGTATCCTTTCGAATGAAGTGAGAAGAAAGAAAAGTCTCCGGGGAGGCCGGATCACTTCCATTTTGCATCTCCGAAGAATTAGACCAAGTTAAACAGAGGCACAGCGCGACAAAGGGGAAGAGAAACTTGATGCCTAGCTGGAGATATGATAATGGATGTCTCACACCTCTGGGTCATTAAATAATTATCTTGTTGTGGGTTTAAGAGCTCTCGCTTAAAGTAGGATGTTCCATCACTGACGTCTTTAGATGTTCATACAGACAGAAGAACTACAGCCTTAAAGTGTGTACATTGTGGGATCTGGACGTGTTAACAAACATTATGTCACGCTGGATCTATTATTCACGTGTCTGTTTGTGCCTAACACTTTGAAAGTGGGCTAAACTATATGGGACTCGGTAAAGGGTTGTTGAGATGTTAGGGTAGATGATCATTTAATAAAATGTTAATATTTGTGTTAACGACAAATCTGCTCCTCCCTCATGTCTCTGGGATCCATAATGAAAGAGACCAATAAAAAGCTACGTTTCCAAACTGTGCTGTGAGAAAAAAAGTCTCCTCTTCGATTCCACTTTCTTATTTCCTGTCTCCTGTGCCTTTTCCTGCCCCCCCCCCCCTCTCTCTGGGCTTTAGTGGAACAAATCATTAGTGACACATACTGCTGTTTTTCTCCGGGTGAGCCAGGCTAATCCTGACACCCTTTTTTACTCTTTCACTTTACGCCCTGACCTTCCTCCTTCCCCAACACACTGCACACTGGGATGTGTAATATACCCCGCTAGGAGCAGGGGGTGCCTGCGGTGAGGGTCCTGCTGGGTCGCGGTGGAACCCGGGCCACAGACAAATCTCTGTTCACAGATGGCTAAATTTGTGCCTGATCAGAGGTCTGCTTTCCTGCCAAGAGCTGAAATGCAGTTTGGAAGCATCCGCAAATTCCTGGCCACTCTCTGACTTAATAACTCGTCTCCATCGTCTCTTTCCTTGCTCCATGGAAAGAGGGGGACGCTTGGAGCCGCTGCGGCACATGCCAGGAGCAGAAAAAGAGGGCGGGAGGCAAGCAGATGCTTGTGACAGTAATGAGGGTCCCCGTGATGGCGGAACAATCAGTAAGGCCTGAACACGCAGCTCACACACACAGCAAGGGAGTAATGGGCTGGCAAAGGCCCAGGGCCAGCTTCAGTGGCATCGCCGCACACTGCATGGAGAATAACGCAGAGCAAAACCACCGCCATCACCGTCAACCCCTCAACCAAGTGGAGTCAAACCAGAAAAAAATGTTTATTTGGAGCAATGCAGAAAACCCCAGTCTGGTTCACGTGGATCAGCTCAGTGTGCAGCGAGAGCGAATGAAAGAGGAGGGAGGATCTTCTGGCATCTCCGTCCGTCTGCCTCGTGCCAGGACGGCACATATGACATCCCAGTATGTTCCCTAAGCCTGCCTCTAATATGCACGCCAAGCCGTTCAAAACGGGAGATGGGAGACATTGTGGGAGACACTGACAGTGAGAGGGAGGTTCAGTCCGATAAAGCCAGGGCGGGGAGGGGGGGAAGGCAGGCGGCACATGCAGAGCGCCGGTTTCACGCTGCCGCAGAGACGTGTGAAGAAGTGGGGCGGAGGAGCGAGGGCACGGTGAAGAGAACAAGGGCTGAAAATAGCCTGGGATGAAAGAAAGTGCGAAAATGCAAACGACAATGGATGAAGGCAAAAAAAAAAAAAAAAGAAAAGTATGCATTAATATATTCTAGACTCGCGCCTACTCACCCAAACAGAATCCAACTCGAGTCGAATTCAGCTGCGTGCTGGATAGACGCTGGACAGTTTTAGCCGAGGAGGATTGATTGCAATCGATTATGTCACCGCAGGAAGTGGTAAGTGTTTATCCGTCGCCCCCTTTAAAACCGACAGATCAATCCACTCAGCAAGACTCGGTTAGGACGAGGAGGAAAAAGATTCTATGCATGGCACACACGCCAAATAAAAGGATTCATACCAAAGTGCTCGGCCCTGTGCGGCTGCGTCTGAGGTGATGCGTTACCCGTGTGCGCTACGCCGCGTCGCTGTGACCTTTGGAAATTGCTCATTAGGTTGACGTTGTGTTTTTTGAGCAAGTTTATGCACCTACTCAGACACATAAATGGCCTTTAAGGCGGCGGTGTGCTTTTGTTTTTGTTGTCGAGACAAGGATGTGTTGCGTAAACGACAGTCTGTGCATTTGTGCGTGTGCATGTGTGTCAACCTTATGACTGGGACCAGACTGGCATCAGTCAGTGTGCATTACTTTTCCAGTTACAGTGATGCATCTGGCCCGTGTTTATCCTAGCATCACCCCACACAGATGTAAACAGACAGTGACACAATTACACACATAGGCACCACCACCCAATTTCCTGTTCCCTGCTTGACGCCTGGGAGACAATTTGAAACGGTGGGTCCATGGACGATCGGCCCTCTGCTGTAATTGGGTCCCTTGTCACCCGGCAAATTCATGTCAGCATTGGTCACATGGGATACTAATCTAAATGGCATCAGTGTCCTACTTAGTGTGTGTGTGTGAGCCAGAAAGCGAGAAAAAAAAAGGTGTGGTAACTTTGAGAAACGAAGTGCGTGGCTGTTTGTAAATGATGTGCAGGGCTGTCAGCGGGATACACTGCGACAGAGTTACAGTCCAGCTGTGACTACAGCAACTGGTTCAGTCTTTCCTGCAGCCTTCCAACGTAAACATCTTATATGAAGCAATACACACTGCTGTGGCGGATTCAGTACTATCTGGTGCAACAGGTCAAAGGTCAACAGTTTGTGACATGCAGATCTCAGCATGGTCAGGACTGAGTGGTTTGACTGTGGGGAGAGTAGACGTCAGGGGTTTATTTGAACACAATGGCAACGATACAAGCGTAAAAGGGGATAAGACGAACAATGTCAGAGGGCTAGAATGTGAAATTCATCAAGATCCCTTTCACTAATCGGAATTAAATTTTCATCAAGGCCTTTGTGCAATGAATATAAATTACCTTTTGAGAACGGCCGTTTTTTTTGCTTCCGTGTGTCCTTTACAGGAGAAGTCACTTGGGTGGGAATACGACTAAACTATGCAACGATGGAGACGTGTTTTCATTATGTTCTCTGTAAAGCTTACAGAGAATAGTCTGACGAATCAACCCCTTACATCCACACTGAAGCTCCATACAGCACAAGACAAGACACTACTCACTGACGAACTCATGATGATGACACTGTACTTCACAGCAGATGATGCTCAACAAGTACAAAAATATATACCATAGCTATTTCACCCTACCTTTGAGGAGAAGTGAAATTGTATGGAGTGTGTTTCAGAAAAGGATCTATAAGGAGTCGGGATTGATTTACCAATTAGTTATTTCAAATTCAGTGACATATCTCCATCTGTGATCCAACACAGCTTCAGCAATGGAGACAGCTGATGATGATGTGCTGCACCTGTCTGCACTTCAGACAGCAGCGAGCTGATCAACGCTGCCTTGATGACAGGTGGGAAGTCTGTGAGCTACGGCTGGAAACTCGGAGAACAAGTTAGTACAGTCGACTGTGAAAGTCTGCGAGTGCCATCTGTGGGGGCTAAGTGATGTATGAGGAAGCTACTGACACAATAATTGCAGGCGTCTAGTAATCAGGCTGAGAAATAAAAAAAAAAAGCGAGTGTGAAGTAAAGTGCTGGAACGACGGGATGGATGGAGAGAGAGAGAGGCAGAAAGTTTGAGTGAGAGGTTGATAATTATCAGCGGGTGCACATTAAGCAGTGCCAGACTTTTCTCTGCTCTTACCACTGCACTTACACAGTGTCAGACTGGACGTCAGTTTCAGGACACACATCAGTGTTAGTGTGTGTGTGTGTGTGCGTATATATACATTGACAATCTTTTGTATTACGGGAATATTCCATATATAAAGGAAGCAGGACTCTCATACGGTCAGGTGGGTAGGACCGGACATTGGATTCAGGTGCATGTCAGTTCTTTTAGGAAAAGATAAATGTCAGGCGTAATGGCCCTTAAAACGCCTTCCCCTGATGAAAGCCATCAGTTTGATCTGATGGGGCCTGAACATCTTGTCCTGCACCTCGCAGGAGCGTATTCCCAAAACGAGCGCCCTTCAGACGCATCCCCAGGGTTCTTCAGCTGAGAGCCCTTTAATGGTCCAAATTAATGCCTGTAAGCTATCAACCAGCGCAATTTCGTTTTCTTTTCTTTCTTTTTTTTTTTTCGGCCGAGAAGCTTCATCCCACAACCTTCCAGTGTCCTGACTGGCAGCTGAAGTGACTGCGCTGTGGGTAATCTCATACCTTCTGACTGAAAGACCAAATGCTGGCAATTAACTAACAGGGACAGTCTGACCCACGTAAAAGCTACAGCTGAATCAAAATATTCAAATGGCTCCATTAAACTTTCTTTGACAACCCCCGAATCCATCACTGCCCACTCCCCTTCACCCACTCCCAACCCCTGTCCCGGCTCCGAATATCCCCTGCTGATTCCTACCCACGCTCTGACGACCACGGTGGTAGTGGGTGGGAACGGCCCATCCTCGCATGTAAGGTACGTTCACATCTAACATACAAACTGAGGACCAAACATCAGCCTCACAGCTGAGAAACTAAGGAGGGAAGGAATAGAAAGGAGCGCAAACACCACCAATACACGGATAGACTGAGACCCACCCCCTTCTTTTTGATCCCTGCACATCTAAATTGGTCCTGTGAAGCCGAGTCGGGGGAGTTGCATTAACTTGCCAGTGCCACAGAGAGCAGTGTGGGAACGCTGTCTACCAGTGACAAATTACTAGTAATTGTGTGGCCTCTCAAAACCATCCACGGCGCCGCCGCCCAAGTGCAGCGTTTCAGAGGAGCCATGAGAGACAGGCTGATGAGAAGCTGCCTATTGATTCCGGCTGTTGTTCCGAGCGGGAGAGGAGATACAACATGGAGCGTGTGTGGTCCCACACATCCGCTAAAACTCAGCAGCAATTTATACAAACACACACACAAGAGAGAAGCTCTTGAAAACAGAAGCAAGTCAGTCTCCTTTTACCTGCACAAACGAAACAGCGAGGAAAAAAGAACGCGCTCCTCCTACTGCACCAAGGTCAAACATTCCCACACACAGACAGTGAATAGCCAGGCCAATTATGAACGGCATAACAGCCACTTGCAATACCATTTCATTCAAGGCTCCATATTTTCTATAGGACTTAGATGTTGACATCTGTGAAGAAATGCACAATAACACTGTGTTTTCCCAGCATGCAGTGCAATCTAGGCTGCAGCGGAAAGGGTTAATAAAAAGGAAAGATGACTTCATCTTTACTAAACCACCTGCTGGGATAAAACGACAACGACAAAAGAGTAATGTATGAAAGAAAGACGGAAGAAAAACAAGCATCAGAAAAACATACACACGAGCTTCAGCTACTCAAACCATGGTCCTGAACTTCAGTTCGGAAACCGGAAGCACTGATTGGGTGATTTGTTTGCGTTGCCGGCGCTCCTGAAACGTGTCTGGGAACATGTGTTGATGGATGTGTTTGTGGCTGGGCTCTCAGCCTGTAACGCCCAGTGTGGGTGCCGGGGGGGGGCTGAGGCAGCCTCAAGGTTACCCGCCTGACACCTAAACAGATGGATGCTCCACATCGTAACTGTCTGTAATGCGCTCAACTCAATCATTCGCTCTCCCACTCCCCTCCCCATCACTCTCCTCTCTGCAGAGAGGAGCTGTACTGTGTTTTTATATATATGTGTGTGTGTGTGTGTGTGTGTGTGTGTGTGTGTGTGTGTAGGTGTGTGTGTGTGTGTGTGTGTGTATATTTTGAAAGATGAGGAGAGCAACTCATGATTTTGTTGATTGCACTACCATTGCTCCTCTCGGGGACGACAACCGCGCCGTAAGGTTGTTAGCCGTTACGCACTTAAGTTGTGTCTTTGTCCTAAAAGAATAACATGTACATAACACAGCAATTTGAAAAATGTGCTTTTTTTTTCCTGAGAATAGGACAACAGATCAATATCCATCTGCTGTCTGCGTGGTATGATTCAGAGGGCTAAGAGAAAAACAAACAAACAAACAAACAAACCCTGGAAATCTCCCTGAACATAAGTCAGCCACTCCTATTCAGTACTCAATAGGAATAATGGATTCAAAACAAAGCACTATGTGTGCATATGAAAATAATGTAAACGATTGAAAATATGGAAAGTTGCTTATTTCTTTATCATATGCATGTATTGAGACTCATGATGTGCAACATCTGCCGCTGGTCTCCATCTTTTTACTCGTTTGCCAGTCTCTGTCTTTAAGCCCTGGGGCATATAAGCTCCACAGCGCCGCACATATATACAATTATACCACGGCTCTGAGCGCGGCTGTGACACATCGATTGACACAAGCGACAAGCCTTCTTATCACGCTGACATGATGCAGTGCCGGCCAAGCACCATTAGCCTGATCAGCCAATAGCAGAAGAGCTCGTTAGACCCACTGCACCACCCCGACTCCCCCGAGGGCCGGACATGCTGCTCTGGCTCCAATATAGATATTATGAAACAAATAAGAGGAGTGATCAAGTGACAGGGAGAGGAAGATTATATTATAAACCTTGGAGGGACAACTGTGTTTCAGGCAATTCCACTTGGCTGATGATCGGCAATTACAGCTATAAAGGCACAGTTACGCAACAACAGACATTGTTTCCTTAAAGCAGCAAAGCTCCATCATCCAAGTCAGGGTCCTGTGTAGGATACTGCAGGCCGGATTAGGCTACCAGATCATGTGCAATCCTAGCTAACGCGATCGCCTCAAACAACAGTGAGATCATTTTAAAACATGCATTCGGGATAGGTTGTGCCCTGAGGACAAATCATCCGCCGTGGGACCTGTGTGGCCCATTTCTGATCTACCTGCGGTATTTATAGGCAAATGTTCCCATATTTCCATGCTCCACTTCGAAGCCCTCTTTAGCCAAAACACTACTTTCACATAGTGTACAAAAGTTTCTTTTAAGCATTTTGCAAAAAGTAAATCAAGATATCTTCTTTCTGCTCCCCACCGCAGGATTAATTGCAATATTGATTGGTTTCATTGGCTGAAATAGCCGTTATTGAAGTGCAATCAAAAGTTGCTATATCTGCTATATCGGCCTAATCTGCACCACTTATAAAGACAACAGGTGTGATTATTTAATGCTCAGAGGAAAACATCTCAGGTGCATGAGAATATATAAAAATACCTCTTTTATATACCAGCAATGTATAGATAGTAGCATATCTCATTTGGTTGTTTGTTCTAATCCCACCACTCTTCACCGACGTCACGTCAAAGTGACAGCGAAGATTTTTTTTTTCCTGATTCTGTTGAGCTGACGCCTCGGTCAATCGAGGGAACGCGTGGTTATTGTTGTTGATTCTCCACTCAGCAGATCATTGAGGACCAGAGGAAACACAGCCTGTTCCTCAACTCCCACCACACTCTCTCTCTCTTTCCTTCTCCCTCGCTCCTCTCTCCCCGAACGACTCAAGCCCGATGCCGTCATTAGTTTTCTCTTCTACAGTAAAGGAGGCGATGTTGCTGCTGTCACTTATGTAAGCACTTAGCCAGATATGGTTACAGCCTTCTGAACACGCCTCTTGTGGTAAATCACAGGCACTGCGTTAAGCGAGAGCAGAGGCTTTGCCGGGATCATCGCTCTGATACACATTCATCACAAAATCCATCTCAGCAATTACTGATGTCAGCATCCAGCTGACAAACCGTTTCCTGTCGTCCGTCTTCAGCCTCGCTCTCCCTCCACCACTCTCTCCGTTTGTTTACCGCGTTCCCGAAAGTGGAACGATGCGGCGACCTTTGCAGAAATAATTCTATTACGCAAGTTGAGTAATTGCTCCGGATGTGGAAGCGCGTCCGCCGCTCTTCTCTCTCGGCCCGCAGCTCCCACGTCCTTGGATTTCAATGAAACTGTGCGGCATTCGTGGAGGCTGAGGTTCACTCGGGAAACAGGGAGGAGAGGAGATTACAAAGAAGAGGGAAACCAAAAAAAAAAAGGAGGCACAGAAACGAGATGACAGCGAAATGAAGATGAGCGTGATAAAAGCAGTGAGCCAGAACCAGGCTGGATGAAAACACTACCTCCCCCCCCCCACCTCTTTTTTCCTGAGCCTGCTGGGGATGACATCTGCCTTCACGTTGTCCAAGTGTCTCTGTAGTGTCTCAGCCCTGCAGACTCGACTCTTCACTGTGCCCTGTTCCCATAAGTAAAGGTGTGCAGTCACATGAGTGCAGGCTGCAGGGGTAAACGTCAAGAATAAATGGAAGGAGAGTAACTAGTTCCCTTTTCCTCTTTGCCACCTAGAGCCCTGTTGCCTTCAGTGGAGAAGTGAAGTGAGGGCACAGGCGCCTGGTGCTAACAACCGGATTCACAGGCAGAAATGTTCACTTGGCTCCGCTCGAGTTTCTGCACTCAGGTAGAGACGGAGTCAGGGAGGAAGACGATTACTGATATTTGCTGGATATTTGCTGCCAGCCATCAGAATGGGAGTGGAGGGTGGGGGAGTGGAGGTGGGGTGGGGGGGGGGGGGGGGGGGGGGGGGGGAGGAAAGGTGCAGAGAAACAGGGGGATAAGCCCCACTCCCACAGTGTTAATTAAAATCTCTCTCTCTCTCTCTCTATCAGCACTGTGTGGATCAGTCTGCCCACACTGAACAGTGACGTCGCAGATGTGATGGTGATGCACGATGCTGGATGTTGCCGAGTTTAGCCGATCGCCCAGTGTTGTCTCCGTGATCCATGACTATAGAAACTATACAGCTGAGGGTTTGTGGTGGGGGCAGATTTAAAAAAAAAAAAAAAAGAAAAAAAAGAAAAGTGCAAGCAGTGGGGGGAAATAAGAGGAAAGCTGATTTCATGCTCAGGAGATTGCATCTCATTTTCTCCCAGCACAGAGAGACGTGGAACGCTCTTGCTTGAGGATTTACTGGCCCCTAGTGGTGTGTGACTGCACTGCACTGAGCTGATGGAACCTCACGGGAGCACAGGCTGAGTCAGAGTCAACATGAGGAGATTGGGTCGGCGGAGGGGAAGTGAAGTAGATGTTGCTGGCCACTATCTGAAATGTAAACTGCAGCGAAGTTCCAGAACCAGACTGCCTTGTTTGCTCGACTTCTCTTTATCCCTTTCTCTCCGCTGTTTGTTTTCCTTTCCTCCGGCTCAGGATGGGCTGGAAGTGGGAAAGTGAGTCAACAACAAAATCCACATTAAGGACAACGGCGCTCAGTTACGACTGCTATTATATGTTTGGACAGTCCAGTCGATATCAAGAACCAAGACTCAAGCTTTCAACGTCAGTGTCAAGATAAGAAATGCGCTTCTGTCTCGGCCTCTGTGTTTCAAAGAGAAAAACATCTGCGCTGATATGAAATCGATGAAGCCTGTCTTTGACTCGTCCCAGGCAGCGCCAGGAGGTGAATTAAAGAAGACCTCTCATTACTGAACACACAGACGCACAGCTGCCATCAGCATGCGAGAACTCGAGCTGATTATTCTCCCCGCATGAGAACAGCCGCACCAGCTGATCTGTGGCGGAGGAGGCGAGAGAGAAGAGCGAGGAGGAGAGTGAAGCAAAAGAGGAAAATTGGGATGGGAGTGATATGGAGTCATAGGCAGGGGCCTGGTCTGCCATCAGTAAGGTCTGCAGCTCCACTAACAACCTGCACCACCTCATTAGTCTGACCCAGCAGCAGTATGCCCCCGCTATTAACCACTAAATGAAAGACCGCCAACCGTGATTACTGAGGGGAAGTCCCCTGTCGTCATGGGGATAATGGCTTCCGACACGCACACGCACGCATGATGCACACAAAACTCACACTTCCAACTTCCACAATCGCCATTTGAAGGGCGTTTATGAAAAGCCGATTGAGGCAGAAGTGGATATTTTACACATCATCAGTCACAGCCGTTTACTGCAAAGCTCACAATGAGAGCGAGCTCGGAACATCACGCAAACCTGTTAGGACAAATTGCCTCGGATGCAGCAAAAAAAGAAAAAAGAAAACACCCTTGACAATTGCCAGCATCTCTCGGTCGCTTCATTTAAAGATCACATGGAGCTTTCAGCGCCACTTTCATACAGCAAATCCGACAAGGGCTGAACAGACACATGAGTCAAACAGCCCCAGAGTCCTTGAGTCAAGGATGTATGACTCGCTGTTTGATTGGTGCATCCAGCTGAAGTGGGAATGGATTTGTATTTGAGTGTGTTTGTAATTTGAATTAGTATAAATTGACTGCATCAGAATGATGTCTACTTACACATATGACTGTAGTGGTGTAGTAAATGTGTAGTGTGTAATATGGCAGCTATGTGCACCTGGTGTTCACTGACTGCTGTGTGTTAAAGGAGGTTCTGCAAAAGATGCACCATGATGCACTTAGTTTGCCCCCAATTTGAAAAAAAACAAAACAAAGGATCATACACAACTTGACATTTTGGGTGCTAAAAGCCAAAATCCTTCAAACAATGCAACACAAGACTTCACCCAGCTCTCTCCAGAGCCCCAGTGGACATTATATGACGTGTTTCATACATCTTCAAATCTCCTTACCACAAACAAACAAACCGCGTAATGCCTCTTTAAGGAACATACAGTCACAGACAGGTACCATGGACAGCGGTACTCACGGTCATTGCAGTGAGTCCCAGTGTAAGACGTCATCGCGCAGTCACAAGTGAAGTTCTCCCACTGCTGGATGCACACACCCATGTTGGCGCAGGAGTCCTCCTGGCAAGTGGTACTTGGGCCTGGGGAAAAGTTGGGATGGATAGAGAGTGATAGAGGGATAGAGAGTAATAGAGAGTGATAGAGAGAGAGAGAGACCACAGGTGCACAGTTAAGCAACAACAGGAGTCACTGCTGAGTCTTTACGATGCTGGAGCCATGCAGAAGAAATGCAGAGACGTGGATAAACAGCATGTGGGTCACATGAAAGATCAAGGAGCTAACTGTGCCACCACAAGAAGCCTGAGCTGGAGAGCAGCACCTTCAAGACAGTCTGAGGAGTCCAAGCCGAGAAGGAGGTGCCATGTTTTCACAGGACCAACCACACTCAAGCAGAGGGAGCATCATCATCATCAGCATCCTCCAAACGACTCGCTGACGATGACACGCTGATCGCAGATGAACTGGACCCCGGCCCGGCTCATGTGACGACACAGTCAGCCCTCCGTCTTTCTGAGTGGACGTGGACTCGCATGCGGTTTCTCATCATTCCAACACGTGCCGAAGAAGTTTTAGCAGGGTAAAACTTGGAACACCGCATCACCCCAACGGACAAGCAAGACGAGACACAAATCCACGACCTTTTGACACGTGACTCACGGATAAAGAGTTTTAAAAAAAAACGGTAAACGTCTTTACAAACTGTGAAGACGGCGAGCGCTCGACACGCCAGACAGACAGAGCTCATGAAGAGCAGAGCAGAGAAACAGAGAGCCCTCATGGGTAAGAGGGTATTCAAAGTGAAAGCTGATGTGTGTTTGTGCCCCCCCCACCACCACCACCACCACCACCACACATAGCTCTCAGGTTTGAATACCTTTACCTGGAGGGAATGCAGATAAGAACAAGTGCACTAAAACAGACAAGATAAACAGTCCCCTGTCGGAGTTCAGACAGACGGGTGTGTGTGTGTGTGTGTGTGTGTGTGTGGGGGGGTTTAAACAGAGACCCTTGACACAGACCCTTTGCATAACCACGAAGCAAACAAACAAATGGAAATAACCTAGAAATAATTACAAACACAATGTGAGACAAAACTGCGATTACGAGCAACTGTCTTGTGCAGGACAGTGTGACGAGTAGGCGACAGTTGAGGTTTGCCGGCTGAAAACGCATTGAGTGTGTAACGCACGGCAGTGGCAGTCAACCAGGCATGGCAGTTATACTGTAATACTGTAATCTGATGTCTGTTAGCACACAGCGGTGCTGGTTAGATGGTGCAGGCGATGGAGGCTTTGGCTGGGTTTGCGTGCTGCAGCAGGAGGCCGCTCGCTCAGTGAAAAACATTCGCTCTGTGTCGAGGAGCGCAGACGATTCGTTATTTATTTATTTATTGTTAGAGAATAAGGAGAGACAGAGGCTCACCTCGGCTGACGCTATCTGGATGTGCAGTGGCACTGTGACACTGTGGTGCACTTGTCAGCTCTGACCTGTACTGTTGTAGTACTGTACACGCAAATTCTTTGCAACGTTATAAATCACGTGCACATAGTCAGGTAAATAAAACACATATGTCCACGTTGCTTCAATCAATTGCTTTTCCTGCCAGTTGCATCCCTCTCTCCCAAGTAACCTCTGCTGCATCCCAGAGACCTCATTGCCATGGTGACACCCACAATGCATTGCACACAGCAGCCTTCCAGGCAAACTGGCCCCCGAGAAGCGGAGTTTAACCCCTCTACCTTGCAGGTCGGCTTTGGTGAAACCAACTTTGCGCAGAGAGAAAGTAACAAACAGAACAAACAGAACAGAGCAGAGTGGAAACGAGTAGAGGTTAGTGAGGGAGCAGCACTGTCAGACTGACTCACGCTTGTGTATGTGCAGTCAATTTGGAATTTATCTTGATCTTTTGCTGCCCTCTACAGGACGGCCTGGGTAAAAGTGATGCTCTATCAACAGTCAATTGGTCCCAATTCTTTTGGCATGGCAATATGGTGTAATAGATAACCTAGCTCATTAAAAAACTATAATGAAGGGACAAAAATAATTATTATATTCTCGTCTAGAAACATTGTAGTTTTACTTATAATGAACATTTAGGATTATGAAAGCACTGTATAATGATCTCCATTTTAAAATGACTGAATGACAGCTGAACATATTTGTGTTGTGTTTTTTTATACAGGAAGTGCTTTTGGTTTTTAATAATAGTTTCTGGTTAA
The DNA here is from genome assembly GCA_016785345.1 of Trinectes maculatus. NCBI lineage: Eukaryota > Metazoa > Chordata > Actinopteri > Pleuronectiformes > Achiridae > Trinectes > Trinectes maculatus. Next base: position 110,883 of record JAFBJQ010002251.1, read on the forward strand.
AATATGTTAATGCAACGTAAACAAAGAAAAAAACAATGCGACAAAAAAAAGAAAGTAGGATTAGGATTAACAATGCCAGCGACTGGCTTTACGGGCCACTGAAGAACCATCTAATTAGACTAATAAATCTCATGAGGCAGGTCATGATTCTCATATGCCACAGGCAAGGTGTACCTTCACAGCCACGCTCGATCTGCCCGCTGCGGAAAAGGGCGTCATTGATGAGGTCTGGCAGGCGGCCGTTGAGGTCAACTGAGGCCAAGCAGCCCTGGAAACCCTCCCGGGAAACCACCAGCTTCGGCAGGTTCTGGTACATGTTGGGTCCCAGACCTCCAATGAACAGGTCACCTGAAGAGAGAGGGGGAGACAGGGAGACGAAAATCATATCATATCATATCATATCATATCATATCATATCATATCATATCATATCATATCATATCATATCATATCATATATCATATATCATATCATATCATATCATATCATATCATATCATATCATATCATATCATATCATATCATATCATATCATATCATATCATATATCATATATCATATATCATATCATATCATATCATATCATATCATATCATATCAAATCATATCATATCATATCATATCATATCATATCATATCATATCATATCATATCATATCATATCATATCATATCATATCATATCGTTTGAATTTCTCCCAAAACAAAGATGGTGATACCTTTAAGGTCGAGGTTCTTGGCTCCGTTTACATTCTGGGTAACGGACTTTGAGTCCACCTTGAGCGTGTGTGTGTTGGAAACATCGCGTGTGATGACCACGTTGTGCCACTGGTTATCGTTCAGCGGGTTGTCACTGTTCCCCTTCAAGAGACTCGGCCCGTTCCCAAGGTCGAAGACATAGTGGATAAAGCTGAGGAAGCAGGAGATGAACGCATTAGGGTGCATTTGTGTGTTGTCAAGGTTGTGCGTTAATTCTGTTAACCGTGAACTGAAAACACCAACATGCCACCATCACCACTGTCTCACTCACCCTTTGACCAGCTCGACAGCGATAAAGTCATTCCCGTCCCCGCTGTTGAAGATGATGAAGCCGTCGGGGGACGTGGTCTTGAACTGAAAGAACAGGTGCATTGTGGTGTAGGCTTGCAGAGTAGCCAAGCCCAGGTAACTGCCCTTGGTCTTGAAGGTCACGGGGTCGGCGATGATGAAGCGCATGCCGAACCGGGCGTTGAGCTCACAGAAGTCAATGTCGCCATTCTTGCACATGTCAATGTACTGCATGCCGTTAAACTTCAGACTCTGTGGGGAGAGTGAGTGACAGATGGTGTTAATACAGCTGTGAAGCATCATTTAACTCCATGGGGCTTAATTGGATTTTGTGTTTTGAGTCATCAAAACAGATCAGAGGAGGAAATAAGATAAGAATCTGTGCCTTTCATTTAGAATCAAGATGTAGTCTCACACGCATGCATCTCCTCGAAACAACAGCAACACAGAAACAGTCTGAAGATCTTTATCTGTTTCCTCATACCTGAAGATGCCCTATGAAGGAGGAAGGAGCAGAGGAGACAAAGCGCCTCTCGGTCAAGATGCCCGTCTCCACGTTGTTGAACTCCAGACGGGTGTGGTCGCCCGCCATTTGACCTGCGATGGAAGAGGGAGGAGAGAGGAGAAGAAACCAGGGGGTGAAGGGGGTTGACGAGGAGGAGGGACATGCAACAAAACCTAAACCTAACATTAACACACAAAAAAAGGAATGGTAAAAACTGATGAGATGGAATTTTCAGGATATAGATTCTTCTCTTATGGAATTAATTATAAGAGTCAAGACATCCAGGGCTTTCAGTGTCCAATAATTTATACCATTATTCATGAAACAATCAATATAAGAATACTGGCATATGTCTGTTTATGAGTTTTACAAGTTCACTGTCAGAATAGTTTTGTGAAAAACAATTAAGAAAATAGAGAAGCATGAATCAACATCATGCATGGAGAATGTAAAACAACACGTAGAGAAATACCTTCAGCCATGTCCTCATCCACTATGAGTTTGAAGGTTTTACCACGGCGGACTACTCGCACCGAGTGCCATTCGTTGTCGTTGAGCTTTTGTCCGGCATAAAGCACCTCGGGGCCCTTGCCTGAAGAGGAGGGTTAGTTAGTCAAGGGATGGGGGAAGTACACAAACACAAACGCAAACCAAATCTTTGTTTTTTGTTTTATGTTTTTTTTTTTACACAAGATGGGCCGATATTTATCTGGGTTTGTTGTTCAAAACACTTTCTCAGATAAATGCTAATACAATTGATTTGGAGATAGTAATTCACTCGCAAAACAAAAACTTGGTTTGGATCGGACAACAGAGGAAAACAACACAAATCACGACTGAGGCAAAAGGAAAGATAAAAACACTTGCTGTTACTCATGCAAGGACTCAAGATCTATGACAAGTAGAATTTAAGACTACTTATTTGCCACCCTGGTTTATGTCCTGTTAGCTGCAGTTTAAAGCAGCTTCAAATAGTCAGTGAAAGTTAAGTAGTTCATAAGACTAACCACTAGAGGGCAATGCAGCTCCACTATGTTTACGAAAAGGCCAGAACTGCTACATTTTCGTAGCCTGCTGTTACATTGTGATCCCTACTCAATATGCAAACTTTTAAATACGAGTCCTTTCCATGAGTAAGCGCATGTCTCCTAACATCATCTGACTGCCACATCACAGGCCTATACGCTCATACGCTGCACTATGTCTCTGAATAAGGAAATCAAAGCATGTGAGACTTTCAGCAATATTATTTCACAATCATTTCTAAAACATTATATCCGGTAGAGTAGGAACACAGGAAAAGATTAAGAACTAGACTAGTAGCCTGAATTATTTAAAAAAAAAAAAAAAGACCATTTAAAATTGATGGCGTACATTAAGTCAGATTTGCATAACTTTGATCTCTGGCTATTACTTTTTCGCCTCTTATCAGAGAAGTCCTCTTATCATTCCCCTGCATTCACACAGCCCTGGCCTTACATCTAGCACACGCGCTACAATCAAACATAGACTGAAGGAAGAAGGCTGCAGAAGAAGAATGTTGACTTACTGGTGTTACAGTTTATCCTGACACAGTCTAGATGGGGAGGGGAGAATAAGTGACAGATGAAATCGCATCCTTCAAGGTTATAGCTGCAGACATCCAAAAGCAAGAAAAACCACCTTCCGGGGACGGTCACATGATGCCGACGGCCATTTTAGCCTCACTCTAACGTACCAATACTGCTCCACATCACCGTACTGATTAAAGAACCTGTTTGGTTTCATTTGATCACAGTGCATGCAGGTCGTTAAGGGTCAAGTCATAATGGAGTTTGGCTTGATGTCGAATTCTTTAATTTCAGTGGTCGTTTGCAATTCAGTGGCCACATCGATTTCGCAACCCAGCAACTGCAGCCAAAAACTTGTACCAGTTTTCACACAGCAGCGATATGAAATTGAGTAGTTTCGAATCTCGCGTCATTAAAAATTGATGCTCTGATTTAAAGATCTCCGTCCCGAGATCTCCACTGGGCTTTTGGAGTTTTTCGGCAGGAGCGGGTTGAAATCCATGTGACCGGGCTGCTCATGTGCCGTCAACCGCAACAGAAAAGTGGGAGCAAACAGCCTCGAGCCACACAGCACCAGCTCCATACAGAGGCCTGAACATCAGCCCTCATGCATCCTCCTCTGGAAGTTATGGATTATCCAGCTGCATGAATTTACAGGATTACTTCGACTTATTTCAAAATGTGTTTTGATTTCTGTTTGGAAAACGGCCACATTGGACATTCAAAACCACACACAGTATATTTTTATAGCAGCAAGTGTAACCAAGGGGACTGCACCAAATAATAAAGAAAATAAAGTTTATACATTGTATATGTACCCACAGGGTTTGTACAGAGATCACTCTTATAAAGGCCTGCACTCTGTTTAAACATAAACCCCCCCACGTCGCCATCTGCAGGCGCGCTGGGTGCTGTGGCATCGGGCTGTTTGCCAGATGGGCCGCAGGCTCGGAGCCTTTGAAGGGGTGAGTGCCATCTTTGAACAAGGCATGGGAGATGCCAGCTAGACCAAGGGTTACCAATGGACAGACAGAAACATGAACCTGCTATTATGAGGAAAACAATTTTAAGAAAGACCACAAGAACATACCCATGTGATAAGAATGCATACAATCATAGCAGCACCAACACGTACTTGCATTTCTAAACAGATGGAAGAATGTAGTCTGAAATGTGGCTAATTGAATGCATATCTGAGTCGTTAATCGTAATGGTAATTTAAAAAGCGAAAAAGCTGTTATGTTTGCTATGTTCAAAGTAAAGAGCATCACTCATGTGGTCCTAATGTGTGAAGCATGACGTCTGTAAAGTGTTAGATTGATGGACATACTGTACAAAAAATGTACAACGACAAATAAGCGTCATGGCAGAAGTTTCAGGCAGGTCAACAACAGCGCATGCAGCTGCAAGACAAACTGATGAAACAGGTTTTAGTGTGTGTTAGGTCTGATACCAACTCTGGACCAGGAAGAAAACAGTCCAAACTATAAGGCCTCCTCTCGGATTCAAGGGGAGTTGGCCGGTTTATACGATACCTAGGTTGACAGTCAGCTTGACCCTCCCGCTGTCCAGCTCCAGCCTCAGCGTGTCCGCTGACTCGCGAGACGTGGCGGCCATGAGCAGGCCGAAGGCCCGCTGGGACATGAAGCGCAGGGAGACGTCCTCCGCCTCGGTGTGCATGACATTTGGCATCACCACTTTCATGTACATGCTGCCGTCGTATGACAGGATCGAAGACTCTGTGAGAAGAGGAGACGCAAGAGCATTAAAAACGAATGGTGAGCCAGGCACAAACGCTGTGTCTGTGTGTGTGTGTGTGTGTGTGTGTGTAACATCACCACAAAGCATTTTATCTCAATACTCATAAACTTGTATACACCTCATCTCCATCCGACAGCTTTGTTTATGCCACTAAGGCCTCTGATAGGATAAAGAAGACATATGAAGCAAACATTTGTATGCACACACACACACACACACACACACGCGCGGTGAAGGAATTTGCATTTCATCTAAAGTTGGAACCTACCGTACATGTTCCTTTGCATTTTATCAACACACACACACACACATATGTCCGTGCTGCAGCTGCATTCATCATCCATCGACTGACAGGTGAGTGTCTGTGAACCCAGGCTGCTCAGTGTGCAGAAAATTAAATCTTCATGCCTCTTCCGCCCCCAATCTAGAGACGTTGGTCGGTTAATTGCGAAAAGAGCGGTAAGAAGATGTAAACACCAGTGTCGAATATGCACGTGCACTCGCACGCCACGCAAATTACACACCATCAACCTCGAGGTGAAGCAGAAAACAGTAATGCGTGGATTGTGTCGGTTCCAGAGCTGCACAGCGCGACTGGAGTCTGTTTTCTTTACACGAGGGAAAGGGAAGAGAGTCAGAGTTTGTGTGGCTGAGTAAGAGAAAGACTGTCAGCAGAGTGGAGGGCTCTTGGGGAGGGAGGGAGAGAGAGATTAAAAATGTATCCAGCTGTGAAATACCTGTTGTGACACCTCAGCGTTTAAAGAGAAAATGGCCCTGTGGACTGGGAACGCTGCAGCATTTGCCTGCATCCAAGGATGAGGTAAAGCTGTAGGTGAGTGTCACATGGGCAAATCCCAGGAAAAGTTCCTGATGCAACAGATGAAGGAACAATAAAATAAATAAAACTGCGTGTGTTCAGAGGAAGGATCACAACGAGGCGCCTCAGCTTCTTAAGTCGCTGTCTACTCGAATCTGTTCTGTAGTCTATAGTGTTGTAAACATAAATACTCTCGTTGCCAGAGGGACGAGACAACAAACACACTCTGCCGGTTGCAAAATTCATAAATAAATTAGCGTGAGAGCACTGAACCGTTCATCTTCCAAAGAAATGCTGTCTTTAAAAAAAAGAAGATCCCACATTAGGCTCTGTTGCTTTGAGGGCTGTTGTCAAATCATCCTGGATGAACGGGACTCTGCGGGGACAGTAGCCTGGAGGATGATGAGACGTTGGCTGACTACTGTTCTGCAGGTTTTGAAATTGCACAGTCTCCCTCCTCCTTCATGTCTCCTTCCACAGATGGAGCCTCTAACTGACAGCGGTGTATATTGATCTGGGAGCCGGGTCAGGTCCCAGGCTCACACTACAAGAAGACAAACAAACGTGGGGAGAATCAATCGGCAGCTCAGAAAACTCCGGGAGACAGCGGGAGGACGTGGACAGAAAACCATAAACCACAGTGTCATGTCCACTCTGGACTCACACTGACACACACTGGAAATTAAGTCTGGGGAGGGAGCTGAAATCTTTTGTGCTTCATAGGTTGGAAGCCAACAAGTGGTTGAAGTAAACTACAGTGTGACAGTATGTGGAAGTAGGGTAAATGCACACTCAACCATTAGATTAACCTTTGAACTCCAACATGCTTCCAATGACAATGCCATGTTTGCCTAGTATGCAATCGCACAATCCTAGTTTTGAGTGTTTCCATGATATTTTTGGCTTTGGTTTTGGCTGCAGGGCAACAAGTCGCACAAAATGGAACTACGGCTGATTGACAGTCATTCGTTTCCTACAGAATACATACAGATTATTTAACATGCATAAGTATAAACCAATCAAACGCAGTGGGAGTCATTTGTCCCCTTAAAGGAGTCTGAGGGCACAAAATTGCCCTCAAGAACCAGCGTCTTAATGTGTTTTATACAACGCATTATTGCTCCGCAGTCAACACCATGCTGTTGTGAGTAGCAACATAATGGCGGCCAATTTGAGACGGCCTGCTTTGGCGCACAGCGTCCTTCAGAGGGCAACTGACATCAGTCAGTCTCAGCAGGGATCGGCTGTGTTGCAGTCAAATAGCTTTTCATTGTGTAAGAAAAGGAGCGGGACAATGTTTTGGTTGACCGCCGTTCAATCTATCAGATTCCCACTGCGTAATCACGTATCTGCTTAAAGCAACACTTTTCACCAGTGATCATAGGTGTAGTAATTTCTCCAGTAACTACAAACGTGTAGTTTGTACACATTTTTAACACAGCTCACTACAATATAAGTATTTTTGAACATAATAATAATTATCTTTAATAACAACAACAACAATAATAATAATAATAATGACAATGATAGTTATTATTATTATTATTGTTATTATTATTATTATTAGTAGTAGTAGTATTATCAGACAGTACTTTCTGTAATATTATCACTATAAGACATGTCCTGTGGGGTACGTAACACGGACAGTCATTACACTTTATTTGATGGTAAAGCCATATGTGACTGTACAAAAAAAAAGAAACCTCATCACTATTGTTCCCCTTAGGACTGCTATGCTAAGCTAAATGGCTACTTATGGTAACTTCATATCTGAGAAACAAGTGTCGGACCAGTTTAATAGTCAGAATGCTCTGTTTTACACAGCATTGGACTTATTTTTCCCCAATGTTCCTAAATTCCTATACCTTAATATATATATATATATATATATATATACCCGATAAACTACTAAAAACATGCTGCATTAAGCGCTGGTCCCCTTTAAGACTGTCTCAAGTTAGATATCGCAGTGTCTCAGACCGCATCGGATCATGCAAATCATCTCACACTAATAGCAGCTATTAAGCGTCACATTACATTTGTGTAGTGTTAAACATCAATCTCTGCAAACAGCGAGAACTGCAGCTGTGATTAAAGTCATCCATAGCCAGTGGAAGGAGAACGTAATCATGGACCTCAGCAAGGTACTGCAGGGAAATGCACTCCATGCAACCACAGTGCATGATCATTTACACAATGTATGGCTGCGCAACACCACATCGGTGTGTGTGAAAACTCACACATAACAGACACACACACACACACACGCATATTTCTTTAGAGAGATGTCAGCAGGAGTGAGGAAGTCATTTCGGATGGTAATTACGCCACCACTTGTCGGTCCGTGTGTGTGAGTGAGTGTGTGTGTGTGTGTGCTTTCCAGCAAGCCCGGCACTTTACATAATTAGCAGTCCAATTGAAGCATAAGATGGAGGAGGAGGAAAGCTATTAAGGGAGATGCTTCACAAATATTCAGGGTATACAGTAGAGGGGAGGGGCTGGGGGGGGGCAGTCAGAGCTTGTCAGCACACACACATGCAAAGTCCTGTTAGTCCTGTTCAAACTCTGCAATCTGCTTTCTCTCTCGCTCTCTCCGTGGTCCCACTGTCTACTTGCCCCCCCCCCCCCCCC
>JAFBJQ010002251.1:125249-155249 GCA_016785345.1 Trinectes maculatus
TCTCTCTCTCTCTCTCTGTTTTTTTTCTTCTTGCAGTTATGTTTTTATTTAGTATCATCACAAAAAACATAGATGGAAATGAATACCAAACAAAAGGAGTCCTTTTTTGAAATGTGCTAGTCAAAGGTGAATGTGAGCCGTACAGACAAAAATCATACAAAGACTGAAAACACGTTTGACTGTTCGCTGCATCCTTTACACTGTTTCTCTGTTTTCCCTTTCAGTTGTCATGACCAGTAATAAATGGTATAATTTCTTGACTTGGCACATGAGAAGGGGGAAATGAACACCAGGGGAAAAACAATTTTTCATTTCATGAGTTGGTTAAAAATAGCGTTGGAAAGTAAGTGGTGAGACCAGAAAAGGCAGATTAAATGAGAATTTGACAAAAGAGCATGCACAAAGAAGTGGGGGGAAAAAAATAAATAATAAAACCGACAAGATCACATTAAATGGAGTATTCAGTCTAACTAAAAAGCCAAATGTCAACCTATTCCAAGAGCTTTCACCAAATGGAAAGGTTAAAGAAGTGATTAAGAATAAGATGAAGGTTCAGTCTGTTCCATATAGCTGGAGATGGCGGAAAAAAAAAAAGCAAAAGCCTGGTCAACCTTTGTAATCAGCTGTGACCTGTGAGCAACCGGCGTGCGTCCATCCGCTGAGCTCAGCGGTCAAACGTGCACAGAAGCAGGTCAATAAATCTAAGATGTATTTAGGAGTGAGGCCTTTAAAGTGAGCAATAAAATGTTTGAATCAATAGCAAATCTAACAGAGAGCTGGTGCAGGGAGGCCAGTACAGGGCCCCCCCCCCCCCCCCCCCCCCCCCCCCCCCCCCCCCCCCCCCCCCCCCCCCCCCCGACTGATTGTGAGTCTCTTGTTGTTTTCCTAACGTGCCTGTGACTAAATTATGTACACACTCAATGAGGTCCATGTGCGAAAATATAGTAAATGTACGCAGGTCTGTTTCGACACATGGAATCAGAATCATATGTGGCAGTAATTAGCACCTGATGTTATGAAATGATGCACACAAAGGCAGCCCTGCAATTACACAAGTGCTATTATAGGGATCAGGGATTATGGGAGATTTTCAGAGACTTTTTTGGCCACCCTCTGTCTGTGGTGGGGTGGTGTGGGGGGTGGGGGGGGCTTTTAGACAGGCATTTATAATAGGCTGCTCTAACGCTGTTGGAACTAGTATTTAGCATATCTGAAGAGCTGACCCCAGCTGAATACAAATGACTTTGGCAAAGGCTTTTAAACATAATTAATAGGTTATCAAGTTGAGTGATGTGAGTTGTGGAACAATATTTATGCCTTTGCTTTCTTAGAGCCTATATACTTTCTAATCATTATCAATAGACTAATCATTCTACCCGACAAAGGGCACAATAATTATCAACTTAAGTGTCAACCATAACCGTTTTTTCTGCAAATGAGAGTTTGCAGCATATGACGGGTTATTGCATTGCAATCAGTGATTGATTCGCTTATCTTTTGCAAAGGTAATAAAAAAATTGTTGCACGATAGTTGATTTGAAAATCCGAATAAAACAAAATAAAAGTCACAACCAACCAGTAACACACGATACTGTTGAACCTAAGCTACAGCATAACACAGGAAGGTGACATGCATCACTGTCATTCAGTCTCTGTTCCGCAATCGCTGCCTGTGATTAAATTCTAAAAGCTGTGTGGCAGCCTATTATTTCACTGCCACTGGACATGAACGGAATGAGCAGGTAATTGCATGTGTGGGTGTGTGTTTCTCCCGTTATGAGAACTAATGCGACCGATGTGAGGAAGATGCGTATGAGTGTAGAAATCAGGAAATGTCGAAATGCTAAAAACTGAGGTTTTCCCACGTTCAACCAAAATATGGATCATAAATCAATCATATGTGACTTCAAATGATATTGAATACGATTAAATGCATCCAGCATTTGGCAAGTGCGCCGCAGTTGAAACTGTGTGTTGCCCCAGGGGCAAACGCTCAGACAGAGGAAGCCTGCAGCATAATGAGTGATGTCACCACTGATCTGCGTTGGACGCACTTCCAGCCATGAGCTCAGGCCTGGAGCCATCGCTCTTCCTCTCCACAGACAGTCGCCAAAACACACGCACTTACTGCATGTGGGCGGTGGCATCTTGGCGGGCAAAAATGCAATATGCATTAGACACAATCCAATCTGTCTCCAGTGGACTGGTGTGGCTTGAGTGCATATATGTGTGTGTGTGTGTTTGTGTGTGTGTGTGCGTGTGTGTGTGCGGGCATGTAGCAGGAAGTCAGAAAGAGGAGAGTCTCAGTGGGATGTCTTGGCGTTGGCTGGCACGCCGTCGGACAAACGCACTTCATTACAGGCCTATTTACCTGATTAAGAGGGGCTACTTTATCAACTGCACAGCACTCGGCAACAAACAGCTGTCTTCCTAAAAGCTGCCCTCCCACTCCCACACAGACAGACCCACACAAAGACTCACCGACTGTCTGAGCGTACTGACTCACTGATGAGCAGGTTGAATAGAGGCAGCGCGCACGAGTCCCGTCTCTCGGCGCAGCGGCTCTGATACTTTCATCTAATGCCGCGATAAGTCAAACACAACTCTTCGAACCTTTTTCACGTGCGGCAATGTCACAATCAGAAAGGAACAGGGCCTGGAGCTGCCTCCCAAAGATGAAGAGCGGGGGGGGGACAAAACCCCACCTCCCAACATCATCATTACAGCAGCAGGCATGACTCCCTTTCTCTCTGCTCTCTGTGGATCTGACTCCGGGCTACTTGGAAAGGAAATGGTTCTTCAGCATCCATTTTTAAAGCACTACGCCGAAACTGCAGTTAGACAAAGTGCTAAGTAACAAAAGCAACCTTCAGCACGCGTTCACCAATGATTACAGCTGACACACAAGCAAACCACAAAGAACAAATCAAGAACTTCCACACTACCACACATGCTCACCACTGTCATGGCAACAGAGGGCACCGTGCTGTATTTAGAGCGGGCCTTTTCCTTTTTCTCTGTGCCATGTGCGCCTGTTGGGGCAGCACCGAGCCAAGCTGCCCGGTTTGAATGCAGATCACAGACAGATGGGATTTTGGCAGGGCCGCGCTCCCAGTCGCAACCCAGACAAGAGAGGTCCATCAGGGCCAGGGGCCCCCGGCATGACACTCCTGCGGGGGGCACGCACACTGCCTGGCTGGTACAAACGCACACACACAAACACTCACAAGCGCTGGCAGTCAAAAACAAAAAAAAGTTAAAAAAAAGCTCTTCTAATCATGTGGATGGAAGCAGACATATAGACAGAACAGACACAGAAACATATGGTGCCATATGGAAACAGTGAATGATGATATTCATGGTTTTTTATGCATCGTGTTCAGTGTGTGAAGATATTCATCACGCACAGACACACACACACACACACACACACACACACACAGTGTGCGCGCTGTGGCTGGCACCCATGCTGACACTACATCTGTTTATGTGATAGCACGATGGACCTCTGATCACAGGTGCTGCCGTGTCTCATGGGCCAGGTTAAAAAAGACACGGCAAGCAGAGTGACTGTGAGTGGGTGTGTGAGTGTGTGAAGGGGGGGAACGGCGGGGGGGTGAGGGGATTTGAAGACAGAGGATGAAAAACAGATGCAGAGAAAAGGGAAAGAAAAAAACGAAAGCGACTGAAATCACCTGTGTACTAAACCTGACACAAATATGTTGTAGCAACATTCAGGGCAGAGCAGGAGGCGCTGCTGCGTCTCAGTTATCGCCTGGCGCGATCTTTGATCTCCTCACACAGACTAAAATATCCGTCAGCTCGCATTTTGGTTCTGGTAAACAGGAGCATGGAAATCGCTGGCGTTTTATTCCTCAGCGGAGGAGAGGAAATCACACGGAGCGGCGAGTGGCGTTTAATACAAATACGATGAAATTCACTCAAGACCTTCATCACCGCTGATTCCATTATATCAGCAATGCCACATCAAAAAGGATCAGTGTTACGAGCAGAAAGTCCCTGGCAAGGGCCAATCATTGTGATGTTAATGTGTAACCTTTGTGACTCTCCACAGGAAAGCACCAGTGTCTCTCATTTCAATGCCAGGTTGTTGTCTGATATTGTCACCGGGGAGCTCCAGAGGGCTGCTTGAAGACACAAAGGAAAAAGGAAATAACCTTGTACCAGCATGACTTATTATGCAATAATAATAATAATACTTTGTTGTTGTTTCTCAATATGTATTCTTTGGAAAATGAAATAAACCCAGCATTTTTCGAAACAAGGTGATTTCATCATCTGAGATGCTGCGGTGATCTGTTAGCTTCAATAATATTCCACTGCAAACTGGAACATGAGCAGCAGTTGGAAACCGCAGAAGCTTAACAAGATCCGACTTTTTCTGTGAAATGTTGCTGGACAAATTCCAGACCCTGCACAATTTGTAGATGTTGTTGTCCGTCTGGTTTGAACCCAGCGTGACCCCCCCGCCCCCCCATGCGCAGACTGCAGCTAAAAATAATAATAATAATAACAAAATGATAGTAATAATAATAATAATAGTTTACTTGGGGTCACACGTTTCGGGTTGTGACTGAAAAATTAAGATCGCTGACACCAGCATCCCAACATGCTGCTCAGGGAGGTCGACCCACACTGTGGCGGCTACAGCATCAAGCTGACAGGCGCTCTGGCTGAGGTCATTCAGACTGACGACAGAGCAGACCAACAACACAGCGGAGGGACTGCTGATCCCCCCGAGGAAGAGCTGGAGGAAGATGAAGAGGAACACAAAATCTGGGCCGCTTTGTCCGACCACACTAAACCCGACCTTCATTCGAGTAGAAAGGTGAAGGGGACAGCTGAAGGGTGGATGGGCAGATGGAAGGTGCAGCAAATGATATTACTAATAGCTTTAATTTAAATATTCTACAGACTCTCAAATCTTTTTACAACTGTGTATAACACCAGCTTGGACAGTGACGTCATCAGGGCTGACTGGTAACCTGACATTTATGTGTAAAACTGGTGGACTTTATGATTGTTTGCTGTTGTGGTTCTGGAAAAATGTTCGACCGCAACGCAAATGTGTAGCAACGTACTCCTTCCAGGAGGGATTCGACTCGCATTCGCCCGAGCGACTGTCATCCAGAGACATGAATTTATTCATGACCCTGTCACGGCCATTAGCACATTTCACCACATCTCAGGTCTCATTGTGCAAAGTGCAAATCAACTGTCGAACAGACTGAAGCTTTGTTCTGCAGCTCCCGCAGAGGAAGGAGGACCGGCAGGCCTGTGGGTTATCACCCAGCGGCAGCAGCATTTGCTGACTGACTGCTGAGATACCACCATTCAGACAGTGCTGTGTGGGAGGGAGGGGGGCAGCACGGAGGCAGCAGGGACTTTAAAGTGAGTTAGGGACATGGGACTTCACGTTTTCTTTCTGTGGGTGGAAGGTCGGTGAGGCAGAGTGTTTCCTTGCCGGTGCGCTCCCATGTTCCCACCTGCCTTTTCCCCCTTTGTGTACATACAACATGATGACATAAATAGACTCAACAATCAGACGAAGACAAGGTTAATGCCATCGGACAGCCCCGGCTCCCAAACTACAACTACAACTCTACACTAGTGCAATAAAAAATGGCCATTCACTTTATTTACTCATGAAAATATCAGAATATACAGTTGCAAGAAAAAGTATGTGAACCCTTTGGGATGACTTGGATTTCTGCATAAAATGGGTATAAAATGTGTTTTGATATTCATCTAAGTCACAACAATAGACAAACACATTCTGCTTAAACTAATACTGCAAAAAAAATTTGTATGTTTTCATTTTTTTTTTTTTACTGAACACAACATGTAAACATTCACATTGCAGGGTGGAAAAAGTATGTGAACCCATAGGCTAATGACTTCTCCAAGAGCTAATTGGAGCCAGGAGTCAGCCAACCTGGAGTCCAATCAATGTGACGAGATTGCAGGTGTTGGCTAAAGTCACACTAGTTGTGAGTTAGCTGTTCTCAAGAAGCATTGCCTGGTGTGAACCATGCCCCGCACAACAGAGCTCTCAGAAGACCTACGATCAAGAATTGTTGACTTACATGAAGCTGGAAAGGGTTACAAAAGTATCTCTAAAAGCTTTGACGTTCATGTGTCTACGGTAAGACAGACTGTCTACAAATGGAGAAAGTTCAACACTGTTGCTACTCTCCCTAAGGCGTGGTCGTCCTGTAAAGATGGCCGCAAGAGCACAGCGCAGAATGCTCAATGAGGTGAAGAAGAATCCTAGAGTGTCAGGTAAAGACTTGCTGGCACATGCTAACATTTTTGTTGACAAATCTACAATAAGGAAAGCATGAAACAAGAATGGAGTTCATGGGAGGACACCACAGAGGAAGCCACTGCTGTCAAAGAAAAACGTTGCTGCACGTTTGAAGTTTGCAAAAGAGCACCTGGATGTTCCACAAAATATTCTGTGGACGGATGAAACCAAAATTGAGCTGTTTGGAAGGAACACACAACACTATGTGGAGAAAAAAGGCACAGCACACCAACATCAAAACCTCATCCCAACTGTGAAACATGGTGGAGGGGGCATCATGGTTTAGGGCCGCTTCGCTGCCTCAGGACGGAGTGCTGGCATTGACGGAAAAATGAATTCCCAATTGTATCAAGACATTTTACAGGAACACTTAAGACCATCTGTCCGCCAACTGAAGCTCAACAGAGGATGGGTGATGCAACAGGTCAACAACCCAAAGCATCTTAAACAGAAGAAAATACGCCTTCTGGAGTGGTCCAGTCAGAGTCCGGACCTCAACCCGATTGAGATGCTGTGGCATGACCTCAAGAGAGCAATCCACATCAGACATCCCAAGAATATTGCTGACCGAAACAGTTTTGTAAAGAGGAATGGTCCAAAATTCCTCCTGAACGTTGTGCAGGTCTGATCTGCAACCACCGGAAACGTTTGGTGGAGGTTACTGCTGGAGGGTCAACCAGTTATTAAATCCAAAGGTTCACATACTTTTTCCACCCTCAACTGTGAATGTTTACATGTTGTGTTCAATAAAAAAATGAAAACATACAATTTTGTTTTGCAGTATTAGTTTAAGCAGAATGTGTTTGTCTATTGTTGTGAAGTAGATGTAGATCAGAAATCCAAGTAATCCCAAAGGGTTCACATACTTTTTCTTGCAACTGTAATTTCACCTGCTTCACCTGTAATGAAAGTGAAAATTACACTTTCAGAGTCGTTGAGTTTAAACAGGCTGTAGAATTTTCTATATTATAACTCTATACAATATTCTATAAATAAGGCCTTTTTTACTATGAGGTTCATGTTGATCCTTATCCTCCTTTGGCTTTCTTTAGTCATTAACAAGACATTCATGTATACCTACAGTCCCTATAGTCACACTTATAGCAACTTCCACTGCAGATACGCATTATTCATCCAACAAGCACATTTCCTACGACACCTGAATAAAGTCGGAGGAAAGCACTTAAAGCCCTTTTGTGAACGTCCCCGGAAGGCCTTGCAAAATAGAGGGAAAGGAAAGAACAATAGTCAGATAACATCCTCTCTTACCCAAAGCTAGCACCTCTACACTCCCTCCTATAAAACTATAAAAACTTAATGCAGCTTTAAAACTCCTACAAGTCAAAACCCATTCCAGCACCAGAGCTCAGTTTCACCTCAGAACCAAGTGAAGAAAAACCCTTGGCAGGAACATCCCATTCAATCTTATTAGTGACGCTTCCATAAATACTGAGTCGAGTGTCCAGAGCAACACTTCTGCCTATCTGCCGAAACAGAGCGCTGTCCACTTGCTGGATAAGTTATCGTTAGCGGGCTGCGGCTACATCACTGCTACTTTACCACCAATATTTCGGAGAAGACACAGCTGGTGGAGGAAAACGAGTGATCGAGCCTCACCTCTCTCGCAGGTACTGTCCCAGAAGCCAGACCCGGTGCAGTCGCAGATGAAGCGGTTCCATCCTTCCTTACACGCCCCATTGTTCTTGCAGGGGTTGCTGTCACACTGCTTCCCGGTCACCTTATTACAGGAAGACTTGATGCCAGTCATATTCTGAGACTGAGCTATCTGCCGAATGTCTTTACTCCTCCCATCGATGAACAGATCCCGAACACAGCCCACGTAACCGTAGTTGAGCATGGCGGTCCAGAGCTCAGTGGGGAGCACCAAACCCACCCGGCTGTCGGGCAGACCGCCCAGATAAAGGTCGCCCTCCAGATCCAGGATCTCATTTTCCCCGCTGGCAGTGAAAGGGGTCCGGCGGCTGTTTACTGAGATGATGCCTGGTGGAAGGAAAATCCATTATTAATGCACTGTATGTACATGTCAACACGCCATTTAATGTCAGTACAATGCGATTATGTTTTTATGTTGATATGGTTTCAGTGATTCATCCAGTTATGTTTAGCTACTTTTGTATCTTTATGACATATACTGTTTATATTCCATAAAGGTGCAATAAAAACACGTCCACACCTAGATACTGTGCATTTAATATTCACACCGTAAAGCGTTTTAATTAACTTCTATAACTTATTTCTCCCCTGATGCTCAAGAGGAGCGGTAAAAAAGCAAATAAAAAGGTAAGTGAAGTTTACTGATACATTATATACTTTATATTTTTGTTTAACATCTGTGAACACTGACAAAAATAATTACAAATGCAGAATGCAGAACACTGTAATGTAGTTAAGCTTTTAAATATAAATTTAAAAAAAAATGAAAGTCAATCTTCTGATTATCTTTCCTCGTTAAATCAGTATTTAATTAGATCAAGTTTGACAACATCATTTTCCCCCACTAAAGCCGAAATGCAGTTTTGCGCTATGAAAATGCCATGATGTGAGTTCTCAGGCTTTTCCCTGCAATACATTCACCTTGCAGCCAGACAGAGATGCTGGCTAAAGCTCGCTCTGAAATTTAATTCACTCGCAACACTTATTAACATTTCACTCAAGCCACAAGTGTGATTATGCCTGTTCTTAACCATCCCTCAGTCTGGTATCCATATATCTGTCTCATTCCTCTTTTTCCCAGTGAAAATCCCGCTTTCTCCTCTGCTATCGCACTGGGGGCTGCGCCGGTGATTAATCAAAGCAGCGAGCTCTGACACGCGGCTAAATTGGCTGCTCTAACCTGATATATAACACAGGCTGTAGTGCCGACTAACACATCCGAGTCCTCTGGAGGATCCCACCTAATGCAGAGATTGTGTAGGGTTTGGAGCTGAGGGCAACACAAGTTTCTCTCTAATATAATTTCCCTCCAATACTCTGGGAGTATGCGGCCATGCTTTGAGGTCAGAGGCGTTGCCAGTGGAAGAAAACGTAGGGGAAGCAGAGGCGTTAGCTATCGAGAGAGAGATGTACGAGTTCGTCCTGGCAATAAATCGTCCCTGAAATGAATATAGTGAGGAGATTTACATGAGTCTGTGAATGTGATGCAGGATAAAAGGTGAAGTTGGTGGTGAAATGATTCAAACTTCCACAGTGGCAGCTTATGTGTGTGCGTTCCAGTATAGTCACAAACATACACGTTTATGTATATTTAAACCAGATGAATCATTTTTTTATCAATATTGTCAAATGAAAACCATTATAAATGGAATATGGTCTTGTATGTTAGTACAAAGCTAACGTGCAATGAAGGGACAAATCAGTTCAATGCTTCTATTCTATTTTCCTTGTTTCTAAAACTGTTTTAAAAGCAATTATCTTAACTTGCAGTTTTGATAAAAGTTAATTAGTTAGTCAGTTAATTGAAAATTTGCCAAATTAAGGCCCCAAAATGTGGACACACACGCACACACACACACATACCTGAGCGTCCGTCTCTCTGGATGTCCACGTGGTGCCAGACGCCATCATTGACCTTAGCCTGCGTGGCCTTGACCTTGACGGTCCCGGAGCCCATATCCAGCAGAAGGTACAAGCCTCCATCCAGCAGCTCCACAGCGAAGAAGTCCACCTTGTTGTTGTTCTTCTGGCCTTTCGCGTCCCGGCGCTCCTGAGCCTTACCTTGGGTGAAGAGTATCAGCCCGTTGAGCTCAGACGTGCGAAAGTCGAAGGAGATGGAGCCCACGCGTTTGGTGTTCCACTTTGGCAAGGCCAGGTAGGAGTCAGGGGTCTCAAAGTTGATGGGGTCAAGGGTGGGGACATTTTCACACTTGAAGACAATGTCGCCCTGGAGCTTCATCTTGGGGTCGACGATGCGAGCGAGGCGGGACAGCTCCAAGCGGATATCGTTGTTCTTGTACACCACCTGGGGAAGTAAAACACGGGCGTGAGGCTTCTTATACACGACATGCACACAGATGTAAAGATTGTGATGATATTTCAATGTGGATTGTGTGCGCAGGAGCTTCATGCCACTGTAGGGAATGATTTGCAGCATTGGCTAAAAAATATTTATTTCTATGTGAATCAATTATACTCCATTGCAAAACTGTCATACCGTAATAGCATCATACTCTGGTAATATTACATATTGCCAGTTGGAGGACAGCAGGATCAATAAAACTAATATCTGGAGGTGTGTGAGGCCCTATTTGCTTTTCAGTCATTTTCTATTTCAACTCCAATTTATCCACAGTGAAATGGAGATTGTACACAAATCCATGACTGTATTTTGGCTTGATAGAACACCTGCCGCCCGGGCGAAGCCTGAGAACCGATGGCTAAATTATCACAGAGTCACACCACATAATGTGCAATAAGAGCAAGCTTCAGGAATTGGGCGTGGACCACCACAAGAGTAACTGGGACCCTGTGAAAATAAGACCGATATGATAACTACTGTATTTACCCACGATCAATTCAGCTCAGCCCTCCTAGTCCACTACAGTCCTGCAGGCCTGCTATGCAGTCAAATATAAGAACATGCCACAGAAAAGGAGAGCAGAGCGTTGTCAATTATAATCCACTGAAGTGGAAAATGAATGTTTTTTTTCTTGGATTTGCTTCCTTTCTGGGGACGAAGACAGTCCTCTTATGGTATATAGGGCAGCGTGTGTGTGCAGGAAAAGCAACAGTGTTAGAGGGAGCACAGCTGTCAGCAAACAGATTTCGCTGCTGTGGGATTACAGATAATCCTGGAAGATTTGACAGTAAATCAACACACAGGTGACCTGAAGGGGGGGTGAGGGGTGGGTGTGAGAGGACCGACGAGCCGGGGGGAATAAGGGAAAGTGAAGGGAACAATTGTAGGAGGCAAAAGAAAAGAAAGGAAAGAATCTTAATTAATTTTGACACTTTTAATAAAAATAAACATGCGTATGTTTGTGCGGATGTGTACATTTATGTACAGTACAAACACAGCAATGACGCTGTCAGTGTGATTGACTTAATCTCCTCGCCATGAAACACAATTCTGGCTCAACGTCAACTTTAAAGATCAAGGAAGTTAATCAGGAGAAAGCCAGTGTAAAAACGGGATGTGACTCTTGTTGTCTCATGCAGATTGTTGTCTATTTATTGCTTTATGCTTCAGGTCCGTTAATGACTCATAAACAATCAGCATAAACAGTCCCTACCGATCCCGACTGTGGCGATGTCACCGCCGTGACACAGATCTCACTGCCCAAATGACTCAAACAGTCACATGCAAAGTATTTCTGAGATTGCAACAAACATCAAATGAAAAACAGAGTGATTTTGAAAACGCTCTTCCACAGGAATGTCGCAGCTTCCCTGGAGCTCAGAACACTTCCAGCTTTATCAACCGACACTCATGTCTCTGAAATGATAACGTTCTTATGTTTTCTTCTAAAGCCAAACACTTTGCATTTCACTTTCAGTAAGCTTTTTGACTACTGGGCAAGAGAGCAAACAGAATACTACATAAACAGAGATGCTTTAATGTTGCTCATTTGCAATGGAGATTTTTAATAGCACTGTGATGACCACGTGTTCTTAGATGGAAATTGCTCAAACTTGCCAAAGTTCTGACACCCTCGTTCCCACTGTATTCGGGACACATTAAACAGCCTCTTTTTTTCTCCAGATATGAACAAAATAGTTAAGCCTGTGGATCTTTTGCAGCATGAGGCCTCTATCGGAGCTACAGAGGCTTATACTCAAAAAATAAAAAAAATAAAAAATTAGAAAGAGACTTTTGAATAATTTTCTTGACAGAGTAAAGTCTTTACAAACTCTCCCGGACACCGCAGTGTTATTCCGGGACACTAATCTTCCAATCAACTATCTCCGATCTGTTTTGGGATTAAGTTTTGTCTTCTCCGCTGCAGGCAGATCAATAAGGTAATCAAAATGATGTTATAAAGGAGGAACTGACTTCTGTGGCTGTGTGTGCCTCCTTGTTTCCTTTGTTATGACTGTGCTGTGCCACGCTATCCCTCGGTCTATCAACAGCCTTATGGGGCCCATTCATAATGCAAGCACAGGGGACTGTAACGACTCCATAAAGCCAGGATCTTTCATCTCTGTTCCAGGATGGTGTATTGATCAGCCCCTGGTGAGGCTACACGGAGCAGGGCGAGGGAAGGGCAGGTGGGTGGAAGCATAAAGAGTGTACACACACAAACACACACCACAGTACACAATCTACTCTCTAATCTACTTCAGATCAGTGCCCATGTCCTCCTGGCCCCAGCCGCAGCTGCTGTCAGCTAATGATTTAGCTCCCGTCTTAATGAAGAAGCAGGGTAATTCCACTGAAGTGGACTGAAGACACACACAAACACACACAAGGTGCTTATGAAACTTTTCAGAGGAAATGAGTGTTTGCTTACATGTAATACACTCAACGGTGTTTGCATATACAGTACACACCTGCACAGACGGAAATATATATGAAACATACAACTGCGCCTGGGGAAAGATCAATATAAAGTAAATATAATAACTGGATGACTGATGCATCATTACCTAGAATATTCAGTAATTATTGCTGGGGATCAATATGAACCCTGTTACCATGTTATAATAACTGGAATGAAATTGGATACTAATTGTACCCAAAATCACAAACAATGTTTTCCCACCTAGTTTGTTTTGCAGTATTGTAAACGCATTCACCCAGTATTTCAACACAGCTTCAGCTGCAGATATTTCAGGTCCTATCTCCGCACGTAAACCCAAAACAATCTATACCACGAGATACAACCAGAGCGAGACAAGCGAGGTGTGTTGTTTGTGATTTGGGTGCAAAATGTTAACATGGCAAAAATGGAGTGAATGCAGCAGAACCTGCTCAGGCAGGTAGTGTCAGCTGTGCTCCACGACGCACGCATCACCGCAACACATAGACAAAGTGGTAGAAGTAGAAATAATATAGAAATAAGAAACACAAGGAGGAACCGGCATTCTATAAATCCCTGATTATCACTTCTCAGGTATTTATTAGCAGCTACTCCGGTTTATTCAATGCATGAGAACATAACCCCAATATACATCAACATAAACAAAGCCAAGCAATTCAACGCAAAGTTGTGTGCTACTACGTTGAGCAAAACCAACAATGTTTACTAGTGTCAGCTCAGCCTATACGGGTGTAAGGGTGAAAGGTGAAGCCATTCCATTAAACTCTTACGTTTAAAGTCATCCATCACTATTCAGCATTTAAAAGGGACGTTAAAAAAAAACATCAAATAATTAAAAAGGACAGGGTGACATTTGGATTTGAAATGGGGAGGGGGGCCAAGGGGGGCTGCCTGAGTATATTGTGATGACTAATAGAAAACTGATGATGACACTGTTCCTCTCAAATGCCAGATACAAGCCCCTCGCCCGCTCTCTGCATCGTCTCACTTTCTCATCATTCTCTTTATCACCATCATTATCAGTTGTCCTGTTTCTGTCCCTCCCCTCCTGACATCCCATTACGCCAGGTCTCCCACACCCTGCAGCTCCTCCTCTCAGGATGCTGTGCGATCTGAAGTCGGCCACTGGCAGCATGGCCCTGCAAACATCAGGTAGCAGCTGTAAAGCGACCCCCCCCCCCCCCCCCCCCGGTTTTCTAACACGCTGTAGCCCACATGGCAAAACACAAGCGTGGACATGATGGGCGCTTTTTCCAGTATGAACGACATCCCATGAAGTGTAAAGGGCCAGAGGAGTGCGATGAAGGCTGAAGGAATGTGGGAAGGTGACGACAGCGGGCAGCATCCCTTTGTATTCTCTCACTGCAGCAACATACACCTCCATCACTTTATTCATCACCCCTTTTTTTTTAATCTCATAGAGAACACAGACCAACGTGCCCCAACTTCCACTGCCTCCATAGCATGTAGTCTAGACAGAGAGACACTCACGCAGGCAAACTGATCGACTGACGCACTCTGATCCAAGCAACAGGCCGAACTCAGCTGAATCACAGCGTCATTACCTGGGGGTATTGAATCCAAAGAGAGAGGCGGTGGGGGTGTGAAGGAATAAATATTGTGAAGGAGAGCAAGAGAGAGGCGGAGAGACAAAGAGATGATGCACAGAGAGTACGTAAGGATGAGAGCCTGCATGTGAATACACACACATATGCACAAGTGTAGTCCATAAAAAACACAACTTGGGCTTAATGGATTTATTATTGTCACTGAAGGAGATTCACGTGGCCAGTTATTTCTGTGGTCCTGGTAAGCAGATGACATCATGCCTGCCTAATGGAGCGAAGCATAATGAACAGTTGGGAATTGAAATACTGCCACTACACCACCACATGGTGAATCACCTCCATGTTTCTGTCCAGCCATCACATGCTCTCAAGGGCCAACTCAGGCATCATGGCTCCTAAGAAAATCTATGTGATCAATGTAAAGTCAATGAAACTATGAATCAAATAAATGTGTAGAGTAAAAATGGGTCACTCATCATGCAGCATTTTAATTAATTTCTGTTTATGTTGCTTTTGCTTGTTGGCCTGAGTTGTTACGGAAACTGCCGTCATATTTATGCATGCAATTTGCCAGCACGTAGAAAATTTCTATCGTGATTATCCTCACACATGTTTGGACAAATTAATTTCAGATGTCTGAAGGAAATAATAAACAGCCATAGCAAAAACAATTAAACTGCTCAAGCTATGTGCGATGGTTTAACTCTTGTACATAAACGTATGCATTAAACATATGCTTTACACTGTCCAAACAAAACATGGCTCATCCTGCTAAGTGGTATAGTAACAAAACTAAATAACTAGAGGGGCTTTATTATTCTTAAATTCTGTATTCACAGATTAATAATTGATCACTAAACTAAAATACTGATACAACTAATAGCTGTGAGGGGAAAAAAGCTTCAACTGAATAAACGTCTCTATTTTTCTTCCAAAAGACAAGAAATAATGTGAAGTAACAATGACATTAACTTTGCATTAGTGTGGTGCTGCAGATGTGCAGGTGTGTATATAAATGGACGTACATGTGGCAGACTGGCTTCCAGCACTGGTCCAGCTGCTCATTCATGTTTCATGCTTTGTCCAGAACCGACTACAACCAGCTGTCAGGAACTGCACAACAACAAATCCTATTGTATCTCGCAAAAGCTCAATCATGAATGCACGCTGACATCAAATCCAATACCAGAGGAAGATGCATTTAGATCACAGGGCATGTGTTGTTGTGATCTTGGTTGGTCTTTTTGCTCCACACCTTATGAAATATGAATGCTTTTGTGCAGCTGTAATACTTGGAGGATAAAACAAAGGAGTGTTTAGTCGTCTTTTAAAAGGGGCTCTCCTTGTCTGTCATTTTAGACTACAGTCTGAGACAACTTGTCTAACACAGGCACACAGGCTCGGTGTGAATGGCACAGTCGGCAACAGACGGCAAGACACGCATTTCTTAACTACCACTCAAAACACCTTACACACTATTCACCCTTCGACTCCCACGCAGAGTGAGGGAGACCCTCTGATGTCTGCTCCACTCGCCCTGCTCTACCTCCTGAACCACTGCCCATGACAAAACCCCTCAGGACATGTTGACTATTTGTTTATGGAGCTTGAGGTAAAACTAGAGTCCTGGCTGGGTCAGTGCTAGAAATATGCATCTCCCTGTGTGTACGAGAAAAAAAAGAAGACAGAGCGTCATGGCAGTGTGAGGATGGATAAGGGGAGGCTTCAACCGATGTGGTAATGACTGGAGGAACAGGAGCCAGAGCCACTCAGCCGAAACATAACGCAATGCAGACAAGGTGACTTTCACTAAACTATCACCTAAACGTGCCCGCACGTGTGTGTGTGTGCGTGTGTGTGTGTAGGCACAAATCCTAAAACCAGGATGAAGTAAGAGCATATTGGGGTTTGATGGTAGGTAGTTTAGCAAAGTGAAACGAATGTTGGAAGGTGCCGGGCTTGGGTTGGCAGCATATTACTGCACTTTACTGGCTCCAGTCAAAAGTGAGTGTTTAGAAGGAAGTATAAAAAAAAAACAAAAAAAAAAAAAACAGACAGGATGAGGGGATGGAGCAGAGCCAGTCTGAGATGTCACATTCACATCCTTCTTAGAAAGTTAAAAACATAATGAAGGTTTTTGAATAGCTGCTTCTACAAATAATAATACAAATAATACAAATACTACTACTACTACTACTTCTAATAATAATAATAAGAATAATAATAATAATCGATTTAACTCAATGTCAGTTCAAAGAATTGTAGCGACTGAGCACACCACATCTCTTCACATTGTTTTGTCATTTACTGTCAGGACATGAATGAACCATAGCCCTCACATGTAGCTACTGGTGACAGAGTTTACGCCAGTATTTGCTTTGTCAACTCAAAATGTGTGACTACTGTGCAAACTATGTTGTGAAATGGGAATGTCCTTGCAAAGCTGCGGCAGCCACTGCAGAGACTGTTTGTCTTTGTTTGCGAGTGCATGGCGAGTGTTGCCAGTGCTGTTTATCCTGGCTTGATATAATGTGCTGTTCTGTCGCAGAGAAAGAGCTGCTTTTTTCCATTATGCTAAAGAATACTGTATCTTCCACAATAGCTATGGCACCAAATCTCTGACAACACTAAAATCACAGAGGCTGCGACCGCCACGCAATTTCACACAAACTAGCTTCCCTTTATGCTTTTTATTTTATGACACAAAAATATAATAGGAAAAATAAAATTCTAGGCTCAGCTACAAAAGCCCCAAGGCACAGAGAACCATATTTCTGTACAGATAAAATCACTGATGGAGAGAATAGATAGAGTTTTAAATTAAAGCCGTGCCCATACTGTTGTCTCTGCACAATGTCACTCCAAAGATAAAACATAATGAAATTACAGCTCCAGCCAAACTGAAGATGTTGATGGAGACAGCCCTGAGTCACTAGTCCTCCATTTATCACCATCACCTGCTGCAGATTAAGTAACGGTCGGCAAAATGTAAATAAAGGAGCACAAAGTATATTTTTCTGCTTTACGCACAGGCTCAAAGAGCCAGCAGTTGAATTATAGATGTCTTGAATCAACAGCAATTTTTTTCCTGTTTCATCACAGGCAAATATTTCTTTCAGCCCGCTGCGCACTGGGAGGTGTCTTAGTGGCACTCTCCAGCTGATGCTGCAAATCACCTGTGACAGAAGCAATTTTGGGATACTTCCTCACACACAAACCGGAGTAAGTGTTATGAAT
Organism: Trinectes maculatus; assembly: GCA_016785345.1. NCBI lineage: Eukaryota > Metazoa > Chordata > Actinopteri > Pleuronectiformes > Achiridae > Trinectes > Trinectes maculatus. The sequence continues at coordinate 142,880 of JAFBJQ010002251.1, forward strand.
TAAATCAAGCAACGGGATACTGGAAGTCCTGATACTTCCTCTGCCTACTCAGCAAATTTAATGATAATGCAATTCTATTTTCCCTTTCCGTTTCTTTCCAGGGGGGGTACGCTGATTATTATTTTCCTCCATATCTAAAAAACAGCTGCTTTGGCTGAATAAATACTAATAAAGCAGTTTCGTGTAGGACAACTGGCCCCAAAACAGAAATTGAAATTTGATTCAAATGCACACATCGTATTGGGAACAGCCCACATAATCATGCGCCCGCTCTGTGTTCATCTGTATTCAGCGCCTCCTACCTCTCGGAGGCAGCCCATGAAATTGTTGCTAACTGGAGACCCGGGCAGGTCGGCAGTGCTGGGGCTCCCTCCCACGTAGAAGAAATCATCAGAGCCCAGCATGGTGTAGTCTTCCTGGGTGTAGCCAGTGGTGGTGAGGATTCCATCAACAGAGATAGTCACCTGTCGAGGGGTAACACATAGCCAAAGCCCAGCCATTACATTTTGGTATATGAACCTGTGCTGTGTATAAAACACACTTCCTTCCTTGGTCTGCATTTGAAATGAACTATTTGAACTTTTCTTTAGGTTCCGCGCTGTGGGTTACGTTCTCATTTTCTTACAGAACCATTTAAGACCTCTAAGCGATTGTTTTGGACCAGACAGCGTTTGGATTTTTGTTAATGGATTTTTTCTTTTTTGCCATAGGATTCACAGGACAGGTAAAGAAAATATGGCACCGGCATATTTTCTTTATCTTTGATGGGGGTAAGAGAATGGATCCTGGGTTTGGTTTAGAAACTTCAGGTTGGGGGAGGGTTAGTACAGTGTTCAAACCAAGGACAAATTGATTGCACTTGTCTTAGGTTTCGGGGTTTTTTTTTTTTGGTAACTGCAGACACACACATATACAGTACAAACGTATGTGAACACAGACAAGCACACAGGCGTGCGCGCGCACGCCTACGCTCTCTCACACATTCGTTCACACACTATCGGTCTCAGATTCTCCCCTCTCACATCTATAAATCCACACACATGCAAAACAAAGGGAGGCTTTTCACACAACATCAATGTGCAAACCAAGGTCATCACTGTCAGAAGGCAAAGTAAACACACTCAACTGGACATGGAAGGGAGTAAGTGGATCAATGGTGCCATACGAAGCTGGACCAAGCCACATGGGGTGCAGAGGTTCATGCACGTTCAAGACCAAAGCCCATATTCAAGAACTCGCTCAGAGGAGCCGATGCTGATCTCTGATCAGGTTTAGCTCAAGTGTCAATGTTATATCATCACTGACACTCGACAAACCAGGTGATCCTAGATCAGTATGGTTATTCTAAGACACATTCTGTATATGGGCCCAGGTACATTGTTAGCCAAAACACAAAACCACCACTTTCACCAGCGTGCCACAAAAAGACAAACAGAGGGGGGCAAAGTGAGTGATACAGTGACAGGTGAAAGGTGGGTGAGTGAATTAGAGTGTTAGTGGTTATTTTTGTTGACAGGGTTGAGGTCACATGAGTTTGGGGGGGGTGAGAGGTCAATGAGTTGTGGGCATGCCATGCGCCATTGTGAGTTGGAAACAACTGTCAGAGCTCCCGCAATGATAGCTAAGGGTTGCCATCTTTTTTTTGTTTGTTTGTTTTGTTTCTCTTTTAGGGCTCGGTGTCGAGGTCACCATCTTTGGGATTGTGGCAAGCTTCTGTCAGTTCTGGATGACAGTCCTCACAAAAAATGGGGACTTCTTGTGCAAAAAAATAAAAGAAAAAAGTAAGTTGCCCTGACAAAGGCAAAGAAGTTAACTTTGTTTTTTTCTTGTCGTAAATCTGCAGTAATGTGGAAGAAACAAAGAGAAAAAAGTAAAAGCCAAAGTGACGAAAAAACAGGATGGGGGATCGTGGGGTAAAGAAGAGGTTGTAGGCAGGTCTGGGGGGGAATTGAGAAGAAGCGAAGAAACAATTGCCTGGTAATACAAACCCATCTCCTCATTTTTTGATAAGAGTGTCTAGGATGGAACTCAAAGAGAACGAATAAAAGAAGAGAGGGGGAGGGGACACACGGCAAACCCAAAAAAAAGACAATAAGAATGATATCTACCAGACAATGTAGTTTGTTTACCATAGCGTGTCCAATGCCTGATTGCTTTCCAGAAAAAGGGGAAGAAAGGAAATCAAAAGAATAGTGAACAAAAAAGGTTGTTAATAAGGATGGACAGAAAACAAAAACCAAAAGCAATGATGAAGAATTAGGATGTTAGTTAGTACATTAGTTGGTTAGATATTGGTTAGTAGTAAAATAAAATGACTTTTTTATCATGGATGAGTTAGTGTTGCGGTGAATAAACACTACACGGTTTGTCAGAGACTCTCCGCGGTAAAACTGTGCCGTCTTGCCATCCTAGCCAAATTTTCTACGTCAGTGTCCTGCAAGGAAAAAAAATAAAAAAATAAAAGACGCCAAGTCCTGTAAGACGTCAGACGTTCGGATGAAAATTTGTGTAGAATGGCTCAAATCCCAACAAAACTTGTAGTGTTTTTTTTTTTCACCCACAGTCTATCAAAGTGCGCCCTTCAAAGAGGAAAGAAAATGATAGTGAAAGAAAGACAGAAAGAAAGAGGAAAGCCAGCAAACCCTTGGCTCTTGGCTCCTAACCCCTTAAACTGTGTATTATCCTGCTGGGATCTTCGGCTACAACTGTTTACTAACCTGTGAGGCAAAAGCTTTCTGTCAGGGAGGGTCAGGAAAATCGACACTTACTTGTTGTGCTGCTGCAAAGCAACACTAAGTGCTGTCTCACCTTGCAGACAAACTAAAGGTCGGCCGAGACAATGAACAACTCCACGTTTCGCAGTTAGTGCTAGACCCATACAGCGCTGAGCTCAATGTTGTGTTAGTCTCTTTCTACAGGCTGATTTCAAATAATACTGATGAATAATAGCTATTCAAAATAGCAGGGCAGGCTAATTTGAAATTGTATTCAGGAAGAGGTAAAAAGTACCTGTCAAATAACACACTGCCTTTAAGATCATCACGCACTTTAAACGCTACAGTAGAGAACAGCTCAATGACTAAAGCATAAAAACACTGCATGAAAGAAAGCAGAGAGAAATGTCAACTCACTTCGAAATATTATTATTAAATACCTTTAACATGAGGACACACGGAATTCTAGCCATAAAGCAGGAGAGAGGAAAACTCTTTGCATCCTAAGCCATCAATCAAAACTGCCTTGTCCTGTTTTTTTAAGAGTTTCATTTAGAAGAGCAAAAGAAAAACCATGACAGAACATGAGAAATAATTCCATGTAAAAATCATGACATCTATTTCAATGTTTCTGAACTGTGGTGATGGAATGACAACCAATCAGAACATGACATCTTTAATGCCATCTCTCTCAAAAGCTCTTGGAAGCAGCTAATCTAAAGCAAAAAAAAGGAAAAAAACAAAAACAAAAAACACCTGTCTCCTCACTCCGTCCATCACCGCGACCCCCGATTACCTGTCTCAGGTTGCGTGTCACTTTGATGTCGTGCCAGGCGTTGTCATTGAATTTGCCATTGACTGGCTCGACAATGGCCTCAAAGGCGCCGGAACCCAGATTGATGACGAGAGATACGGCCCCATCTTTTAGTGCCAGGTTGACATAGTCTGCGGATTTCCCCGTGTGGAGGAGGAGGCCGTTGCGTTGCCAGGTTTTGAAGGACAGCGTGATCTCGTCGCTGCTGCTCTGGATGGGGTTCTGCGAAAGGTCGTAGCAGAAGTACTCTGAGCCGCGGAAGGTGGCTACGTTCTCCTCCCTCACTGGAACGACAAGAGACAAGAAGGCAAACCATCACTAAGATAATGCAGGTACATAAAGCAAGGAGGAAATACACATTTCAGAACGTTTGCTGTGGTGATGCGCTCATGGCTTGCAGTGTGCCTTTCAACAATGTGAACCTTCATGCATCACGATGTTCCTGTTCTTACATTTTCATTGTATAGTTCTGCATAATGCAAGCTCAGCAATTACACGGGTGGAAATGATCAAGAAGCAGCTGGAGCAAATATGAGAACTGCAAACACATACACACACAAACACACACACAGCGCGCTTCTCACCATAATTACAGCAACGACAATCCCATCATTCGGTTCAGACCATAAAAATGTATCTGTGTGACCGTGGGTTTAGGTTTCGCATTCAGCTTCTAGACAGACAGACGACTGATGATGGAACACTATTCCCCTCTAATGGTGCACATTCATCAAACGTAGCCTGATTTTACAGGTTTATGTCAGTCCGCTGCCGCAAAGTGACTTCCTGAATCCATTTTTTACTTCAACCCAGTGAGTAAGGTGAGACAAGACAGCTCGAGACAGAAAGTGAAGGTGGGGGAGGACTCACACTGCAAAAATCAGATAAATAAGCAGCTTAATGGTGTGATGTATAACTTAACATAAAGAAAAAAAAATGAACTGGACAAAAATAAAAACAAAGGAAAAATTTGGTAAAAATTAGCTTCGAATAAAGGGAACTCAATTGTATGGGAAAAATATCTTGACAGAGGCAAAAACAGGGCTTCATAACCTTGATTTAGGATAATTCACATTCATCAATAATTCATCCTGCTTAGACTACACTCTCTGGAATGCAGTGATAAATGGAAAGTAAAAATAAATTGCCAGGCTGAGGGAAATCAAAGACTCGACAAGAAAGTAGTGTGTGAGAGGAGCCCAGGTTCCTTATGACAAATGAGGAAACAACCGACACTTTGCCTGCTGCCTCCTCAGAGGCGATTTCGCTCACTCTGGTCGGAGTGAATCTGTTTGAGACAAGGTCAGAGTCGCTGTCGATTATTTGTCAGGTTTGGACACGGCACGGCTGAAGGCTGTGACTGCAAGATCCATCCTCATAGAAGACGGCGTTCAAGGCAGCGTCTTTTGGAAAACACAGTTTCCAGTGTCCGTTCATCTCCAGTGTGTCCTGCATTTACTCCTCTGTCCTTACAGAGAAGGGGTGAGAGCCATGAGTGAGAGGAATGAATCCGCAAGACAGAAAAGAGAGAGAGGGATGAGAGAGAGTACAAGGGCTGCAGGCTGTATAGCTGTGGACTGTTGCTATATGTAAACATGCGGGAGCAGCGTTGTGGAGATGGCAGCCGCAGGAGGAGCAGAAAGGCAAATACTAAGAGAGGAAGACACGGAAAGTTGAGTGGGACAGTGGGATGATGGGGTGATTCCGGTCATGAAGAAACTCTCCCCTTGGCGTCAAACTCATGCATTTGCACAACACAGGGACGAGAGGAAACAGAACAAGGAGACAACAAAGGCCCAATGAAAGCCCCTCATCCATGTGCCAGGGGAATAAATAGAAACCTATTATTATTATCATTAGCATTATGACCTAGACAGCAACACACACACACACACACACACACAGGCAGCAGAATCAAAAAGCTTCTTCATCTCTCCTGATTGTGTCTCTGCACACAGAAGGCTGCAGATTGTAGAAGCATACGATGCTGCTCTTGAACAGTTGTCTCAGGCTGGGAGCAGAAGATGACAGCTCTATAAGTACTGCAGAGACACAAGAAGAGTCACAGTGGATGTGATAAGACGTCAGTTGATGTCTTATGTAACAAGACTGATCTTCTTATTAAATCACGCCATTTTTTTTTCAATATCCAGGTGGACTCGTTGAATAGTATTCAACAATTTAAACTCATGATTTAAAAGACTTACAATTTAAAATGCTATGGGGGAAAAAAGTCTCTGTATCACAGCTTTCTTTGCAGGCACGCAGCATGCTAATCCTCCAGATCCACCCCAGACACCTTGTCTGTTATCCCCGGTCCCAAAACAGAAAGGTTATTGTCATGGCAACTCCCCTCATGGAACCGGCATAGTCATGATGCATAATTAGGTTGTCTATCCGAGGACTGCGGCTTAAATCTCCCCGTTCACGTTATTATTAAAGGTGAAAGGAGCAAGCGTAGCCATTAGTGGCTGTTTACCTGTGCTGGATGATGTGGGGAAATAATGGTCGCTTGCGATAAAGAGCAGTGACCCAGCTGAGCAGCGTAATGGAGGTTTAGTCAGTGCCACTTGAGTTTCTTTTTTAGCCACTGCAGACGCACATGTCTCTTAATGATGTCTCAGTGCAAAACTAGACGAGAATATCTGGCCTGCGGATTAATGGGTAGCCATTACAATCATGTACATTTGGTGTTGCCGGTGAATGAATCACACTAACTTTGCACATTAATAGCTAGCAACCATTTGGTCTCGTTGAAGATCAATAAATTCGTTTAATACTTAATGTTGATAACAGTCTCCCTGTTACCTGCATAACTTCCAATGTCCGATATTACGTCTCATAATTTGTCACGTTTTATATTCGACCCGTAAAACGTTACCTGTCTCTGGCATCTCTGTCTCTCCATCTGTGTTTTAATTATAGTGATGTAATTAGAAAGTTGCAGTGGAGCTGTAAAGACTATCAATATAGCATTGGGCCTATGAATAATAGAGGGGGGGCAAATTGATATAATGTAATATTTGTGCACCTCAGCAATATTAAACTTGTGGTAAGTGTATACGGATCCATAAAAGCCAGGGGAAATGTATTGCCTGTTGAGACATGTTCCGCGCAGATGTGTGGCTTTCATATCGATCATGCAGCCGGGTCATTTTCCCATATTTTCACCGGAGTCATCAATATTCCATTTGTGTGCTGCCCGGCCCGTGCACTGGGGGCTACGGGTTCGATTTCAAAATCTACTGGAAGCAATTAGCTCCTTCATTACCATCTCCCATTCGCTTCCGTTCCCTCCTCTCTCTTTCTCTCTCTCTCTCTCTCTCTCTCTCACACACACACACACACACACTGACCCCATGGGACCATTGAGCAGGTAGTCCTGTCACCTTCCAGACCTCCGGTCCACAACCTTATATTCCTCGAGATCGCCACTGTCCCTTCTCACTGCTCAGACTTAAAACCCATACGGGGACATCAGATACATTTAATCATAGGATTAGTGACTGGAGGCATTGTGAGTTTCTTGGCATAGGACAGACTAGCTGGAAACGCTACAGCTGTAAGGCTGCCAAGCCCATAAGTCTCACTGCACACAGAGGCAGCACAAGTTCTATGGCGACGTTTCACTGATGGCGTGAACTCAATCTGTGCTGACGTCCAACACATCCAGCGCCTGTTTACATGGAATCCGCAGATAAACACACAGACTGACGTTTCTGTTCTCATCTCGTGTTTGGTGTCACCTCGAGAGGCTGCTGAGGACGACCTGTCTGAGACGGCCTCCGCCGTCTGCATACACGCAGGGTGAAGGGGAAAGCGAGGCAAACGCGTCGGCGAATAGAGAGAGGAGCATAAACGGAAGCGACACGGAGGAAGCGAAAAGGAGGAGAAGGAAAAGAGATTGGAGAAAAAGTCGAGAGCCGGAGAGAGGCAGACGGAGGAAAAGGGAAACGGAGACTCTTCCAATAGCTCTCCAGAGAACCCGAATGACACTGTGTGTTAGGACAAGCAGTGAAGAGTGGTCCCTGTGGCCTGTGGCATTCACAAACCTTATTACAGCACCTGATAACACAGCACATCATAACCTGAGGTGGCTCCAAAGTAAAAGCATCTTTTATGAGTATCTAAGAATTGTGATTTCAAACATTCTTGAAAGACCCCTCCCCCGCCCCCCCGGCTGAAAAACACTCAGATGCTCATATTCCATCATTACTTAAAGTGCTGGTTTCTTTTTACTGTGATATTCACGAGGCCCATAAATAAAATACACCTGTCTCGGCTTACAGGAGCGTTACAAGCAGTAGCATGGCTGCAGGGGGAACTGAACACATTATAAAGTTGAAGGGCTTTCAGAGGGAAGGAGGGTGCTCAGCTCCTCCAATATACAAGAGATAATTACACTACACTGATTATCTTCAGCGCACCACTACTTTAATTAATAGCCCTGCACAGAGAGCAGGCCAGCGTGCTGACACGTCATCTTATTGGCTGGCTTATGATGTGCAGATGCAAAATCCTATGACCCATAAATAAAATACACCTGTCTCGGCTTACAGGAGCGTTACAAGCAGTAGCATGGCTGCAGGGGGAACTGAACATATTATAAAGTTGAAGGGCTTTCAGAGGGAAGGAGGGTGCTCAGCTCCTCCAATATACAAGAGATAATTACACTACACTGATTATCTTCAGCGCACCACTACTTTAATTAATAGCCCTGCACAGAGAGCAGGCCAGCGTGCTGACACGTCATCTTATTGGCTGGCTTATGATGTGCAGATGCAAAATCCTATGACCTTGTCTGTTTTTAGCCAATCAGCTTTTTTGGCCATTTGGAGGACACTGCTGTCCATAAGTGCAACACTTGGTATTGAGTGACATATTTTTTTTATATAACTTTATATGTAAATCCTCTTTGGATATATTTATGGTCCCCAGAGGATGAATCTATGAATTTTGTTGACTTTTTTTTTTTACATTTTACATATCTGAAAATACTAGACTAGCAAAGCTTTTTCAATTTTTTGGTCACATTCTTTAACACTTTCAGGCCAACCATATTTTAGACTTGTATGCATCTGATAACACTAATGCAGTGTAAACATCAACCTTCACTCGGTCACCTTCACCTGCCGTGTGTTTTCAGCCTCTTTGTATGCGTGTGTATGTGTGTCACTGAAGCTCGTTATTGGCTGCTGATGGTTGGGTCTCTGCGGAGTGAGTGATGAGGTTTGGAGTGACGGCGAGGGGGTGGGGTGGGGGGGCTGGAGGGTGTCTGAGGCATGGGGGCAGGTGCCCGAGGTCCAATCCTATCAACTGAGGCAATTGTGCGAAGCGAATACTGGGAGTGAGGAGGCAGGGGTTGAGGATGAGTTTGCAAAGGCGAGAGACGGAGTAGGACAGATATGTGGTGACCACACTCCTATAACCAATACCTGACAATTAAGTGGGAGTGATGCTTAAAAAAACATCTCTGATCCTCTTAGTGCCGAGACCTGACCGAGAAAGTCCCAGTCCCAGAGACTGACTGCAAATGTAGTCATGTTCATAACGAAATGCTAACAGACGTCCCGAGACGCGCAGGAAAGCTGCAGTTCAAAGATTCATCAGATTTCAAAGATTTACTTGTTTACATGCAACACGCTGATTCGGCATATGCAGTGAAATACACAGTGCCACACTAAAGCTTGAGTGCATTAAAAACATTCGACAAATATCTGCAAGAAATGTGAATTAGAAAAAGAAATGCAGAGAAGAACGTATACAGTACTATACTTGATACTTCTTGACACCACAAACAAGACGTTTATAGAATTTTTTTTTTCTCTAAACGCCTTTCCTATTTAGATTTAGATTTGACTATTCATATGTAAAGAAGCTGTATATACAGTATGTGATGTTCTGTTGACTGCAGCTGTCAATGTTGACTTGTTTGTGCTTACAAAATGTTTGTGCTCTACAAAATATAGAAACTATGGTTAAAGCGTGTATACAAGGTACAAATGAAATTTCAGACTCAGGGCACCTTTTGTGTTTGATTCCTAAAAAACACTAATTGTATTAACTTATTTATTCATCCCTGTCTCCTGCAAGAGAAGCAATTTATCACTGAAAATGAATCATGCATTGGTACTTTAGTATCTGTTTTTTTTTTTTTTTTTACATTGTCACATAGCATATCACACAGAGCTCTTTCCCTGTTGGAATAGCTCTACTGTAACTACGGATTACACTATTATGGAGTCATCCACAATCTATTACTCACATCACCAATCAAACGACCTTTGACAGCATGTCTCCTGAACGCTGGCTGTTGCATCAGCCTGACAGCTGCCACCCTGAGCCGAAACGGGAAGTGACAGGAGTCAGCGCTGTATCAGTTTCACAGTCTCCACCTCTCCGCAAAAGCAGCGTCCTGATGGACTTGCATCACTCGCTGTCTGTGTGTGGGCTGGCGAGTTATTTGTTTTCATCTGCCTGTCTGACACGTTATACTGTCTGTTTTACCATGGCATTAGATTTTCTGTTTCTGAACCATATCATTTAATTACAACTGGATGTGTTGTTTTCATATTGTACTGGGCTACCTACATGAGCATTCACTGAACTGTAAACCACCTGTCAGTTCATGCATGTTTGTGCACGCATATATATGTGTGTGTGTGTGTGTTTGTGTGTGTGTGTGTGTACACAACAAACATCACCTCCTACTGTTTTCAAACAAATATTTGAATTCTAGAAAAGACTTTTGCTTCAATTAATTTTAAAGTTTTATCAATTTTCACAATTGCTGTTTCCATTACTTTGTCACCAAGTAACCAAGTTGAGTGTGCTATAGCTTTATTGTGCAAAATGGAGCTCCGTTGTGAGGTCATGCTTATTAATGAAAAATTCATAACTGGGAAAAAAAAACAAACAAATTTGCTGCCAAATTTGCTTGATTGTACGTCCACGTGCTGCGTTTGGAAACCGACTGGTGCAGTCATATATATCTCTGCATAATATTCCTGCATAATATTCCTGCATAATATGACATCATCATTGTTATTTATTGTGTTTGAACTTATGCTACACAATTACAGGCAGAAATCACAAACTAATGGGAGCGGGAGTGGGGCAAAGTCCCTCTCCTGCACTTGAAACAGATTAGCACACATTCCTAGTCGAAGCTGAGGCCATCTAATATTTATTACCTCTATAACTTACTCTCCTGTGCGCTGGCAGAACATTTAGCCGCGTGCGGGGAGGCAAGGGGTTAAAAGGGGAACAGCGGTGCCATAAAAGGGACAATGAAATAAACATGACTCACTGGGAAAGAGCCCTTAAAGCCAATATAATCTAGATGGCAGGGGAAAGAGTCCGGTGCCAAAGGCTGTTAGAGACAAGCCTCCCCCCGTGGGGTTGAACTTTGACCTCATATGAAGAGCCAATCACATGATGCATACTGTTTTAAGATAAAGGTGAACAGCCATTTGGCTACGTTATCATCTACTAATGGTAGTTTACACTGTAAATCAGTTTATGGTCGCATGACGAGAGGCAAGACATAAAAGATGACTATAAATGATTCCCATATATGTCGGATCTGAGTGCAATAATTATTTCTTGGATACCATGACACACTCTGGGATAAAGCGGCAGGCGACTCAGGGAAACATATTCAATCCAGGGCTTAGCGCAATGACGGGGGGAGGGGCTGGAGATTTAAATCCAGCTAGAACCAGCTGTAGCCTGTAGCCAAAACAATATGTGACTCTCGCTCCGTGCGTGCGCACGTGTAAGTGTGCGCGCGCGCACTCACAATGATGCGCTCTTGCAGGAGATAAGAGTAAAGATGGATTACTCTCACCTTTCTCTCGCTTTCTCCTTTTCAGCCTTAACTGCGGGGCTTGATTGCAAACTTTATGCATGCAAATAAACAAGGTACGACACTGTGATAACAGAGGGGTAGAGGCACAATATCTGCCTCGGCACACAAACGAATAAATAAGAGGATGCGCGGAAACACAAACCACAGCGGGTGAATGGTAATCTTGGCTTACCTTGACAAACAGCCACATTAATCACACACAATTCAAACCAGCACACAGTCACATGCGCGTCTTCCCGGCCGGATGCCTGCGTGTGCCTGGATGCATCTTATTCCTACACCATATATTGATGTTTTGCTGAAATGTGGTTTCAGACACCAGGGGGATGGTTGAAGTCAACCTGCTTTCCAGTTTGGTTAAATCAAACACAGCAGCTCCATCCTTCACCAGCCTCCTCACGGCTTTCCAAAATTAGCACAGAGGATCCACCGCCAAGCAAGGGACTGACTGACACGTCATGGTATCATCCCAGACATCATGTGTCTCCAGTGCGAGGTTACACTTGTAGTGCATATGTTATCTGTGTAAGCTTTTGCGTGTTCTTTTTTTCCCCCTTGCACACTCAAAACAAGCGAATACGCGTGGGTGTGTGTTATGAAAGGCGAACGCCAGCTGCTTTCCAAATCCTGTTTTCTGCAATCAGATCCACTGATCCTGACGCACTGAGGTGAACGCAGCATCACTGTCATTGAGGAAAGTGGTATTTAACATTTGGCCTGCCCACGCTTTCTACAACTACGCTAATCCGAGCTGGGGAGAGTAGCAGTTCAGTTGTCTGGTGAATCCCTGCAGCATGCACCAACACACAACATCAGACTACAGGTGAACACCACAACACTGAGAGGCCACCCTGCAAATGATTCTTCAGCAAGAAGTAACTAAGCTGATATGTTGTCAGACTGGCTGTTTCCTGACCTTTGACCCCCCAACCCGATAAGAGAACCTCAAAATTCCAAAATACATTAAAAGGC
>JAFBJQ010002251.1:160249-165176 GCA_016785345.1 Trinectes maculatus
GAGATGGATGGGATGAGAGAGGAAAGAGGGATGGCGAAAGAGCAGATGGACGAGGGGAGATCAGTGAAAGAGGATTACGCCACGTCAAACCATCATCGCACTCATAAAATCAGTACACCCACGTTGCCTCAGTGCCTCGGAGCCCAATGTAGAGCAGGGATAATTTAAGGTCCACAATCTATCTCTCCTTCTCTCTCTCACTCCAGATAGCAAACTGCTGCTGAGAGCGAATGGACAAAAGAGACAGTTTAAATTAAGTGAGGGAGGGATTCTACAAGAAAGGCTGATTGAGGGTACATCCAGATAAAGTGTAAAGGGTGATTCTGCGGGAAAGCTGTGAGGGGATTTTTCTAGGCAATAGGGCAGAAGCTATATATGTATTACTAAGTCGCCAAAACGAGCACCAAGAAGCCATAACTGCACTGCCTCTGTTCCGGCTTGTGTGGGAGGGAAGGGAAGAGCTGGATGTGGTGAAAATATTGCGTTTAATCTTGACCAGAAACCCGGACAGTGCTTTCAGAGCTTACTTGACATTTGTATTTCATGGAGAACTACTGTGTGTTTCTTAGCCCGCAGTAAACTGGTGACGTTATGTTCAAGGCTGCTTTACAGTTCTGTGTACATAATTTATACCTTCTGTGTCACCGCTAGTCATTCGAGACTAAATCGTACAACTTGTCAGCAGAGAATTCACTTAGAGTTAGCTTCCCTGCGAACACGTAAGCTAAAGCATACACTGCATGTAGTAATAAGAGAACAGTGTCATAAAATAGGGCTGTTTTCGTTTAACATGACTCTCAGTACCATCAGTTTCTACAAGGAGTCCAATATGAATCCAATATGTTGCTGACAAATGCTTTACAAGGTGAAAATGAAAAAGCCACTGGCAAAGCTTGTTCCAGTGTTGCGCTTATTCAGTAATCATACACTATTGAAGAATATTGATATAAGCCTCTTGTTGTGCATCTAAATGTTTTCTACTTCTTTTGTTAAGGGAAATCGTTTTTATGTTCTCTCATATGGGAATTTACAAACATAGGACTTCATTCTCATTTTCTTTAAAATATACATTCTCGCAAATAAACCCTAGATAAGCACATGACTGTATGTTTAGCCTCAGACTACAATATGTGATGCCCAGTGGCGTCGTTAGGCCTATTTTAGGGGGGATGAAGACAGTCTTGAAATTTTATGGAACTCAATATGAAATATTAATTCATTTTATTATTAATATTAATATCATAGACTGTCGTCTCTCACATCCTATGCATCTCCTGGGGGCTAAGCCTCCCCTGTCCTTAATGCCTCTGGTGATGCCTATTGTATCAGGACCACGGTCAGCACCATGGGGTGACTGAGCACCGCTGAACATTTCAGCACCATGGACAAAGCCACACTCAGGAGCCACTGCAGCTCCAGCAACTTTTAATAAACATAGACATTTGAGCTATATGATAACTAGTTAGTTATATATGTTGTAAATTTGTTGTATGTACGATTCACAGTAAGTGTGTTTTCTCATAGACACTACAAATGTATTTATCCCAGTAACAAATGGAAACAGACTGAATTACATAAATATAACTGAGTACAGGTTCATATTAAATGATGCATAGTTGAAAATGTCACATAAAGGGAATGAGTCTAGCATGACTCTGCACTCATAATCAGTGGGTGGTGGGAATGTACCCAAACGCTAAAGCAAAAGAAACTCCTCACAGTGAGTCAGGGAACAGGAATATGAAAGCAGTCGGGAGAATTCTTGTGATGTGAATTTTTTTAAGAACTGCAACATATATAACCTGAGAAAGACATCATCCAGAGCAGAAAAGCCTGCGCCCTCCCTGGACGAATAAACCTTAAGTTAGAAACCATATACGAGTCCAGATTAACATACTGGCTCACTCACACACAATCCACTCTATTTCTAGACCAAGGCCACAGGCATTCATAAAACCTAAGCAACAGCTGTGAGTGCCTAAACATAAATCACATATAATGTTGGCCAGAGCTATTTGCATACGGTTTCATTCATGAAAAAATAAGTCCCTGGTACTTACAGTTGTACAGTAAAACTTACATGGAAATTGGGCAGGTCCACTTACAGTGCAGCATGTCTGGGTAAGATGTGATTCTGAGCGTGTAAGATAAGCAGAAAACCTGTAAACACAACCAGTACTGTAAGATGATTATATACTGTCACATTATAGCCATGTAACACAGTATACTGCAGCAGTAGACTACAGCTTTTCCTCGCAGCTAGTGTGACCCTGAGCTTCGAGGGCTGGAGAACTGGGTTCCCCCAGAGAGACTCACGTTCTCTCTGAAGGCTTGCCAGCAAGGACGGCTCACTGCTCATTTATGTAAAGGCTCTTATCCCATCCCACAGTCTAACCTAGCAGCTCCACTTCAGAGAAAATCACATCTTAAACAAGGGGGCTGGTGAAAGACTAATTGCTTTTCTTACTACATCCTTAAGTTGTGGCACATGCAGCATTGCAATTCCCATCATTGGTACCCTCCCAAGTGCACACCTTCCACTCGCTCACTGATTTCCCAGGTAGCTAAGTGGCCGATGATTAAAGCCATCTGTGGTGGGCAGGTGCCATGATAGCACCCCAGATTGTCCACCTGTGCCAGCACATGCATGTATGCAGAGGAGAAGCATGGCCTGCATGTATGCGCCGCTATAAACAGTAACAGGCACACATGCCTGCACGTGCACACACACACACAAAACAGAACAATAGAAAGAGGGGGAGGGAGAGGAGAAGGAAGAGATGCTGCAAAACCCCCTACTGATGGCATGGAGGACTAGACTCTGTTTTACAATAAATTTATGTCCCAGGCACTTCCTCTCAGCTGATTCACTCTGCAGCGTATCCCAAACAGTGAGAGAGCAGGTGGTCATTCATTAACACAGCGCGAGATCCTTCACATCCACAGCTTCTGCGCAGCTTTTGATTGAGTCGTCATCAGGTCAGTGAAAATAAACACAGCACACCGCCTCTGAAAAGTCAAACTGCTTCGCCAGAGTGGGAAAAAAAAACAAGAAGCTCTTGAGTTAATATATCAGACGTTCTCTGCAAATGCCATTATGGCTTTTTGCTGTTGTTACTCACTGATCTGATTTGAGGCACATTTGTGTGACCTTGGAGCAAATATGATGCACCCATTGTGCATCATGTTATCAGCTTGGTTGGAAAAGGTCTGCATGTTTGTGCAAACATTAACATGTTAATGTATCGTGCTTGCGCCCTCTCTTGTACGTCAGACCATCGCCATCTCGCCATCATTTACATCACCAGAGGGAATTTATAGTTGATTCTTCACAAAGGTCAAGGTGCTAGAAGATGTTATTTATGAGCGACGCAGTAGCTCTCGCACTCACTGGCAATGAGGGACAGGAGAATTGTGCAGCTTTCAGAACAGCCGTTTGTCATCATCCTCTTTTTTTTGCATTTTAGTCGGCCAACTCTGCTGCGTGAGTTTACTTCCTCCTCTTTTTTGTTCTTCTGTGCTGAAAGAAGATGAATCCATTTTCTGCTTTAGCACGTGGGAAAGAATTGGGGAAAAACATTTTACAGCCCCACCCCCACCCCTCCACCTTCGTGGGAACTAAGAGGAGCTCAGCTATTTTTACTGCGGGAGAAATGAGGCAAGGTGAGGCAAGTGGAGATGCACACTCGCCGGATGTTTGACTGCCGGAGCAGAGGAGGAAGACGTGAGGATAAATGGCTTTGTTCTTTTCGCACTTGAGGCAGTGAAAACCCAGTGAATATTTACCTTTTCGCCTGAAATACAAGCACAGGAGGAAACGGGCTTCACTTCAGTACGTGTGCCATGACATTGCACGGATACTGTAGATAAAATCACAAAAAGGTTTCATTGCTCTTGACAAGAAAAAAGAGAATTGTTTATGAGAAAACCGTGCAAAGGGTAAACGTGATGGAGTAATGGAACTCATTTATAATCGAAATGACAACCGGCTTCAGTCGAGACGGAGAGAAACGGAGGGAGAGAGATGCTGGAAGGCAGCTCAACACGGGAAGACTGGGAGGGGAGGCTGAGATTGGAGGGGGACTGTGGGCTACTGGGACGCCATAGCTCCCCTCAGCATCTGGGTGAAGTTCATTAGGCAGCGAGTCTGCTGTGGTGGGACTTACTTATGAACCAGACCCAGAGCGAATGGAGACGGCTGAGGCTGTCACTCCAAGGTCACAGCTTTTCCCAGGGGTCAGCGACTTTAAAAAAAAAGGGGGGGGGGGGGGAGGGGGGGGGGGGGGAGTGGAGATGATAATGACGGAGCTGATGGAGAGAATGATGATGGATGATGTAGAAATATTCTTTCTCAGATCCACGCCGGGTGTTTCACATTTGAACTGAACACAGGCATGACAAACTGTGTCAATGGCCCATAACCAGAATGGAAATGGAAGGGATCACCACAACAGGAAGCACATGTTTCCTCTGTCATTACCCACACACACTATTATTCAACACAGCATCCAGACGTACAATCTCACTGTATACGACTCAAATACTGTATTAGCAGAATAAGCCTTTGTGACCAACTCTGACACCTTATATGGAAATTATACATCTGTATCACTATTTTGCTGCAGCAAACACTAAAGCGAAACCCCAGTAATCCCTGTTGATTTCTTTTTAATGAAAAAATCTTTAAATCCCATTCAAACGTTCCTGAAGGCTCCCACTTTCCCACCATATATACCATCCATTATACTGGTACATGACAAATAAATCCATGTTGCAAGCACACACTGCTTTTAAATACTGGTCATTTGGAAACCACTGACTGAAATCCATAAGCTTTCCATTCATTTGTCTGAGGTGTTTTTACGTAGCTGTGTTACAGTGGAAAAAAGCTGCACACATTATATATATATATATACACACACCCACA
>JAFBJQ010002251.1:165605-216809 GCA_016785345.1 Trinectes maculatus
AAGACTCTGGTGCTATCAAATGAAATGACTATTTACTTGTCTGCAAGTTGAATGATGGGAAATGCAAGTGACATGCAAGTGCATTTGTGGACTAAAGACTAAATGTAAACAGCTCCGCCTCTGCAGCAAAAAACATTAAACTTCTTGCGTAAACTACAATGCAATGCCACATTTTCTAGGGATTCTATTTGATCTAATGACGCGCATTCTCATTTGGTCCCATTTGTTCTTCATCGGCTCCATTCTTTCCCCTCATGCCGTGATCCCTCCATGTGATCTATAAGTGTCAAAGATGATTTATATAATCTCGGAGAGAAATAATGTTCCTTCATATCATTAATCTTTGGTTTTTAACATCAGTGACATGCAGAGTATATGGGAGAGTTAGTGAATATGATACAGTGTGGAGCTGGTCCCACATGGATGGGAGTATCCATAAAGGCCTGTCAGATTAGGTGTGCCAATTCCTCAGTCAGGATTTATTACTATTAGACGCTGTGGAATGCTGGTGAATACTGCCGGAATGCAGATGAGGGACCCGACGCCGAGACGTCAAACCAGATCACACTCCATTAAGTCCCAACCCGGACTGCGAGTGCATGTGTCTGTGTGACTGAGTGTGTGCGGAAACAGTAATTTTGTGTGTTCATGTATACGTGGGGCATGGGGGCTGAGATTGGTTGAGTATGAAACATGTCTCATACACATATACTCATATATATATACACATACATACACACACAGTCCAATGCAATTCTGGTCCCTACCTTCCTCTGATGAGTTGCACTGCACTGAGTCAGCCAGGGTTGTATAGTCTGGTTGCCAGGTTCAAGCTTCCATATGATCATCAGTCATGGTGGAATGATATTTGGACTATAACATATATAATAATATAATAATGCAGTTGGGGAGGAGGTAAACAAACACGTTTCCTCATGTGTGTTTACGTTTCCTCTGTGAGGAAGTTGCCAAACTCTCCATGAGGCCTGATCTCAGCTCCATGTCTCCACCTGTAGAGTCAGAGTGTCATCATCATCCTCCACTGTGGACGAGTTCGCGTGAGACAGAGTTGCCATGTCTGACACGAGGCAACGTCTTTAAACTGTTTGTCAAACGCTGACAAACACACGCGTCTCACTCTGCTCTGTGGAGCACGCGCACTGTCACCTGGCGTCCATTCCTCATGTTGCGTCTAGAGCTCTGACGCTACGCTCTGGGCGTTTCCACGTGCGCGCAGGCGCATGGTGACACGTGTTAGATCTCGGTTTGGTCGCAGCGCAATTTACGGAATGTTGTTTGTGTTTGGCACGCGATCTACCGACACCACCTCCGCCATCTACCGGTCGTTTCGGGTCTCCCCTGCTATAGGCTTTACTGTTGCCTTTATACACAACAATACTTTGTTCCACGTCCCTTGCGGCCCACATGTGCAAAACAGATTTTTGGAGCCCGCTAGGTGGCGCTCGCGGGCCAAGCGTGGGTCGGCCCCATGGTTAAGAATCACTGCACTCCTGTCCATGTCATCAACTTCCAGATGTTACCACAGGACAATGTAAGGCTCTGAGTGTTTGCTCTGTCACAGTTTCATCCTTGTGTTCACTCTATTAGCATGACTTTGACCATCTACACAACAAATACATATAATGATCTAAATAATAAGGTATATAAACAATAATAATAAATAATACATTTCGTTTCCAGGCATCTCGCATTTTCTCATTCTTTTTTTTCTTTACTCTCACTGTTTGCTTTCCGTCCCTATCTCTCTCTCTTCTGCCGCTCTTCCTGTTAATATTTCTCTCCTGTGGTTGCTCCTTTCCGTTTTGCTCTTCCTGCCTCACTGTTTCTTTCCCTCTCTGTTCCTTTGTTGGTCTGCGTTGCTATTTCTGCTTTCTGCTTTTTCATGCAGACACCCGTGGTGACTGTTTGCAAAACGCCGCTCTTAGAATTTAGACACACTACTGCTTAGGAGGTTTGACTGAAATTATATACTGTATATTTTTTCCAGGTCCAGTGAGTAACGGTGCGGCTGTAAGTGATTAACCACCTAATATTCTATTTGATTTCCGGGCGAGTCCAACTTATTTCCTCTAAAGTTGATCTCCGCCTTAATTCCAGAAACACAGAGACTTTTCAAAGGATGTCAATTTAGACGAGAGCAGAGGAAAATGAGGTGATCTGAGAAACTTTTGATTGGTGACGTACAACACAAAGTCAAGTCACACAGTGGCACAGCGGAGAGCCAAAAATAATGATTTGAACTGTTCAATGCTGAGCCAGTGTTTGGAGTTGGAAGGGAATTTCGGTGTTTGGGGATATTGGCAACAGACAATAACGGCTGAGAGGACGACAAATGAGGGATGAGAACAAATGCAATGGACAGACTACTGCTTCAGTGTTTGAGTATGTGATATTTCAGATGAATACACAAAATGTAAAATGTTAATGGCTTGCTGTTGACAGAAAATGAGGTGTTAATGGTTTGCCATTTGCTGCCGTGTAATGGTCTGGAAACTGTTGCTTTGTCTTCTAAACAATGATGGGTTTGGACTGTCACAGGTATATGCAGAATTCGATTCAGTATTTCACTGCTTCACAGAGGGTGGATTCAGGATTTCAAAGTTCTGCTGCTAATGGTTCACTTCCTGCCTGTGGTCCTTAGTCTGTCCTGTCATAAAATACCCGGGGAAAAAAAAATCAAAATATAAACATTTTCAAAATAACACACATATACCCACATGACCTATACTTGTACACACGTTAATGTGGCCACCTGCATGCAAGGAAATAACAGATTCTGTAAAGGCAATAATGGCAGTTGTGTTTATTTATTTATTTAGGGTTTTCTCAGATTAAATTTTAAAGACCAGTGGTTTTTTTAGTATCCTGGTTGCCTGGTTGCAAAAACTGATTTCCCTTGTCCTTGCACAATCCTCTTAGGTGACAAGTTATCATCAAAGCAGCCCTTCATGTACAAATATAAAGATAGAGCTAAAACAAAGTTAGATTTATTTTATATTACTACTAGAAGGGTAAAAAAAAATGCATCATTGCAACACTGCAGCGGGACAGACTAGATGATGGTAGACAACCATCAGTGTCAGTAAATAATGGGAAACATGGAAAACTGAACACTTGCAGGTGACCTTGATACCACAGTTGCTATCGTTTTCCTTGCCTGTAGGTGGCACACAATGGTCTAATGTAGTGGCATTAGTAATCACTGACCTTCAGCGCTAAATATTCTGTCAGAGCAAATGTTGTAAACCCAAATAACAGTATGTGAATGAATGGCTGTTGACTTCAGTTGCTCTAAATTAGAAGCACAAACAATGTGAAAATCAGCAGAGCTCATCTCTTTGGAATATTCCTGAGCTGCAGTCACGTTAGCTGCATTTGACAGAACCTGGCTTGAAATATGATTCTCCTCCAGGTGCACAGGCTGTGGCAGAACAAATATGACCACGTGTGGGCTAAAACAATATGAGGCTGCTTTGTTGGAGAGAAAGATGACAAACATTGATAAAGAAGGAAAAAAAACATAGCAGAATAAAAAGGCAGGGACCACAAATATGGCGAGGTGTCAGCAACATAAGAGTCCATGTCCCATCTGGGAAAGGAAAGATGAAGGATGGAAGTTAAATGAAATGCCACTCTGGGTAATGGGAAGGAGGCGGCATCAGGAAAGCAGGTCACTTGAATTGCAGGGTATGTTCTTGAGTGGCTTTGGCCCCAGGCCTTGTGCATTCAAGCTTCCTCCTCGAGAGTCGATAATATTAGCTCTAACACGGAGACACACACAAACACACACACGCGCGCGCAGGCAAGCAGGACTCGAGCCACTAGCTACTAATTATGTAAAAATGGGAGTGCGTGTTTGCGCAGGTGACAGCGAGAACTAGCACCATCGAAACCTGCGATCGAGTGAAAAATGAATATTTTTTTTAATGTGTACAAAGCAGAAACAGTCGTCCTGGTCTTAATCACCACAGAGACGACAATGCTCTCTCTCTCTCTCTCTCTCTCTCTCTCTCTCTCATCCCTGCCTTCTTTGCTCCAAATACCTCAATCTCTGACCTCTTCATTTTTTTATGTGTCCTCTGCCTCCATCCTCTTTTCAAGCAGCCCCCCCCCCCAGCCCACTGCATCCCTCTGACCTGGATTACACTTTTTATACACACATACATATATATATATTATATATATATATATATATCCCTGAGCGGAACAATATGCTCGGGCATTATTAGCATGCAGCCCAGCCAAAAAACACAAATCCTACTCAGGCCCCTCCTCCTCTTTCTGTGCACATCCTCTCCTCCTCATGTCTGCTCTCTGGTCACTCTCCATTCCCTCTGCATTCTCTTTACCATCAAGCTCCATCCTCTTCTACCACCACCTCCAGCCCCACCCACGTCTCTTTACTTTATCAATCCCTCTCCTCCGTCCGCACTTCAGTCCCCTGCTGCTTCAACGCGCAGGAGAGAGAGAGAGAGAGAGAAGCATGCTCCATTTAATGACAATCAGTAATTCTCCTTCTCCCAGTCCTAATGAGCCGAGTCAGTCAGCAGCCAGGAAAGAGAAAACAGAGGGTGGGAGAGAGGTGGAAAAAGAAACGACGGAGTCAGTTTGAATGCCTGTAAACGCAGCCCTGACTGCCACCCACGGCTCGGCTTCACTCACCGGGCATCTCTCACCCACTTCCACCTGCCAGCTAACCTGTTCTCTTCTCACCTGCTGATCACACATCACCCTCTCTTATTGATGCCACTTGGCTGCAGAGGAATTTGAATGGTTCTGTTTCACGGCCCACTGGTCACACTCTGGATCTCTGACTCTTGTCTTCCTTCAGTGTTAATGTCTATGGTGTTCAATATGCATATGCAACTGGAATTCTACAGTGATAGTTACCAGATGAGCTGTCTTTAAGCCTCTTTATCAGACATGAATCAAAGCTGTCACCGCTTTATGTTTTTTTTTCTTGCTATGTAAACGACAGATCTCTATACATCTAAGCCACTGATCGACAAATCAACCTGCGTCAGTGCAACTGCCATTAAATGGCTTCTAGCTCAAATCCAGACACTCTGAATCTGAGACGTGTGTTCAACGCCAGAAGCCATGATAATGTTGCAGGCCAAAACAAAGCTTATATAGCCAGGGGCAGTGTGCTCCCCCTGTGGTCCAAAGCAGATTGTCTTACTGCGGCTAATTTCATATAGCCAGCAGCTTACGGTTAGTAAAATGGGGGCTGTTTCATTTTGGATCAGAGCACATCTCATAGTGCAGGTCAGGTCTGCCGGGCTAGATCCGCTTACATGCAGATTCAATACACAGTGTTGCACTTTGTGCATACAAATGACGCCAAGTTAATCATGAAGGCCGAACTTTAAATAGGGTAAAACTGTGTGAATGATTATCCTCACTATCCCGAGACATCGAACACAAAAACAGAGTCAGTTTAGCGTGACGACAAAATAAAAACACAGAGAGGAGTCTCATCAAAGTGGCTCGAACATCAAGTCCACCCCCCGACCCCCACCCCCCACCTTCCCAACAAATTATTAAGACTATATTATAGTAATCCATTCAAAAGTCACTCCCTGCAGCTACAGCAAATGAAGACCAGCTGTCAGTGGAGTTCCCCTCGCACCAGCACGAAGATTTCTCTTTAAAATGCCGACAATCACCAAATCCAGACTCCACTGCTGACAATGCAAACCCCTTTACGCAGAAATAATGAATGAGTGTAAACACATTAGCAATAACATAAACAAGTAATGAGCAGTAATATAGTTGATGGATGGAAAAATGGGGTTGATATCATGGAAATCTTAAGGAGTGGGACTTGAATGTCAACATTATACATATCATATGACTGATTATATGTGATTATGTGCATATGGTGTCACGGTGTCTTTCCTCTCCTTTCTGCTGTTTTAACAGCTGGACCTTAAAGCTCCTGAGATGTCAAATACGGTGTAGCGCAGATGTTTTTGTTGTTGTTGTTTTTTCTTTTTAAAGCACCGTGACTCATGTGAAGTGCAGGCTGTTTTGAATTTAAAGTTTTGTCATTGGGACTTTGCTGTTGTGTGTCATGTGGCTAAATAAAGGTGAAATAGTAGTACAATCAATGCAATTACCCTGCGTGTCCAGTCTGCCTATAGACACTAATGCCACAATTACTAGAGGGGGATCGACAGATGGATTAGTGCTTCAAACAGACAAAGATTATTCCTCTCAGTCACTAAGAGGAGAGGAGAGAGGAGGGGCATTCACCATGCAACAGATCCATCCAGTTTCCCCCTTGGCTGTACTCACGAGGGAAATGCTCGAGGGACCGCGACGTTTCAACGCTACGTTCACTGCTATAGCTCGCCGCCTCATCGGCTGCTGTTTCCAGCTGTGAAGCAAGGAATGATGTCTCGCTGCCACAGCCGACCGATTAGATAGCTTGAGAGGCTGTGATTATGTTGGCGGGCCAGTGAGACAAAAGCGCAGGGGCCCAAACAATAGTAGGAGGTCACCTTGATGCAGCTGCCTGCCAGAGACGCCGCTCGAACGAGGAGAAAATGACTCAATTACAACCAGACACGCAGCGGAGGCCTGGGAAATGGGGGCAGAGGTCCAGGGATATGGCAGAGAGGGGGATGGAAAAGAAAGAAAAATAACAGTGTAGCATTTGTTAAACTCCCACATCCGATTGCTGCACTGCACATCCCATGAATTTTTAAGATGAAATTTGAAGCTAAAAACATCTCAAGCAAATGGCATCATACCCACTAATAATACAATCTAACACCTACTATCTGTTATCAGACCAAAAACTTAGTGGTAAGTACAAAAAAAATAATTACTGCCACATTCAGGGATACTATGTGTGTTTTTGTCCATTATGTTAAATGGGATACAATATTTCATAGTGCTCATATGATGATTTGGTGCACCAAATGTCTCTGCACAAAAAACATGGTATATGTAGAAAACAAAGTAATGAAATAAAACGCACTTAAAGGTTGTTTCCCAACTGCTATATCTATATATACTGTATATGTATATGTATATGTACATGAATGTATTCCTGTGCCTGGGACTGGTCGAGTATTAGCAGCAATCACTCAGTTGCAATGCAGTGGATACAAAGTCACATATGAACACGCACGTATGAGCACACACATATTTGTCATATTTGTCAGAGTGACGGATAGATAGAAGACTGCTGGACTGAGAGACTTCTCAGGGACAAATGCTAAGTGACTGAAAAGACCTAACAATTGTGCGTGCATGTGTATGTATGTACTGTATGTGCCTGCGCGCGTGTGTGTGTGTACATGCACTGGAGCAGGAATGATATTCTTCACAGTCACCCATGCTGCAGTCACACACACACACTTATCATATTGCAGTTTTCTTCTCACGCTGCTGTGACGCACACAGGACACTGGACGCCACACGTCATGCACAATTTAAAGTCATTTGAAGGTGAGCAAATCAAAGAAGCAAAGTTGTGGATTTGAAACAAGCAAAAGCTATTGTGACTAAATCCATTGAAGACATCAGGCGGGTTTCTTTAACAGCAGCCATCTCTGTGTATTCATGTGGAGGCAGTGCGCTGAACAGGTTCTATATTTTCTCACATTTCTCATGCTGAGTGAGTGTCTGCCCCCAGGTTTAGCAGGCTTGTGTCCCTGACAAGATCTGAGCTACAGTGGACTTTACACTTTCCCTAAGCTACAGCCATGGCCCCATTCTGCCAGGAAAACCAATTACTTAGTGTTTCAAAGCCCTCTGAGTGCCCGAGAGGGGCCCATCATTTAACCATGAGACGCTCCGACTTCACTCACTGCCAGCCTCACACCACTGGGCCATACCCACACCCAAATACACTCACAAACACAAGTTCAAAATAAAATCACCTGAATGCACACATTGATCGACACAGTCAAACAAGGTAAAACACACGCAATAAAAAGCGAGAGACTTATTTCGGACGTTATTATTGAGGTTTAGGACTTAAAGACACATCAGCGAGTGGGAACGCTGCATTGTCCTTTATACGTTCCACTCCAACAACATATTTTCCAATTAATTTTTAACTAGCGTTGGACAGTGAGTCATCAGGTACTAGAGGTGACCTCTGAGCACTGCGGGTCGGATAAGCTTTCTACTGTTAGGTGTCTCTTTACTATCATCGCTCACTCTCTCTCTCACACACACACACACACCAACAGGTGAGCGCACACACACACGTACACACGTCAGGTCTGTTGCACCAGATGTGGTGTCGCACAATAAGCCTCATTTAGCTTGGACTGGGAGGTAAATGGTTCTTTACGTTGCTCTGTTTAGTCAGTATGCTCACACTTTGTCTGTCGTACTCCATCAGTCACTGAAGGAGAAGTTAATGAGTCTGATGGGTATAAAGACTGAAGGGGAGAGATGAGGGGACGGAAGGGGAGGTGGGGGAGGGGGGGCAATCAGATGTGGCTGTGCCCAGCCACTGGCAATGACAAAGTGGAGCAATTATGCATGAAGGCTGTGACATTGACTGTGGCATCTCCTCTGCTGATCTGTTAAAAAAAGGGGCAAACATACTCTATAATTCAGCAAGGCACCAACTCAGTCATACACACACACACACACACACACACACACACACACACATGTGCCGACATGTTCAAGGACACAGATGATGGCGATTTGACAAGTTAACACTCGGCTCGCAGGAGCTCCTCATTAGCTGGTGCCAGCGTCCCATAGCAGGGGTCAGCAGAAGGTCACAGCTCAGCCGGTGGATGTGTTAGGTTCGGAAAAGTGGAAAGTCTTCTCTTCACGCTTCCATCACCTACACCATCTCCTCTCATCTCTCTCTGGACACACACACACACACACACACACACACACACACACACACACACACATCGACACGACTTGCATCTCGACAAAGTTTAAACCCACGGCTCTAATCGGAATTCTCTTCTCACTTGACACTCCAGCACACAGTGACGGCGTCGTGCCTAAGAGGAATACTGATCCCTGGCAGGAATAAGCCATCAGTGGTTTGGGTTGACACACACTCTCAAAAACTCAGATTCCAACTTAGTCAGACTTATAATTGTAGACTCACTCAGGAGGCTTGTGTGAAACTTTTTACCAATAGTGGGTGATCATCTTAATTACATGAAAGGTTAAGTTTGTTAAGATCAGTTACACTCGCAATTACGTGAACAAGTGTAATTTGTATGTTACTTGTTGATTGTAATAAGATTCATAAATTATTTAAAAAAAGAAAATGGTGCTTTAAAAGCAAATATGTCCACTTTGCAACTTGTGGCTAAGATCATTGAGAGGATAAAACTATATTTTTATCTCTTTTATCATTCCCCCAGAAAATAATATACAAAAAAGTAGACAGCTCAGTCGCATTGAGAAGGGAAAAGAAAACACACAACATGACATGACACAACCCAGATGTAAATTAATGAATCCCTCTCAATCTGCATAAACTAACAATCTCAAAAAGCCACTCACAAAGACTCACACCTGTCGAAATCGACCATCGGCTCAGCAGAGTGTGTTACCTCAGCACATTTCTGTGCAGCCAGTTACAAGACTAATTATTGCTTCTTGC
The DNA here is from genome assembly GCA_016785345.1 of Trinectes maculatus. Taxonomy (NCBI): domain Eukaryota; kingdom Metazoa; phylum Chordata; class Actinopteri; order Pleuronectiformes; family Achiridae; genus Trinectes; species Trinectes maculatus. The sequence goes on from JAFBJQ010002251.1 coordinate 175,237, forward strand.
AGATCTGTCACAGACGGTGCAAGTGTGGCATAGTGGAGATCAATAGGAAGTGTTGATACGGGCAACACACACATATACACACGCACGCACGCACAATGCTGAGAGGGAAGAAAATGATCAAACGCTATCAAATGCCTCTGTGGATCTCAGCGGACCCCAGTCAGGCACTGAGGCTATAGGGGTTAATGGGTGTGCTGCGATGCTTTGAGATTCCCCTACAAGAACATACGAGACGAATCATTAACAGCTCAGCTACACTCAAATTAAAACAAGGTGGATAAAAGAGTGAAATGATGTCTTCCTTAAGCCTGCAGGGGGGGTCAGGGCTGGGACTGGGGGATTGGGAGCAGGTATTGCAGCAGATGAGGGGACCCAGGGACAGGTAGTGGTTGGGGAAGTGGAGTGAACTTCAGCTGAACTGGGAAAAGTGGAAGTGGGAGGAAGAGATCAAGGAAGAGATGAAAAAAAAAGGTTGGACAGATGATTTAATCATGAGAGAGGAATAACTTTTTTATTACTTTTTGCAAAATGGCAAATAAAGGGAAAGAGGGGGTTGAAAAGGAGCGAGGTAGGCAGCAATAGAAAAGCAAACTGATGACCATCTGATCGGCAACCATGAGGAATGGGGGAGGTAGAAGTGTGACTAATGGGTAAGGGTGGAAAGAGAGGTGGAGGATGAAAGAGGGGACAAAGGGGCTTAGAGAGACATGAGTGTGGGGAAGCATCTGGAGAGATCTTATATACATTTATATAACTTCATGTTAAAAATTATTCAAAATATAAATGTATAGAAATGAATGGATCTCAATAATCTCAGAAACATGTCCATTTTTACTCCTTTTTTTGGAAATGGTTTAAATGCAAAAAAAAAAAATGCCATTTACAGAAAGTGATGAAAAAAAGTGTGTAATTCGGCCGTGAAAACATAAGAGAGAGCGAGTGCGGTGTTGGAAGATGATCAGTGTTTGATTCTCTTGCCTCAGTGCAGGGGGATGGCTTCATTAGCATGTCATCTGCATAATGGCTCCGCCAATGCGCCGCCATTTGCCCGCTACATGGCTCCCACCATGTCTCGATCTGAAAAGGTTTAGGGTTAGCGAGTCCCTTTAATTTGGCTTAGAAGCACGCAAATGCAGTTCCTCTTTGAAGCCACAGAACGCTCTTACACATGTCAGCTAACCAACACAGTGAAATGAAGGGGGGGGGGGGGGGTATAATTCCTCTATATACAAAAATCTGCCTGATGCACAGAGATCTAATTTGGATCAAAGGAATCAAAATTTAAAAATCAAGGGAGGAAACTGTGTTTGTGTTTTGGAGCTGAATTACTGTGGCAATCTTCACCAACGTGTTTACCCACTGCAAAACCACATGTTTTACCTGTTTGTGCTGCAGCAGCGTGTGAGATATCGTGCTAACTAAAAGGCAAACAAACTCGACTGAAAGCATAACCCCCATTGGCGGAGGAAACAAACAGGGGATGAATTAAATAGAGGAGAAACAGAGAGAGGGAGGCGGTGTGCTCTCTGCCTTTCTTACCCTTCTGCTGCCATGTTTGTTTACTCTCTCCCTGGTGTGAACATCTATGCATGGCTGCAGCCATCACATCTACACATGTCACCCCCTCGCACAATCACACAAACACTTTGCAACAAGCACACACGCGTGCTCCCACATCTGCCTAAGCCTTTTCTGCGCATATTCTTAGACTCTCACAATACAGCCCTCCAAGCCACATCTTAACCTAGTTCCTTACATAAATCCTACTCATAATGTCTCCGGCAGTTCATAAACAATCAGCCACATTCCTGAGCCTTGACGTATTTGGCACATTCACATATTTATTCTTCAGAGCAGTGAGTCGTGACGACGTTTTCTTTAATTGCACACAGCGGTGATGACAGATTTATTATAATTTGAAGGTAAGAACGCTGCCTCGTGCGTCCATGAGACTGCAGATGTACATTCCTGGAATGTGTAAACACTTGATGTTTGCCCGGTCACAAAGCTGACAATAACAGTTCAAATATTCCGTGGAACAACGTATGAAAAAATGTGGTTGAAAATGCAACACAAAGGGGGGGTAAAGGACAAGTGATGCCTCTCTTGTGTTCTAGTGACAAACGATATGAGGTCAGTGCACTTTTCAGGCACAATGCAGACAGCCTTCTGTATCTGCAGTGCATGTTTCCTGACTCCTCCGAGAAGCAGCCAGTCAGTGCTGAAATCAATTTGACCCTTGCCCTCGCACTTAGCAACACCGAAACACCACCTCAAGGACTGTGGTGCGTTTTCAGACTGAGCAACGTGTAGGGGCACGGTTAAACTCGATTTCAGGATGAGCGTCTGGCCATTAATGGCCATTTATGAACAGCGCGGCCAGTTTGCGCCGAGGCCAACGCGTGCCAGCTGGTGCTCTGACTCCCAGCCTCTGAGGCACGACATTGTCTTCTGTCGTACTGCACTGATGCAAACAAACCACCCAAACAAACAAATCACCCCATTTTATTCTTTTCAGCATCACACATCAGTGGAGCAACAATTTATACTAATAATACTCCAAACGGTGAGTATTTCCACAGTGAGTATTACAATGTGCAGTTATATCCCTCCCAGCTGTCAGTGCCTCAGCTGTCTTAACAGATTGTTCACTCTTTGACATGCACCGTGCCGCAAATGGCACCTTGGTGATATGACTTTATTTGCTGGAGACAGTGGAAACAGAAAGGTGATGTGGAGAAAGACGTTGTGTAAATAGTCCCGACAGCGTGATGTGGAATTTGGGCCTCGCTCTTCTGGGTGTGCGTCTTAGCCACTCAGCAAATGGGTCGAAGAAAGAATCCAAATCAGCCCAGTCAGATATTTCTGGACCATTTTTTTTTATATTCCGCACATTTTCCCCTCTTGTCAAAACCTGGAGCCTACACTGCAACTTGTCAACTGGACAGCGCCGCTAAGGGTTAGTGTGCGGCGTGCTAGAAGCAGGTGGTGAGAAATCCTGTACTGTAAGTCATGCTGCAGCATTTCTCAGTCTAATTACACATCTCTTTTCTCCACATCGTTTAAAGGCAATTTCTCAGTTCTGACCAGACCACATGCTGTAGCATTCCATAAGACCTGTGAAGAGACTGAATATCATGTTGCACTGGTACTGTTGGCACTTCATCATCATTAGCATTTGACCCATTTCCAAACATCAACATTATGTTATTTTTCTGAAAAAGCAGCAGTTGCGTGCGATTTGTTTGCCACATCAAACAATGCAACACTATGTGACACTGTCATGCAATGAACACAGACTATATAACTGAAAGCCTGAGTGCACTGCATATCTGCATTTATCTGTAATAAATCCCACTGAAGCCTGCCTGTATCTGTGCACAGGCAGTAAGCAACAGGATAGTATTCCTGTCTCGAGCCTGACTGGGATGGGAGGCTCATGAATGTCCACCGAACTTTGAACTGGAGAGAGAAACAGAAAAGTGTAAGGGATGGGGGTGTGGGGGGTGGGGTGGGGGAGTGGGGGGGTGAGAAAGGCTAACTAGAACACTGAGGCAGACAGAGATGAATGGGGTGGGACAACAGCACAGACAGTGTGTGAGAGAAATGGAGTCAAAGCCAGTGGAGAGGTGACAGGCAGAGGTGTGTGTGTGTGTGTGTGTGTAGGTGTGTGTGTGTGTGTGTGTGTGTATATATATATATATATATATATATTATACAGGGGGTCCTCGAGTTACGACGGTCGCGAGTTACGTTGTTTTCGTGGTTACGACACATCTCCTTGTTTCGGTTTGCCCCGTAAATACGTACAGACTTCACACAGGAACTTGTTGGTGAGCGCTCTCTCTGTCTCACAGCGGCAGCCGGCAAGGAGATGCACACGGACACAGATGCGTTCGGGATCGTGGCGATACCGTAGGTTTATTCACAACACAGGGTCTACACGATTGATATCAGAAATCTAAAGGACATGCTCATTACACTCGTGATCTCAACCCCTACGGTGACAAAAGGCAATTCACCATAGTAAACTCTTATTGTAGGGTGGTGTTATAGCGACATCTAGCGGCACAATGTATGCACAATGGCACAATGAATGTATGTTCCGACTTGCGTCGAAATTCGGTTGCGACACAGTGTGTGAGAGAGATGGAGTCAAAGCCAGTGGAGAGGTGACAGGCAGAGGTGTGTGTGTGTGTGTGTGTGTGTGTGTGTGTGTGTGTGTGTGTGTGTGTGTGTGTGTGAGTGTGTGTGTGTGTGTCTGTGTGTGTGTGTGTATATACATATATACACACACAAACAGGGGGTCCTCGAGTTACGACGGTCGCGAGTTACGTTGTTTTCGTGGTTACGACACATCTCCTTGTTTTGGCTTAAGCGGTTTGCCCCGTAAATATGTACAGACTTCACACAGGAACTAGTTGGTGAGCGGCAGCTGGTAAGGAGATGCACACGGACACAGATGCGTTCGGGATCGTGGCAATACCGTAGGTTTATTCACAACACAGGGTCTACACGGTTGATATCAGAAATCTAAAGGAAATGCTCATTACACTTGCGATGTCAACCCCTACGGTGTCTCAAGAGGGACAAGAGGGACAAAAGGCAATTCACCACAGTAAACTCTTATTGTAGGGTGGTGTTATAGCGACATCTGGTGGCACAATGTATGCACAATGGCACAATGAATGTATGTTCCAACTTACGTCGAAATTCGGTTACGACACATTCTCAGGAACGGATCTCCGTCGTAACTCGAGGACCCCCTGTATATATATATATATATATATACAGGGGGTAAAATCTTGTCAGTGTGACGTTGAGGGAATAATTAGGGAGAGTGACTCAGTAGTAACTCAGTCCTGAGTCTTTAATACCAGAGATTAGACTCAGACTGAACTCCTCACGCCTCCGTTTCCTGTTTCGCAGACTCATCACAGCTCTCTGAAGTGAACTCACACTTTTTGCCAAGTTACAGCCACGTCCGACTACGGCCATGTTGTTCCTCTGTCCACCCTCAAATAGACTCGTTATTATTCACCATTGCTCTATTGTCTACAGCACAGTGAGCATAATTATAGCAAACAACAAGCCCTTTTCCAATTAATTATTCAGCAAGAATGTGCATTATATTATCGCCATTATGTTTATATGCAGTAATGATCTTTGTATTTGAATTGGACCGTGTCAACAAGGTATAATGAGCTTCAATTAGCACAGTGGGTTACACATTTTTTTCAATTAATAACGCTGTCTGATTAAAGCCTAAGTGATACAATCGTTTTTTACAGTGTAAATGTCTATATATATATATATATATATATATATGATATATATATATGATTTTTTTCTGTTCATTTAAAGGCTGGTGGAATGAAGCTGAAGCTTTTGAGTCTAACCAACCTTGGGCTATTTTATTTGAACAAAAGCTGAGTGAACTACTTCAAATGACAGATTGTTAGATGTAATATTTCAAAATAAATTAAATAATAGGCAAGTTGCTTTTAATTTTGAGAAGGTTTGAAGGGTGTTCTTCTTCACAAGTTTCACTCTTTTCTGCTGCCGCTCAGTAGGATTAAGATCAGGTCTCAGTGCAGGCCACTGTTTCCTTTTCATCCATTCTTGGCTGCTGCTTCACACATCGGCACAGATTGACGACGCGCTGTGCCAGACACAGCAACGCCCTCCCTTAACAACACTAAGCCCCCTCCATATTTTACAGTGTGAAATGAAACGCAGAGCTTCTGTGGCCATAAAGCAGACGTGACTCTCGTTTGGTTTCATCGGTCCCGAGGGGAATTCTTCCAGACGCATTGTGATTCCATAAAAATGCTTTTCAGCAAACTCCAGTCAGGCTTTTTCATGTTCACCTTTTATTGCTTACCTACAGTATCTAGGTTTGAACTCTTCCTGCTTCACAGAGTGCACTTTCATTCAGAAAGTGTTGTACAGTACGATCACACACTGTTGTACCCTGATTCTAGAAGTTAAACTGTATTTGTTGAAGGTTGTAAACATATATACATACATTGGTGTTTCAACATTTTGGCCACATCTGTAACACCTATCATTACCACAGGCTGTATGTGCAAGCCTTCATGAACCACTCTCATTATCCAGATGACATATTATAACAGAACGAGATGGTTCACGTTTGAAATATGTGGCCTGGCTACACCCGGTCCCTTCATCTGCAACACTCCATCCTCTTTCTGTCTGTCTTCCGGCCCGGACCCGTCTCTCCTCTCGGGTATATAATCCAGTCTGTTCTCCCCAGCCTCTCACTTACTGTGCCCTCTGACCACTGTGCCATTACAGTACATACACACAACTGCAGAGACACAGATCTAATAGCACAGGGACCTGCTGTAAGGCAGATCCTCATTTTACACGTCTCAGTATTTCACAGTGAAAATCACGTAATAAAATGAAGACAGCCGTTTCTGCATGCTTTATAATCATCTCCCTCCGTATCTTTAATGACAGTTCAGTCATGTTTAGCCACATTCTGGCACTTTTATTATTTTTGTCATAAGACAGTCGCTCCTATCCATACAAGCGTCTGGAGCGTATCGAGGGATCAGTGCAGGGTTCATATACAGACAATCATTCACACTTACACGCAAAGTCTCCAGGCCCTTCCGAGTGATGTGGTGGAAAATGGAGCACCCAGAGGAAAACCCTGCATCAGACACCAGACTGAAAGCAGGGCATCAAACCTGGGTCCTTCTTGTCCTGCTACACAACAGCCCAACAAATAAACCACTGAGGGACCTCTCGCCTCACACTCATCAGCCCACTGCTGCCTCCTCATATGCTGCTGAGACACTGTAAGTGTGAGGGGATTCTTTGCTTTTTCTGGTTTACTTGGGCCAATGGGGAAAAACAGTGTAGAGTCTGCAGCGCGGCAAAACAGAACAAAACCACAGAGGACTCCTGCACACTAAAGCTGCATTGTGATGCGAGTCAGTATAAGATGTCAGTGGAAAGTCAGAACGCGAGTGTTTGCTTTGTGTCAATAAAGATATCCTGGTCATAGAATAAGAGACCACTCTAAGCATGTCCGCAGCTTAGCAACTGTAACTAGGCAGCCAGCCTCGTTACAGTGTGAGGAAGTTGCACAGAGATGCAGGTTGCATGAGTTTATGTGTAAGCTAATACATGCTTTCAAAGAGTTGGCTTTGAATATGTCCAGATCTTAACTAAGCAGCATTTATGACCACCCAGCAACCAACAGCAGTAAGCCAACATTACACAGCCATTGACCACGTCACCCTGCATTATGTTATCTGATTGCAGGTATAGAGAAATAAGACTCTATAAGAGGAGCGCTGATGGTGTGGTGCGATATTTCTACACTGCGTGAAAGCAGATCCTGGATGGTATCAGCGATAATGTGAAGGGGTCTGTGCTGGGTTTAGAGATGTTCACACTCCAGCAACCAGCAAGAAACATTATATAAGACAGAAGACAGCTGCCAAACATGATGTTCACTTCTCATCCTGATGCCTCGTTTTTTTTCCCCCTTGTGACATAAAGAAAGAAAACAGAATGTTTGAATATATGTACAGTTTCTGAGCACACTTATTTCTAAAACAACAACAAGAACAAGAACAAGAACAACAATAATAATAATAATAACAAAAGGGCCAACAACACCTTTGTTGTTACTCAGATTACATTTCAGCAAGAGCGTCAGAACCTGCAGGCTACAAATGAGAAGCCTGATTTGTCTTCCTCTGTCTGAGAATGTATTGTTTCAACAACAGACAATGATTTTCAGTGATAAATCCCCCCCCCCCCCCTTTAACATTGTAAACAACAAGCCCGACGGGCATAGCAACGGTAACTAAGAGGGATGAGATGAGTGCACATTCAGTTGTTCGGAATAGTGGGCTTCAGTGAGTCACACATACCATTTCAGTCAAAAGTCAGAAAATGCAGAACTGTACTTATACCAGTGACGATCAGGAATCACGATTCCCCCTGTCTGCCCCCTCTCTGGCTTAAAGGGGGCACATGCACATACATCACACATAACCACACACACACAAGCACACACACAACTACACAGTGTATCACATTACTTTTATAAATGAATAATGAGAATACTCTCTGCAGCACAACACACACAAAGCCCTCTGCTATGACCTCATTCGAATGAAGCCCAAATGTCGGGTCAAATTCACCAATCAGCTCTTTCTCAACAAACTCAGAGCTGTCACATCCAATTGAGCACTTACACACACACACACATACACACACACACAAATACACGTTTGGCACATCTACACACAGCCCAATATTATTGTTCGCAAAGACACTGTATAGCAAATTAAGTCTATTCAATTTAAATAAGACTGTGATAATCAAGCTGAAATATCTCCGTCTCCAGTGCTGATCACTTATTTCTTTCCATCTTCACTCATCTGCAGCTCAATCACTCATCCTTCATGCAACACTAAGTACATGCACTCATTAGCTGCAAAGCACAGAGGCCCCTGATTTTCGCTTTCTCTCTCTGATGAGCGTGTGCACCACACATTAATGAACACGCATAATAAATGATTTACCAGTGGCTGCACAGACGCAATTTCAACACACACACACAAGTGCAGCTCTTGAAGCACAAATACGAGATCAGTAAGGAAAATGGATTTCTGTACCTTTGCTTCTACCTACAGTTTTTGGAGAGTAGGAAGGATCCGGAGAGGTAAAAGAGGAAGGACCGTCATCCCGCGCAGAGCACCGCAGAAAGAAAAGTGGGAATAAACTATTGTTAGACTACCATAAGCCTGTACCAAACCAACTGACACTTTCCATGCACAATGTGACAATCATGCAGAATGATGGAGGAATGAGAGAAGCAAACGTTGGCAGCAGACAACTAAAACTTAAAGCCACTTCTTTTTTTTTCTTTTGCTGAATTACATCTCCGCGGTAACGTCGTACCACAAAGAACATCAACATTTATTTGCGCATCCTCTGAAGATAAATAGTACTGGGAGCTCGCTCGTGTGAAGGTCGTGCAGTAGCAACTGTTTGTTTTGACCAGAAGAAATGAAGAGGAATGCTGTTATTCAGAGGACGAGAAAAAAAAAATCTGGAAAAAAACCCCCAGCACTTCTCAATTTTGGACCACAGCAGTTATCCCTGTCACCCTAAAGGTCAGTACCATGAAGAACATTGCAGAGTGCGGAGCATAATGGGAATTTACATTACAAGCAGGCGCAAATGAAAAGGTCCACAATTATGTAATGCACAGAAACCTGGCTGAAACGAGGGTGAGGAGACGCAAAAGCATCGGAAGTGATGTGAAGTGATAAAGGTGAGATGAGGAACGTGCCATCCCGCCATGCACCCTTCCCCAGTGACACACACACACACATCCCCTCCCACGTCTCTGCAGCAACAACACAAACACTGCAACACACAAAATGCACACGGACAGGAAGCGAGGGCACACAGCACAAAATCACGCCCCGAAAACAAGAGAAAAAGAAGCGAGTACCTTGCTCTGCCTTCAGGTGTGCGAGGCCTTGAGGGGGAACATCAGACCGACAGGAAGAGAGAGAACATTTCAGGGACAACAGCACACCAATACGACTCTTGTATTGTCATTATGCATGCTTTGCGCGATAGCAAACCATGGCTGTCACACTAAAAACCAAGCTTTCCTTAGTGCGTATGAAAGCTTCGTGTTGAAACAGGCCTAATAAAGATGAAAAGAGAACAACACAGTGTGTGGATTTAAAGTAGCCCTACAGGTTGTTGAGTGAATAAATGTTGTGACAAGGCTGCGGGTGCATTATTGCTTGCCATTTAAAACTGGATGTTTATTTTTTAATTTCAAAGATGACATAACCTGCAATGTTGCTACAGTAACTAAAACCATGACCTGTCTTTCTCGAGACTCACCTGGTTTTCTCTGGACTGCTGTGGAGTGGTCAGAAGGAAGAGAGAGAGAGAGAGAGACAGAGAGAGTCCCGCATTAGTGACACGCTACAGCCTCTTTTGCATGTGAGTCTGACATGCAAAACATATCACACTCCTAAGCATTGTGTTTCCATGTAAGGGGCAAAGAGTCGCCCCTTGACATGCCTGATCAAATCACCCCGTCAGTATGAATCCCTGTGGAGAGAGAAAACACGTGAGCCTTCATCTGTCCCGTCCTCTCAGGGAACCAGATTGACATGACGCCTTCGGCAACTCTTGCACATTTCGAATATTGGTACAATAACATAATATTCCACGTCTTGTATCACACAGAGCTCCTCACACACGGAAGAGACATAAATCTTTGGGGATTTATGGTGATGTGAGGTTTGTGGATCGCAGGACGCTTCTTCTCAGACCCATATCTCTCTCCTCCACTTCCCCGTTTGCCCCTTGAACCCGCCCACCACTGTTTCCTTTATTCCAAACCCTAATTCGACTTGCCCCTTGTGGTTTCTCAGGGGAATGCTCACTGTAGGGATCCTGTAGCTCGCAGTATGACATGGCAAAAGAGATAAGCTGCACGTTAGGTTTCATCCCTCGCGGGAAACATCCTCACTGGGATCACAACCGTGCATGACACCCTGTGGTAAACCAAACACCCCAGTCTAATTTAGGGCACATGAGAGGTCAGCAGGTGAATTCACTTTCAGTTGTTCACATGGTTAGAATTTGTGCCGTGGTTTTAGTAGTGCTTGTAGCCTAAAACGAATTTCAATGAAACTCTGAGAGCCTCTAAAAAGCATTGAGAACTGACGCGAGGAAATTAAACAAATCTTAATTAAGTGTCAGCTCTAATACACACGATTAGATGTTGACTGCCTTGATCGATGCTGCGTAGAGGCCTGGTCTATTTCCCTCTGCTTGATATAACTGATGCTTTTTTTTTTAACCTTGACTGTGTAAAGTTCTTGTTAAATGTGATACGTTATAATCTTAGCGTAGCACAGACACTAGCTTTTGAGCAGTGGTGCAGGGAGACAAATTCTGGAGGAGCCGCTGGTGCAGGAAAGGTGAGATTTAGATTTATCCTTTAGGGGAGTCCAAAATGGCCGCTACGTCTCCTCCCACACGAGGAAAGATGACATTGGCGGAGGGAAGGGAAGGACGATGCATTGAAGTGTGGGGGTGTTAGACGGTGGCCAGCTGATGGACAGCAGTGCACCTCCAGCTCTCCAGAGCTGAGGGGACTGGTCATGCACACATTTTGTTTCTCTGACTGTGCAAACGCTTGTGTTAGATAAAGGCTGTTCTCTTGAGCATCCAGAACAAGCCAATGTGCTGCGGAGGACATGTGGTCCGAGCGTAATCCCCTGCTCTGTTTTACCAGCAGCTTCACACTCAAATCCAAACATAATTTTCAGCTCGGGCACTAGACACAAATGCCCTCTGCACTGGAATCAGGCAAGTCCCTGCACCATTCCCCCCTCCCCCCCCCCTTTTTTTCCCATTGACCTACTTTTTAATAGTAAGATTATTGTAACATGTCATTTTTTCCCATGCCTCTTTATTAATCCCTAAAGCTAAGCCTGATGGCACCATTTCAGCACTAGCTTAACAGTTTGCTCGCCCGAGCCTTCAATTACCAGCCTTCCATCACGCCAGTGCGTTTGGTTTAATTGAAGCAAAAGGAGACTTAAACAGTTCATTACAAATGCAAGATGTAAGATTCTGACCGAGGAAATGAGCGCTCATTTTACATATTCATTACACAATCCGCTGTAGCTTTTAATAACCTTGACCTTCTGCATATCTAGTAAGTGACAAAACCCCCACGGTATTCGAGGGACTTCATCACGTCGCCATTATTAATTTCACTCAACAAAATGAGCGACAATATCCAGATCATTACCATAAACGACAGTGATATTCGCAGAACTAACAACGGGAGCGGAATCAAGTTAACATTAAAGATGACTCGGCAGAATGACATCGTTTAGGAGTCACGCCTGCCAAAGTCAACGTGTGGAGAGCGAGTGGCGAGTGGTGTCTAATTTCGGCTCATTGCCCTGACACAGTTAGTCACGCTGATACATCCTGATCCACATGGGAGGAGAGACTGAACATGTGTTTTATGGCCAACTGTTTATGGCGCTGAGCGGCATGCTGAGCAGGAGGACGGTTTGGGAAGAGCTGTTTGAGCTCAGGCAGAGACAGGACTGTAGTGTAATAATACCATTTGAACATGAGTCCTGTCATGCAGGAAATACAACACCTAAAAATGGGTAATGGATGCTTTTCAGTGCACTGGTGGCACAAACAGGCCCCACTCCACTCTCCCTGTGCTCTTTTCTCATTTCACATCTCACATCTATCTATCTAACAAATCAAATTCAAAGCACCGGTTCTCTCCTACCGTGCTGTGAATGGTTCAGACGCTTCCTACATTCAGAAAATGGTCAAACCTTACACGCCTCCCTGTCCTGGCTCAATGCTCCTCCATTACTTTCGTCGGAGACTGAAAACTCACCTATTCAGACTGATTGCACCTCACTCCCTGATCAAAACGTCAAAAACTACGAGCACTTGGCATCAAGCACTTGAAGTGATTTTCGCCTGTTTCCTGGTAAATGTTTATGTACTGGTTTTCTTCTTGCACTTTGGGTGTATCAACGTTGAATGCATTTATTGTAAGTTGCTTTGGATGAGAGAGTCTGCTAAATGACTGTAATGTAACATCTTATTTTTGCTCACTTTTCGTATTCCCCTTCTAGGCTACTGGGCTAGCAGGCTACCATCAGGAATACGGCTGGCACAACACGATCAAGGCCCAATCCACTTAGCCAGTCAGCCATCTGCCTGTTTTAACAAGCAGCTCCGGGCCCTCTCCGCTCCTCACTGCATGTGTGTGTTTGTGTGCAGAACTCTGAATGCAAATGTGTGTGTGTGTGCAAGGGCCAGGCCACGCAAACTCATAATGCAGCGTATAGATATTCACACAGATTGTGTTTGTTGCTCGTTAATGTACAGCATGATCAACAGGAGGCCAACCAAGACAGGTGTACTTAACAGTTGTTCACGTCCAGCTGCCAGCAAACAATATAAATGCTGTGAGCTGTGCGCCATGGTACAGGGTTTCTTTAAGGATTTTGTCACTTGTGGGCATGTGGACTAAATAATTAAAAAACAAATCCTGTGCCAGTTTGCCCACAGACAGTAAGAATTGATGGTTTTGTTTGTGCAAGCATTTTCCAGGGAAAATTAGCCATCTCTGTTCTCATTATCCTTCTAATTATGGTTTCCAGTCTCTGCGGCATAATCAGCAATCAACAACGTCAGTTAATGGGGAGGCAGAAAAGAGCAGCAAGTCACATCAGCTGGGAAGCTAACATGAAGTGTCTTTTTCATTGCCTGAAAAGAGAGGAATACAGGAAGTTGGTGTGGGACTAGATGTGTGTGTGAGGTTGTGTGTGGTTCATGTCCTACAGCTGACCTCCGGGGACAAACAGGGGTACGACCAAGTTGTCTGAAACATACTCTTAAAATCTTTTTTTTTATAACATGAGGATTTCGTAGTATGTCAGCTCTCAGACAAATGCACCACCACCTCCTCCCTGTCCTCCTTCTCCTCCATTGACTGTTCAACACAGGCAACGAGCAAATGGGATGAAGCGAAAAGGGAGCAAGTCCAGTGTGTGCGCTTGACTGCTCTGCAACCAGCACATCGCGTGCTGTCCTGAACAATGCCACAGGCTAGCACTTGGGATATAAGCTTCAAACAGCGGCGGTTGAGCAGCAAACGATGGGACATGTTATGAAACCAAACGCACTAAAACCACTGCACGGACAATCTGAAAATGCATAGTTTAAGTGCATGCAATGACGATGACAAATAATAACATCTTAAAAGGTATTAGGCACGGTGTATGATAATAGCTTGTGGTCAGTGCTGTAGAATTCAGTGAGCATTCCCCTGATTTTTCGGACAAAATGGAGTCATCCCTCAGCCATGTCGGGCTGATTTAGGCAGGCAGGAAGTGGGTCAGCAGTGGAGGACATTTGACATGGGTCTGTTCACACAAAGTTATCCTTCACAATCCAGAAACATGAGGAGGAGAGTTAAGTATGAGTAATTATAGCAAAATCGTATGGTCTCTGATTTATTGATTTTACTATCTATCTATCTATCTATCTATCTATCTATCTATCTATCTATCTATCTATCTATCTATCTATCTATCTATCTATCTGTCTATCTGTCTATCTGTCTGTCTGTCTGTCTGTCTATCTATCTATCTATCTATCTATTTTTTTTTAAAGTCGTGGAATTTATTATTGGCATCAGTTGGCGCTGATCTAAATTCAACACTCAGTGGTGTGTTTTGGGAGATGGGTGAAAACGGTCGGTCCTGCATTGTATCCCTGTCATTAGGAACTTTGAATGCAAGTCTTTTCATTGTGTGCTGGTGTCTGTAAAGGTATATAGATGCAGTAGAGTCGACCATTGTCCAAGCGTATCTCATTACAATCCCCCCGAAAAAACAGCCAGCCTTGGCACAGAAGCAGAGGGAAGATATAGATGAAGCTGTTTCTCATCCAAACGTTACATGTACCTTCAGGTTCCTGTACCACCTTGCAAGAGCTGAATACATTTAATGGAGAAGAGAGTGTCGTAAATTTAGTCAGATCATCTTATATCCATCTTAACGAAAAGTAATAACTGTGAAGGGAGGGAGAAGAAATGATGAGCACATCGCCTCAAATTTTACTCCCACATGAAATATGAGTTCGTTCTTAAAGACGCTGCAAGAACAACACCCTATGTGATCTGCGTTATATCTTTCAAACACATTGGACAGCACCTCTCCATGTGCCATAGACATTTTCAATTTTGCATGAATACTAAATTGCAATCAAGGCACATTTTTCAAGGCATTTCATAAATTAAGTTTGGGGTGGCACAAATCACATTAGGTGTAGCGGGAACAGCAACACATTTATAGATATTAAGTCTAATTCCAGCAGTCTGTATTGAGATTTATAGTGTGGCATTACACTTTGAGCCACTGGATCAGTTTAGCCATATATTTCTGAGGCAAAAAGCAAACATGAGTGGTTAAGAAGACATTTTTTTACTGTATGCAGAGAGCAACCTACCATCAGGTCACTTCTAAGTTTGTAAAGGATGCCTATAAATTTTTTACAGCTATTTTAATCAATATTCTGCAATTGACACAGAAACCTCCAGAGCCAGCCCTCTTACCTTCAGTGCAGTATCGACCTACATATCCAGTTTTGGAGCAGTCACAGTAGGTTTCTCCATCTGCCAGCGAGCAGATCCCACCATTCTCACAGGGGTTTTCGGTGCAGAGGCCCATCATTTCCAAATGTACTTTCTGACTATTGATGAGCGTGGGCTGTTTACTCCCATAACTGAGGTCTTTAAGAATTCCCTTGAATGGTGGTAGCTCACGAACAGAGGGCAGGGTGATGGCAGATGTGCGGATGTCCCCTGGTATCCCTCCAAGGAAGAGGTCACTAATGATCTTCATGAACTGACGCTGGGGCCGCACCTCTTCCGTCTTGGTCTGGCCATCCACGGCCAAGCCGGTCCGTAAATTGTGCCTGTTGATGGCAGCAAAGTGCCAGCGGCTGTCGTTGACCATTTTATCGGCGGTGATAGTTGTCTCAGCACAGTCGATGCTGACGCGAAGCTGCAGCTTGCCCTCAGACATCGCGAGAAGCAGGAAGTCGCAATATCCTCCATCGTCGAAGTAGAGCACCAGGCCTTCCGATTCTGAAGTCTTGAACTGGAATGTCAGGTCACTTCTGGAGCTGGCTTCCCATCGCAGGAAGCGAGCCCACTGACCCTCAGAGCCAGTAAACTCCAAGCCTACACACAGGCCCAGCATTGTACTTAGCAGCAAGAGGACATGTCCATGTAGGCTACTGGGATGCATGGTAGAGAATAACAGGGTCTATCAGAAGAAGGGTAGAACAGGGGATTGATCCTCAGAGTGATAATAACATCTGATTATAGCCGTGCTCCAGGAGTTGTTGTCTTATTGTTATATTCCATTAAGATATTTTTACAGTCAAGCACAGAATGCAATATCCTTTTTCTGAGGCGGCTCTAATGGTAATAATGGATGAAATCTAATCTTCTCATCCACATCTATGCAGAGATATATGAAAAAATATTACGTTTCCACAAAAAGTGGACCGGGGGAAGTGCTAAGATGAAGGTGATCCTTAGTGTGTTGTGTCAGTGGATCAGTGCTGCATCTTGCAATTTTTCTTTGAGGCGACTTCCTGGATTGAGGCACACAACCATCAAAGCCGGTACAGTTCCGAGCCCCATAGTTTATTGTCCAACGTCAGATTCTTGATTGAAAGAACTGCAGACAAAAAAAAAACAAAATAGAAAAAACAAGTTATTTTAAGAAACAGAATCATGTTAATTCTGTGTCAGCTGTCACAAATTAAATATAACATTTTTAATGTCGTGGTTTAAGCCCTAAAATGTTTAAGATTTTAAAAATTGCAGTGTCATCTGTAGTCAGATATGATCATGTGAAAAAATATTTCAGTTTGCAAAGGTTAAAATGTTATTATTTGGTTACTTAGTGAAAAATGAATTGTTAGTTCCAATCAAAAATTGTATTAAAACAGAAGAGAGGAACATTGTGCCAGCAAATAAAGGAAAACAGAGAGAAATACACTGCAAATAAACAAAATCATGCCTGTGAATTTACATCAAGCTGGAGGAGAAGATTGAGAGCGCCAATCAATGCAGCCGTGTCTCGCCGTGTGGCCATTAAATACCACTAAATAACTACTAATAACATCCATTAAAGGTTTATGAGCATTTTATGCGGGGTTCCATTTCTGTCAATTACCCATTTTATTCGGAGATCAACTAAAATAATAATTTAGGATTTTAAATTCCTAAATTTACATAGCATAACACAGATATAGTAGTAGACTGCTGTTGCTGATTCTGTGATAAATGAAAATCCAATTAGTGTTTGTATGCTGTGTGTGTGTGCGTGTGTGCGTGTGTGTGTACTCTTCCAACCCTTTGCCTTTGCAGTTGTTTTGGCAGTGGGCTGCTCACCAGACAAACACACTGTGCAGTCATGACAGTAGCACAGAACCTTGCAACACAATAGGCCCTTTAACCATCTGCCCTGAATAGTTAATCTTGGTGCAGCAGGCAAGCTATTGAATTCTAGTAAGCGATACCTATGCTAATGCACTGTGTGTGCACGCATGTGTGTCGCCTGTGCTCGAGTGAACGTGTGTGTGTGCTTGTGTTTCTGACAACACTGCCCGGTTCAATCATTGTCTTTGTCTTAAAAATGACTCAGTGAGACGGCAGAGAAAAGGTGCTGTGCAGTCAAACAGTCCCCGAGCCATGTCAATCCAAGCCACACAGCAATGGAGACGTGCAACAAGCGGTGTTTGTCCGTTCGATAAGCAAAGCATGATATGCCCATGAAACCCGAGACAGCAGCCTCATATGAAAAGTGGCCTTAGCCTCTATTCACTTAACAGTAAACTTATTGTGTGTATTGTCTAACAGAGGCATCAGGTTTCCCTGTGGTACAGACAGTTCACCAGCAATGCTAACAATGCTAACGTTCCTTATCAGTGAGCGGTGTAATAAAAGCCTTTTTTTCTTTTACATCTTAAACAATATAAGTTCCTATTTAATTGTTTGACATTTATGCTAACAGAAAAACTTCAGAAATGCCCTTTAATTTATAATTTAATACCAAATAATTCCGCCTGCAAGCTAGTCCCGTGAGCTAGGCTAAATGAGGCTAATGTGGTGACAAGTCAAATTTCACAGGCATTATTTTACTGACACTTTCCCTCACGGCCTTGTTATGAAACCTGGCCTTGAGCTTGTAATATACATAGCAGCAATTAAGATGCTACGTTTGTCTACTTGAAGGTACACAAATATTTAACTGGCAGGGATGGAGTCATTTTTAGGCAACACAAGTCAAAACCGTCAAGGCCTACCAACCTTGACCTCAGAGTTGACCTCCACTTGTAACATTAGACTTATGATAAGTTTGCTTGAATAAATACATATATTCCATGATTTATACATGTTGAATTATTAATGAGCGCAGGATATGAGATAACCAGCACAGGACACCGTCGCTGACTTAACATAAATGCATTAAGCATCCAGGTTCCCTGCTGAAGATTTATTGACATGTTTTGTAACATGGCCTGGACCCCATCACGCACATCTCAAGATACCCCCCCCCCCCCCCCCCCCCCCCCCCCCCCCCCCCATCCCCCGCAGTGCCCCGCAGTGCCCCCTGTCTGTCACAGGCCGAAGCCTGGAGCAACCATTTAATCTGACATCAGTCACAGCAGCCAAGGGGAGTACTGTACATGGCGTAGAGCACGCGCGGAAAAGAAAAGAAAAGAAAAACTGGATCACAGGAGTCCATCATTTCAGCGTCAACATTCACCTGGTGGTTTGCACTGCACGAATGAATGGAGACATTAAGACAGAACATCTGTGCAAAACTCCAGATGTTATCATCAAGATGGAAAAACCAACAACAGCCTTCAGTAGAACAGTCTACCCGGGTAGAAGCCACATGTATTACCATTAATATATAATGTCAGACAGGTGGTCGTGAGGTGAGACGGGAGTTGGGCTACTATCAGTTCTGTACGCGCAGGGTTTGTCAGGTCCAAGCAGATGTATCCAGCTGTGATCAGTGAGTGGGATGTTTGAAATCTTACGCTGAATGTAAACCGCTTAACGCTGATTAGAAAGCCGACCCGCAGCCCTGCACCAATGAATAAAACAGCGGGCACCATTTTCCCCAGCAGCGCTCTGCTCTGCTCCGTCCTCCGTCCCTCTGCTTTACGCACGGTGGCACTCTGTTGACTGTTGCTCCAGCCTCCACAAACCTTTGTTTTCAAAGAAATACCTAGCAAAATTCGGTGACTTTATATTTACAACGAATGACGTGTAAGTATGCGAGTCAGTTCTGGCGGTTTGGGGGTAGGTGGTTATAGTGAGAGTCGTGTATCGGTGGGCTGGACCCACGGAGAGTCGCCAACCAGCGGGCTGAAACTTTCCGTCTCAACGCGCATCACTCAGTCACCGCAGAATGAATTGGTCACTATTTCGCCGTGGAGAAGTAGCCGTGCTGTGCTGAGGTCTGCTCTCCCCACACATCGCCCCCTCCTCGGTGCTCAAACTGCGAGTGGTTAGAAAGTAACCACACAAACCACCCTACTGCGCTCTACGACCCACATCACAGCCCAAACTCCGCCAGTTCACAACCTCACACATTCACACAACGCACGGATTCTTACAGAATAACTTCGGTGTCCTCCAGCTCACACACACACACACACACACACACACACACACACACACACACACACACACACACCTTTACAGTACAATTACCGCATGCAGGACGGGGTAGAAAAGGAAAGAGGCGAATAGCAGTTTTATCTTCTCTTACCGTTCCGGGTGGATAAAGCCTATTTTTAAGTAGGCTACAGGAAATTATAGTAATCCAAAGCAAAAGTCCGTCCAGAACAGGCGGTGTTTTTCTTTACAGTCTGCCCCGGGGCGATGAGATGCTGATGCTGGTGATGAGGATGAGGATGTTAATAGAAGTGAGGAGCGGTGGAGGCAAAGGCAATGCGTCCTCCTCCTTCTCCCGGCTCAGTAAACGCGCATCTCTCCGCTCGGCTCGCTCAGCGCAACTGATGATGGGCCCCTGGATTTCTCCCACTCTGACGCTCTGACCCGCCTTCTTCACGGTGCTCTGAACACTGGAGGGGGCCGGGTGGGGGTGGGGGCGGGGGGCAGGGAGAGAAAACAGGGAAAATAACCCCTCAGGACAAAATACTAAAAATGAAAACGCTTGAGGCTGTTCCTTATTAGTGGGCTGCTTTTTATATTACGTTCGCATGGTAAACCTATTGGACGAACAACGTTGTTTTAATGCGACTTGTCTTTAATATCTTCGCATTGAGCCCACGTCCAGCACCTTGGACAGCGCTCAGGGACATGGTTACTGCTGGGACAAAACACAAGAATCTTGCCTGGTCCATGGTTCAGTGCTTTAGACAGTACCATGGACAGCACCCTGAAATTTTGCATGTCGCAGCACTCTTCTTGCCAGAGAGCTGTCCAAGGTTCTGAACTCCTGTCAGGCGGAAAAGAGAGCCGGAAGATTATGCAGAGTGGAGTGGAAAACTGCGGAGACTGGCTTTTTTCTTATGTAAAATACCACAGCTCAACTGCATTTCTCATAATAGTCTTTAAATTTATGCATATCATATAGCTGAACAAATGTTTGTTAATGTGAAGAGGGCTAACACACTGTAGTTCCAATTTTCATTACCACCTGCTAGAGATAGTACACATTGTTACTGTGGATGTTTGAATTGACAGCTATTTTGCAAAGTCTCCTTCTGTACCCCCACTGTATACCACTAACCATCACTTAGCATTATATGTATTCTCCTGCTTTTTTCCAGGCAGCATTCTGTCGCTGGTGATGATGATTGTTCGTGTTTGTTACATAAAACCAATTTAAATCTAAAAACAGAGTCTACAAAATTGTACAGGATGAAAATACCAAACAAGAATGACCTAAGAAAATGCACGATGAGAAGATTAAAGCGACAAGAGAAAATAACCAAACAACTAAATAGATTTGTGAGCCATATCGGACAGTATGAAAACAGCATTAGACACTGGCAGGCTTAAAAACAATTTCATCAAAGCAAAGTATGTGCACAAGATTATACACATTTAGCATAACTGCATTCCACACAGAGTCTGGAAGGCTTGATAAAAGACTCTTAGGTCTGGACAGAGATTCGGCCCAAGGGCATAGATCTGATCTCTGTCCTAGCACAACCTAAGTCCTCCAACATTATGTCCGGTCGTGTTTGAATGAGAAATCATGCAGACAGAAAAAAAAGGATTTGGCCTAAAATAACTCCACAATAACGTCTCCTTGCAAACATAAGTTGATTTAGTCAACCAATAAGCTGACTTAATATAACTGTATTAATAAATAAAATAGAATTATGTTACAGATGTAGGTTCTGAGCCAAGACAGAGGGAAAGCAGAAATATTAACACAGTGCTTGAGGAGGTGAATTACAACTGCATGATGAGCTGTGTTAAATGAGGTGCTGAGGTCTAATAGGACAAAAATGAAACAATCCCCTGCATCTGCTGTAAAATTTAGGACATTTGTTATTTTGAATAGAGCTGTGGGGCTAACAACATCCAGGCTGCCGTGGTTGCCCTGTGGCCACTGCAGCCCTGCCCCGGATAAAGTGAATAAAAGATAAATGGTCTCATGGTTCACAGAATGATGTCTCCTATTGTTTGTAAAAATCATCATGAAATGGCTCCAAAAATCTATTTTGTTGCCGAATACTCTATTCGTCTGTGGGCTCGATATCATTCAATCAGTGGCACATTACCTACATTTTATGTGCTAATTAAAACAGAACAGTGATGAGAGAGGTCTTTAATGAACAACAGCAGAGAGAGAGTGACAGAGCAGAAAGAGGAAAAAAATGATGTTAAAGGACAGGAAGACAAACATTCATGAGCAAATAAATACAGTCTGCTCAAACTGGAATCACAGACCAGACAAAAATAAATCCAAAGACAGTATAATGACAATCAAAAGAATCTCTTCATCTATATATATCTATATATATCTATAGATAGATAGATAGATAGATAGATAGATAGATAGATAGATAGATAGATAGATAGATAGATAGATAGATAGATAGATAGATAGATAGATAGATAGATAGATAGATAGATAGATAGATAGATATAATATGACCTACTACTGTACCATTATCACCAAGATCACCAAAAGACAATAACGCCTCGGGCATCCTGGGTTTTTCATGTAGGGTTTTCTTCCCTTGTTTCCCCTGTACTAAAAGGCATAATAAATAAATTATAATCCTTTCATAATGTCTTCAAACTGAATTCAGCAAAAGCTTCTGGTTTACTTCGGCAACACCCCAGCTACATGTTCTGTAAATTATGAAATGACTTTCCAGCTGCCACAACAACCGCTGTAGTATTTAAAATGGATTATATATGCCATGATACAGAAAGTGTATTAATCATTGATGAAACATATTCCAACAGCATGTAGAGTGGCTTGCAATCATGCTTAGTCATCATGCGTAGGCCATGAACCCAGCAGTGGTGTTGTGCACTGCTGTGACATGTGAGCGTGCTCTGAAATCTAAGGATTGACAGGTCGACGGGCTGGAAATTCAGCAACGGTTTCTCACTAGTGTAATACGTCAATTTTTACTTATTCCAGTCAATTGATCCTTTCCCTCAAATTATTCTTCCTATTCTCTGTGATAAAAATGTTTTGAAATAACAAATCCCTCGTTCCCTAGTACAGGTTCTGCTCTGAACTGGATTTAGAGACGTGTGCGATTTAATAAAAACAAACAAAAGAAAAGAAAAAAAATAGATGGATTGAAACTGTTCATAATGCCTAATTAGCTGTTCAGCTACATCTTTTATCCCTTTGGTTAATTGAAATTAAAATGTTTTTTGCCTCCCTGCCTTGATAATCAAAAATGCATTGTGTTTAAAAATTAATCAGGATTTCAAGTGGCACATTGTGACCGGCTTTGATTGAGGATTGCACGTTTTATTTGCCATGTGAGAGGGGAAAGTCTCTCAGGTGTGGCAATAGAAACGAAACGGTTTTTCCATTTTCTATGAAATCCTACCCCTCTATCTCCATTTTGGCCCTGGCTTATTTATATACGCAACAGAATGGGGCCCATTCTCCCAACAAATCGACACGGTCCCCCATTTCAAAAGAAGCCATGGACACCTCCAGGGCTTTAACTGTCAAGCACAGTTTGTAAATCAGTTGCCTCCTGGCTCCACTACTTGCCCAGATAGTGGGAGGTTTGGAGTGGAGTTTGATCCGTAGCTGACTTTTCCCTGCATGACACTAACTGCAGCCCTGTACAAAGCCTCCATTTACTTCAGATTCAGCAGCTGAGCTACTAAGCTGTTAGCCTTCAGTTTGAACAAGGCTTATAAACTACAGACAGATGACACCCCTGTCACCATTGTTCTAATTTGTGTGTGCTCACTATATGCACACTGCAAATATCCATTATCCCCACTGATTGTTTGCATTGTGTTATCACTGTAATCGCAGTGGCCTTACATTTGCAGACAATCCTCTATATCTGAGATGTGTATTGCATGCATGTTACGTCTGTATTAATCTCTTATTGAGGGTGACCAGTAAAAACTCGACAACAAAAGCTGTAAACAAAAAAAGCAAGTCAACAGATACTGGAAAACAAAGCATGGGAGAAGCAATTCGTCTTTTCAGATCGAGTCTTTGAAGCTTCCCACAGAGGAACATTCACAAAAACTACAAATGGTTTTTTGGTGTTGTTGTTCCAAGTAAATCAACAGGTAGCTGAAAGAGTAGCCATCCAGCCGAGTGAGACAGATAATACAGTAGATGCTTGGTAGAGATCATCCAGCATGGCTTTGTAAACAAAACACCTATCATGCAGTCTCCATAAGCTAATGATGATGATGCCATATCACAGTGAGCACTGTGATGTGCGGGGCCGTGTGTTGCATATTAAGCATTGAGAGATGCAAGTCTACAAAATATACATAAAAATGATGTGGCTGCTTCAAAACCCTGAGTCTTCTTTTAAACAAAATTACAAAGATACATCCAGAAAACATTTTACATAGCTAGAATGAAACAACTGAAAGCTGGAAAGTAGAAGCCTGGGTCTATCTAAAAGTTTGCCTTCAAGAGTTTAAGAGTGTAAAAAAATGGTGGAAGGCAGGTTTTTCCTAAAAAAAAAAACAACAACCAAAAAACTCCTTCATGACCCAAATTTCTTGCATGCTTTCCCTCATATATTGTTGGGCTGAACATTATCCAGTTAGTGGTTGTGGAGCGTATCATTTGGTTTTCTGTAAGACCAAGCAACACATTTTAACATCCCCGCTGCAAACGAATTATCCACGAATCCTAATATTCTTTTTATTTAAGGGCGGCTGGCAAACAATTTATTGGTGCATTGCCACTTTGTACACTACAACATTACAACACATCACTTTACATTTGTTCCTAATACTGCTGCATCATGGCTTAACACCTCCACTCTGAAGGTCACTTGTCTCCTCTGGCTTTCACACACACATACACATAAGAATGCTGACTGATCCTAATTGGACTTCTTTTACCTCGAACCCCGGATGCCTGAATTCCTGACTGTCTGGCCCTTAAAGGCTGTTAGCAGGTCAAAGTGATTACACTATCAAGGACATCTATTAGAGCCCAATTTGGCCGGGTTTGGTCCTCCAACCAGCCCAGCTAACCTCCCTAATAGACATTCATTTATCTCCTGTTTGGGGGCTGTTGCGTGTGAGGTCCGCAGCTATGGCACTAAACAGGATGGATGTGATATTTAGATCAATGGGTCCGGCTTATGGGGGGAAGATGTGATGGTACACTGTTGATAAGAGGATGATATTTCATTGTAAATGCCAATGTGATGTAACAATCGATGCCCAGGGTGGGAGACTATGCATACCTCCTCTTTTATAAGGGATTATACTATATACGCAGTGACTTATAGAGCGTGACACATGAAGCTACTTCTTCCATTGGTCGTCCTCGGACTGGTGAGAAGCTATTTGAATAATGAGGCAAAGCACCTGTCAGGCTTAGTTATCCTGACACACTGACTGTAGTCCTATCACCTACGTACATCTAACGGGGGAGGGGAGGCAGAGAGAAAGAGAGAGAGAGGAAGAGAGAGAGAGCATGTTCACTACACTGCAGGGTACCTGCATGTTTTTTTTAACCACATACCTCGGGGCTTGAATAGACAATCGACAGAAAGGTGCTGCTGCTGTAATACCACATCAATCACTGGCCTCACTGTGAGAAACGACTGCTCTGAGATGAGCTCCATCACTTTCACAAGATCACAGGTTTAAAATATGCCACTTGTAGAACACGTAACATATAGTATGTCGTCTTCGCTGAGCGCTTTCATCAAAAGCACTTCATCATGATTTGACTGTACATTATTTTCCATTAGTACTTTTGCAGCATGGATGATCCCGGTGCAGATGAAACTGTAAATTGCGATCATTCTGTCACAGTCCACTCACTCGGCTCTATAGGTCCGTCTCGCTTTGCATGCTTCCTCTCCTTCATATACGCTCTCCCAGCCTCATCATCTCTGCTCCCCATCTGTGAAAGCACACACAACCCCATTAACCTCAGACCGCATCCCACCAGAGCTCTCTGTGCCATGTTTCATCTGATAAAGTGCAGTCAGTGCAGAGAGTAGAAAAATTAAACGGAGATAAGACAGTGCAGGAGGCTTTAATACGCTGAGGGGGGGAAATGCATGTAAACTGGGTAACCTTGTTGTTTCACAGTTTATACTTGTCATCAAGCTACACTGTAACAGTCTCTGAGGACTCCCTGATTGTGTATCCCACAATCAGCGCTGTTTTCCTCATAAAAGGAAATTGATACTTGACTTAAGAATTTAATTCTCACTTGCCCACTGAGGAAATCACTGTGTTTAAACAGAGCTTCTGTCATTCCTACCATCTCTTGGTGCTTTTTGTCACGAGCCGGTTACTTCATTTATATATCTGAAAAGCCAAGAAAACCAGTTTCCAAAACAACACACAGTAAAATCAAAAATCCCAAAACAAAACATGATATTAATAATTAAACTGAAGACAAATGTTTCATGATATAATATAAAAAAATGTGCACAGATTTTTAATACCCTAGGCCAGCTGTTCATATAGTCATATGAAGGGTAATGTAACAGCAGATATTAACCTTGATAAATAAGTCAAATATTGCTTTAATTCTTACAGATCGAGAAGGAGAGAAAAAAAGGTTTGGCTAGACACCATCACCACCTGGGCACCCGGACACCCTGACACCTGGCAGGGCCGACTAGGTGATACCTAAGTGTTTCAGACTCCTGCCAGATGGTTGCATGATGAGCGATCACACACACAGACAAACACGTACTCGCATACACATGCAGCTTTGGCATACAGTTGCCTCACACAAATAATTCATGTGAGCCAGATGCACTGCAGATCTGCAGTCTTCAACTCATGCATACAAACGGATACTGCCCATGTCCTGTCCATTTGTTCTGTTCCTGGGACGACAAGAACACTTTGACACTTGATATGAGATGTAATCGTGCTCCGTGTTAATAATTACATCTATGTACTTGTCTACAATGATGAAACGGTGTTGAGAAAATGTCTTATTTAACTGTTCGTGTCACTGACTTGACAGTGACTTTTGTATTTACGTGACCTACAGTATAACAGTATTGGACAGAGGTTAGTGCTGAAATCCACTTCACCCACTTTGTTCTAGACAGACTTGAGGACTCTTCATCTTTCTCGCACAGAGTTTTTGTGTGGGAAGAGAGACAAAGGAACAAGTTCCCGATTTTGAGTGAAACAAAAAAAAAAGAGTGACAAAGGCAGGCAGAGAGTGAAGTGAAGCCCTCTGAGAGGGTGAAGCAGAAGCCGGAGCGGAGAGAGACAAACCGAGCGATCGACGCAGAACAGACGACGCAGAGAACGCCTGCTTTTCAAAGCCACGTACCACACAAAGCTGAAAATCATACGGCACGGTAAATCACGCGGGCGTCTCTTAATTTTCCACCGCGCATGCTGCCGTACTCGAAGCAGTTAGTTTTTCCACAGGAGCCTCTGGAAAACAGCTTTGTTGCCACAAGCAGTAAGCACACTTCATTGATGATGCATACGTCCCTGATATATGCATCAGTGCACCACATAGGGAGAAAGCCCACAGTCTCAAAGTAACGAGTAGATACCAGTTGCACCTGCACCACCTCTCTGTCTCCCTGAGATCAGCTCCTTCATATTTCCTCCCATCGCCAAGGCAATCACTCATGTCTCAACAGTAATGGTAGGTGCAGTAGTCACTTCACCCCAGCGAGAGAGAGCTGCTATTATTCCTTCATTGCGTTGACGGATGATTCTTGGATGCGATAGAAAGAGGAGGAGAGCGAGGGAGGTGAAGAGAGAGACATAATGCAGCGTGCGAGAGAGAAAGAGATAGAATATAAGGGAGAAGGGTAATGTTCAGGCCACTAATGTTTGCTTTCAGATGTGAAATAAAGCTGCTGCGGGGAGATGGGAGACAGATCAATCAATGCACGGAGAATGGGGTTAGCATTCCGGGTCTAAGCAGGTGATTTGTCTGTGGGGTGAAATGGAGTTGGACACTCACGCTGGAATAGTTCTGAATATGGAAGCAGGCAGGGAGTTTGGAAATGGAGCAGTTGAGGATGAAGCGCTCCAGTAAGCCGCAGAGACCGCCGTGGGACCAAGTGATGTTGTCTGCGAGGCAGCCATTTTTCATACTGTGCGTATAAATTCCCTAACGGGGGCTCGGGTTCACTTCCTTTGGTATTTTGCGAGCTGTGATCCCTCTTTCTCTGGAACAGCCGCTGACCTCTGTGCATCTGAATGAAGAGGCTCATCCCTGACCTGCGAAAAAAGTCCTCATATGCCTGTGTTTGAAAACATCAATGAGATTTCTTCCTCTCTCTTCACACAGCAGATCACCCATCATTACTCATCCCGCCCATATGAACTGATTGCCTTTATTAATTTCTGATCTCAGATTAGATGAAGCCACATTCACCTCTGTATCAGATTAGGCTTTGATTAAAAACCTCATCAGTCTGGCTGAAGCCTCGAGGATGGGTTGGAACAATAATGGACGCATGCTGGCCCAGATGCAACGCTCTTCCCAACATGACTTTGTTTTAAATAATTAACGACAAACTACAGTTTGTTTTCTATGCAAAAACACCTTCTGGAGTTCAGCTGTAGAGCTAATGTGAGCTGAGGGAGTGAAAACACAGGCACAGGCATCCTTCAAAGCCACGGCGGTGCTTTCTTGGACATTGTTGCTGAACCAAGGGCGTCGCTAATAAAACTGCACACAACAGCCAAAGGGAACAAATCAACTCAAAGTTCACACTGCTGGCGAACCTCTGAGAGTTATTTGCACCAGATGAAAACTGGACTTATTTGTTTCCCTCTATTTCTTCAATTTTCTATTGAAAAGAATTGTTTACATATAGTATCTGAGCATTATAGTACTAAGATATTTGTTTAAAAAAAAAATCGAATTCCCTGTGAACGCACAACTTGTTCTAAGTTTATAGTTAAACTGGAATTTTATCGGTTAATTCAGAAAATGGTTGTCTTTCTCCTTACAGTCCAATTAGAAGAATGATACCACAGGAAATATGAAGCCACAGCAAATAAGCCACCTAGCTTAATAAAAGAGGGGAAACATTTTTATCCATTGTATTACAGTAAAACTAATACAATCATTTTTACAATAATGTACAGTAATACCAATATGTTGTTCCACCACAAAGGACCAATGGGAAAAGAGGCTGAAGCACAGGAAGCTGGTGAACTAAAGTTAGCAACTGCAAATTATATTTATTTGAAGTCTGGTGTTTTCATGTGAAATGTGTGTTGTCCTGCTTACCCTGAAAACTAGTGTTTCTGAATGTTACAAAAAAAAACTTCATTACGAATTGCCCATCTGCGCAGTTACCAAAACAATGCTGCGTGGCCTGTGCGTTTATGAGGGAGCGAGTGCACATGTGTGGACACACATGAAGGAATGCTATAACCCTGAAGATTGCAGGCGTTAGTAAATGTCAGGCACGATTCATTTCAAAACTGAACTGCTTCCAGTTTGTTGTTGAATCACGCCTGTCCAGCCTTAAATCAAGCTGTGCCCTATGAATCAGCTGTGCCCTTGTGATTCACTGCGGCTGATTTGGATCTGAGACGTCCTTCCCTCCCACTTAAGGTATCTGATTGGCTTCCTGATGCAGCTTCCTCCCATCTCCGTCCATTTGTCTAATGAAGAAACTATTGATTAGTCATTCAGACAGATGGACCGACAGATGCACGCAGAGGCAGTAACAATGAATGGAATAGCCATGCAGACAAATACAGGGGCAGACGGACTGTTGGAGTGTGTAACTACTGAGTGAGTGATCACACCGAGATGAAACCATCAAAGCCAAATTGTTTCTTCTGCCTGTTACTGTTGCTGGTAAAAAAAAAAAGGAAAGGTACGTTTAGAAAGGAATGGCAGAACACTGTGGCAGAAGGAAAAAATGAATTGTCACATTAGTGGTCTGGCGTTCAATCTCTCACTGTTTTGAGCTCTATCTAGACAACCGTTGAATGGGTTGCAATAAAGTTTGGTACAAACATCAGCAGTGCCCTGTTCTGAATCCTAATGAATAGGCAATTCCCTAAAGTTTTACTTATCCAATGATATATCTCTTTGAGTATTTGATGCATTTCTCCAACATGTATACAGATATTCATGGATCGCCGCACACAAATAAAGAACACACACAAAAAGTCAACTAATTCAATATCAATATGCTAACATGTTGTTATGAGCATGATGGCACGCTGAGGGAAGCGTTTGGCTCAGACCAAGACTGTTTTCCTCTTTTCTCTGATCGCCAGTGTATTTTTATTTTTAAAAAAGGTGACCTTTGACCCCTTAAATCTGCTGCCACCAGTAGGTCGGTCAGCAAAGGCACCAGCAGTGCAGCCAAACTTTGTCCAAATCAGACAGCTAGTGCTGATGTCCGAGTTTTCAAACCTGAATTTGGACAGAAACAATCGAGACGTCTAAAACAAACAAAGAAAAAGTGAAGCCTTTGATTGCGTCACTCCAAATATCATAGACTTGGAACAGGCCATTAAGAGATTATATGTCACTGTCAAACCTAAATAAACTAAAAAGGATGTAAAGGGAAAGGTTGTAAGTTGATTTTCTCTTTATTTACAAGAACTAGCGCGCTAATGCAAAACTATGTACGAGAATATAATTGCCATCAGATTAGGTTTCTAATAGCAGATACGGCTAATCAAAAATAACGGACAACGTTTCCATTACATTCCAGCGGTGTTCTCTGTGTTGCCCTCTGTGTTACTCCTGTCAGATGAGTATGCCTCACCCCACTTCCTCCATCTCAAACCCCTCTAAGACAAGGCTGTAACATATTTGATCTCCTTTGATTCTCCTGGATGAGGAGCAGACAGACGTGGAGGGAGAGAGGGAGAGAGAGAGACTTTGAGAGTGGGGTGAAGGAAGGATTCTCTCAGCATCAGCCCGGGTCTCATCCTGCCGCCGGAGCAAACTCTCCTCCTTCAGAACTTAGGTATTCTTCCCAAGGCCGGAGTGGTGCGGTGAACATGCAGGAGGGCGGCGGTGAAGGTGTGAGGAGAGGCAATAACGGGCTCTGCATACACACGAGGATTTAGTCAGGAAGAAGAGGGAAGTCACAGAGGGAAAACGCATGGAAAGAATAAAAGGGAGAAAAGTCAGGGATCAAACGCAGAAAGAGATTTAAACTCTCGGCGCCTCTGCTGGCTCTCAGCTGAAACTGAATGCGTTTCTCATGATAGAATTAAAGTGACCTCTGGTTCTGAGTCACACGTCCTCTGCACCACCATGTGAAGCGAGGCTCGATATGCATGGGAGGAAAGCAGCTCCAATTATCTGACTGGTATTAATTAGCGTTACAAGCCACTGACCACTCCTGCTATACAGTACAGTACAGCAGTGTCCTGAAGCACCTTCTGTTTTGGGAAGAGGAAATAATAAGTGAGAGGAGGGAAGAGACAGCAGGCGACTTCTGCTTCTTAACTGCAGCCTCTAATTGATTTGGCTGCTTAATCCCTCTTGGATTGAGTACGGGGGGGAGTGCGGGGCGATTGAGGCGTTTGAATTCCCCCGGCGGGGCGCGGCGGTCGTTTGAATTGAACGCGGATCAGTCGGCGCCCGTGTTTACAGGGAGGATTTGGCGGCCGATAACGACAAGGACTCTCAGTCTGTTACAGCGGATCATCAGCGAGGCCATCGACTCCTGTCTGTTTGTTTTGTGATGCAGTGTCCCTTGTGGTTGTTTTCTTCGCTGCATGTGATTGAGTCGACGGGAGTGTGTCACAGTGGGAGCCGAGCTGACTTCCTGTGCTGTGTTCTAACCAGTCACAGCTCCAGAATATCTCTCAAATGTCCATTCTCACACCAATGCTCCTTCATGCTCTATATTTAAATACGCACGCGCGTGTGATTCCATTTCCGCCGCCTTTAGATGAGTGGAACAGCTAACTTTACTGGCAGCTGAAGAAAATATCCATCCCAGAAGTGACCATGGCTCTCTTGACATTATGAGGTTAAGCACAAGAGAAACACATATTGAGGCTTAGCTGTGGACTAATATAGGAATGTGACCATGAAAGACATTTCTAATCTGCTCAGCCAAAATCACATTAACTCCCCTAATGTATTTTCTCCACACTAACAGAGCCGGGTCTGGGAACCTTTTTAATGGGAAACTTTCCTCTTTCCACTGCGGCTCTTGAAGAGGGGTGATCGAGAGAGAGAGAGAGAGAGAGAGAGAGAGAGAGAGAGAGAGAGAGAGAGAGAGAGAGAGAGAGCTTCCAGAGCTTCCGCTGGAACTAATCAATGCTGATTTTGAAAGCGTGCCGGAAATATCCTTGTACATGTGAGCATGCGTAAATAGATAGAAACAAAGTTCTGCATATTTAACTCCCCCCACCCCCACCAGCCCCTTCCCTCAACATGTCAGGGCACAGACAAACTACTCGGCTATTCCAAACATGAAACAGCTCTCCGGGCAGGAATATAAGAAATTGAACCCTCCTGAAATTTGAAACGGGGCAGGACGCCACTACAAGACTGATGACAGGCTGTCGGGATCTCTCGAAGACTTGCTGATCACCACACGGAGCGTGCAGACTCGCTCCCAGGTTCCCCGGGGGGCCTGCGAGAGCTCGGCCTACAAAGCGAGGGAAGGGTTGAGGAGCGGGAGTGAGGAGCAGGTCATTAGGAGCTGCGTTACTGAGCAGAGGGCTCTGAAAATGAGGGTAACGATGCATATGAGCAACAACACCACCCATCTCCAGGACTATTCATAGATTACCTGATTATAATGCATGCACTTTTTTGCCCATATGTCACTGAAGTGGCCTCCACCTAAGTGCCAGTCCTGCTGGAGATGTGCTGATAATGCTCTCTGAATAGATATTCTGAGCACTCCAACATACTGCAGTGATATTCATCACAGACACATATTTTCCTTTGGGGTGTTCTTCTTTTAGACGCAGTCTGAAAAGACATTCCGAGAACTATTTGTATTTGCCCACTCTTTTATTTTCTATTTCCACTATTCTCTGTCTGTATTGCATGTGTAACAGTTGCCTTTAAGTATATTAAGTGCAAGTCTGCAGAGTGTGTGTGGGGGGGTGGGGGGTTTGGGGTTTGTTGGAGAGTCACCGTAATGTTTTATAGTACTGCTACAGGACCCAACAGTTGAGACCTATTTATATTCTGTTGGTAGTGGTTTGAAATGAATGAAGAACATACCGATGTGGAACATCGGGCTGGTCAGTGATTTGCAGTGGTGGTTTCAGCAGTGATGCACATTCACTCTCTGTAACAAAATCTCATTCTGCTCACTTTCCCCATGAAAAGTGAACAAACGAAAATGAAGGCTCTCTCCAGAGAGCAGATGGTTATTTCTGGAGGGAGACAGAGCTGGGCCTCGCTTTTTAACTTAATTAATATAACTTAATTTTTTGCTACTATAATAAAAATATATATAATAAAAATCAATAACTACCAGAATATCTATTACAAGTTATCTAACTTGGTTAAATTTGGTGTTAGCAGTTGTCTTTAGCCATGTTTTATCATTTCTTTATTTAATTTCATTTAATTTTTGTCCCATGCAGTTTTAATGAATATGCGTTACAGCAGTTATCGAGTTTCTAATCTGCCATTGCAAACTGGCATTCTGACAAAGAAATATCACACAGAGCAGCTCTGGAAGTTGAAGAGCAGTCGTGAACTGTAAGCAGGAACAGCAGAGGTAGATATCATCGCTGTGATACTAGCAGCTGCGGTAGCATCAGCAGGCTTCCCGATAGCCACCATCAGCTTTTCCAAAATAGAACAAAAGCAGATAAGAGTCTAATCTCAGTAATGGCAGAAATGGCTTTTCTGTCCCCATGGTAACGGATGAGGGTCAGTAAGCCATGATTGTCCTGCTGTGATCCCTAACGACAAAATGGCAGAGAGGAGGAAAATACAGTATGCCGCTCCTCTGGGGACACTTTTATTTTCGAAAAAACGACATCACATTCATGAGATGGACTGAACTGAGCAGTTGTCAAATATTTTTTGTCTCTAATCCTGCTACATCTCATTTCCTACATCGAACTTTTTACTGACCGAATGGAGTTACCCGCCACAGTGGGCCAGATTCTGCCAAAGAACACATCTTCTATCTGCTGGACAGCTGTTTACACTGTCTCTCATTGTACACAGAGGTATACTTTAGCTAACTGTGAATTATCATGATCCATGGGTGTGCAAATGTATATTTCCAAAGCAGGCGATTAAAACCACATGGGCACTGTGGGAATTAAAACGTGTGATGGGCTTTTCGAATCCTGCTGATTTAATGTGGAAATACAGTGAGTCAGGGGGGAACGCTGTCGCCATAAAGAATTCAAGGATCCAATTATGTTTTTCAGACTCGGCTACCTCTACACCTCAATCACTCTGGGCGAAGAAAGAATGGAAGGAGTTGAAAGGAGAGTGTGTGAGAAAGAGAAATGAAAAGAGATGGAGAATGGAGGAACATTTTTTTTTGGAGGGGGGGGTTTCTTATGTTATTCTTTGAGCTGGAATGAATCTTGATGGCCTTGGGATCACCACCCATCACTTCCTGCCTGTTTAATTCAGCGAAGCCCACTTCATCAGGCCCGAGCTTTGCTATTCGCAGGAACAGCTGATTTAGCACAGTGTTCACTTTGAATTGGGTAAACACTGAAAGTCACTGGGACCAACAACCGCCAGTTCAGATTTCACCTGTTCTTTTGTTTTGTACAACAGGCTGCTGGTGTAATCTTTATTTTTACCTGTACCAAAGGAAACATTATCTCCATACACAATTTAAACCACGGTTCCTCTCTCTCCTGAAGTTCACCTTTATATCTATGTTACAGTAATCAGAGGGTAGAAATGTCCCCCTGGCTCCGCCCCTTTTACATTGATTTGATAGAGACATAGGCTGAAGTGAAAGCTGCACAATCAATAACCCCCCCCCCCACTCAGGACAATAACCCCCCCCCCGACTCAGGACAGCAGACCACCATCTCAGCATCATCTCCCACACACACACACGCACGCACACGCACGCACACGCACGCACACACATCTCTTGGTGGTGGATGTTAAAAACGTATGACACGAATGTGTCATGCAGCAGGAGCAGTTATTATGTAAGAGTGTCATCCCCACCTTCTCTCTCTCCCTCACGCACACACACGCACACACACACACACACACACAGGCTCTTGCCTTGACTGTGTGACAGTGAGGACTCAGCAGAAACAGCTCGTGGAAAACCCCCATCAGGAGCTCATAGTGAGTCTAAAATTGTCCTGGGTGCTCTCATCTCCTCCATTTTTCATATCTCGTGAAGGCCCATATCAACACCTTGGACTGCTGGTTAAATCCTGGTGTGATGTGCTGTGGGGAAGTAGAGAAGATTGCCAATTAGAAGACACAACAGATGTGTTGCACAGTTGGCAGCGATGAAGCTCATTCCCGCTTTAGATTTCAGATTTTAGATTCAGTTGCTGAATGTCATTTTGGGCAGAAAAGGAGATAGAGAATGTGACAGTCTGACCAGATCATCATTTTAACCAGTAATAAGGAATAAATGAGAGAAGCTGACAGAGAAGCTCTCGCTCAAAATCTAAAACAACTGCTGCTTCACGCTCAGCATATACACTATAAAAGCAGCACTCTCTCTCATTAGCATACTGAACAAGCTGAATTGAAATCAGTGCTCAGTTGCTGTGATCTCCACTTACACAGGCTTATTACATTATGGGGACCCAGCATGTGAATTAGGACAGTATATTTATTTAGGGACCTGAAGTCCACAATGTATTAAACATGCAACACCAGGCAGAGGGGGTGGACGTGAAGGCCCTGTGGGTGCGGAGGCAGTGTAACACTTGGAAGAACTGTACAACATCTGCACCAGATCATATATTTACAGCGGATAAGCTGAGCGGCTGTAGATTTCCCTCGGTACCCCTTGCTGTGTTTTGTCCTAGTCAGGGACAATAAATCAGATCAGATTTTATCCTTCAAATAACTTATGTGATGTTTGCTCTTCTTTGCTGCTGTTTGTGGTTTTTGTCCGACACATGAGTCATGAGTCGACATCAGTGTGTGTGCGTGGAGTCTACTGTACATGTGGGCGCCCCCCTTGGGGAATGCAGTGGCTGGGTAAGCTCCTTTAGCAGGAGATAACTCTATGAGTAGATTAGTTTGGGGTTTGAGGTCAGTTACACCCTCTGTCTCACACACACACACACACACACACACACACACACACACACACACACACACATATATAAATATATGTGTGTGTGTGATCCAAACCAGATTTGATGGTTTGGATCACACAAGATTGAATGGAATCCATTTCTCTACAAATTTTTCATTTCATTTTCCCCTAAAATGTTTTTCATAGTATAAAAAAAACTCACACTGACTTCACTGTGCTGCCTGTAGACTCCAACTCCAGTCAAGCTCTAAATGTAGTTTGAATTATAGTCGATATCCTTCCCCATCTCCTCACTTGATGCAGTTCCTTTGTGACTGGCATCACCCTGAATGATAGGTACGTGTATGAGTATGTGCAGTGATCACTCAGCAGGACCACTGCACGCTGTGTGCCTTTGTGAGGCATTAAAGGGGTTTGAGTAGTCGGAAAACGGTGCCGGGCAAATGTCAAGCCCTTAATATTGAAAAACCAATTTTCAAGTTACGGCTCATTCAGAGACACCACCACTCAGTAACTGGATGTACCCAGGTTTATTGTGCAGTAAAAAGTTTGGTAAGAGATGAGGAGATAACTCTATGAGTAGATTAGTTTGGGGTTTGAGGTCAGTTACATCCTCTGTCTCACACACACACACACACACACACACACACACACACACACACACACACACACACACACACACACACACACACACACACACAGTGTGGCTCAAAACCACAAAACCCTTGCTCAACCCAAACTACACTGTGTGTGTGATCCAAACCAAAGATTGAATGGAATCCATTTCTCTACACATGTTTCATTTAATTTTCCCCTAAAATGTTTTTCATAGTATAAAAAAAACTCACACTGACTTCACTGTGCTGCCTGTAGACTCTAACTCCAGTCAAGCTCTAAATGTAGTTTGAATTATAGTCGATATCCTTCCCCATCTCCTCACTTGATGCAGTTCCTTTGTGACTGGCATCACCCTGAATGATAGGTACGTGTACGAGTATGTGCAGTGATCACTCAGCAGGACCACTGCACGCTGTGTGCCTTTGTGAGGCATTAAAAGGGTTTGAGTAGTCGGAAAACGGTGCCGGGCAAATGTCAAGCCCTTAATATTGAAAAACCAATTTTCAAGTTACGGCTCATTCAGAGACACCACCACTCAGTAACTGGATGTACCCAGGTTTATTGTGCAGTAAAAAGTTTGGTAAGAGATGAAATGTGTGGGAACGTGTTTTCAAATTGAAATCCTCAAACAGAAAATACAAGGAAAAAAAGGCATGTGAGCATTTGAGAAGCAATTTAACCCCACT
The DNA here is from genome assembly GCA_016785345.1 of Trinectes maculatus. NCBI lineage: Eukaryota > Metazoa > Chordata > Actinopteri > Pleuronectiformes > Achiridae > Trinectes > Trinectes maculatus. The sequence continues at coordinate 212,079 of JAFBJQ010002251.1, forward strand.
GCCTCGTCTCAGGTGATTTACATTTAAAGAGTTTTTCCTCCCTGTCAAAGGCACTGTCTTTTTTAGTCAAGAGCTACAAGAGCAGAATGAATGGATATGATATTGCATTTATGATTCGTTGAGCAGGGCTTAGTCTCATTGAGCGTGAGAGACAAACTCTACATCGTGGCTTAATCAGCAATACAATGTGTGTTATTTTGTGAATGCGTGTGTGTGTGTGTGTGTGTGTGTGTGTGTGTGTGTGTGTGTGTGTTATCGAGGAATGAACCTGTTGATCATTAATGAAGCAGGGTTGGATAGAGCCAGACCCATGATATCAAATGACTGTGTTATATGGAGCAGGTGGTTGCATTGCGCCATAACATTAAACCTAAAGGTTAGAAAAGAAGCAAAGAACTTAGGTGACCTCAAACTTATTTCTGAAGTAATTCAGAGTTGAGGGTTGTAAGATGCAGTAAAAGACTGATACTGTACAAATGCCGCCTTGTACTCTGCCTTATGCACAACCCAGAGCACAGAGTCTGTGGGTTGGGGCTGGTGGCCTGTTATGATTGGGTAATGGGCCTAATGTCCCATGCAGTGCTAATCCTGCCTCCCAGATGGATGACGATGAGGTAACGGGAGGGAAGGAACCAGTATTTTCCCCTGAGGCTTGAAGGGAGGAAGCCAGCTATGATGCTGACGTTGTCTTGGCGTGTGCAAGGAAAGATGGAAATAAGAATAATAATATTGGGGTGAGAATATTATTTTTGCAAATCTGCAAGAAAAAAAAACCACTCCATTAACAATGACTTCTGCTATGCCAAGGCAACGAAAGCAGCAGTACATGCAACGAACCTGATGCCAGATATTGCTCTCTCTGAGATCTCAGTCCATTTGTCTCCTGGTTATCTGCTCCATGGCCATGACCTGCACGAGAGGTCATGGTAGAAACAGGGCGTTGGGACAGAAAAACAACAGTTGTGTGCGGGTTATCTTCTGCAGAACCGACTTGTAGAAGTTTCTCAGACCAGTGCTTTAGTGCTCTGCAGATGTGGGAGGGTGCGGTTAAGAGAAAGGAGGGAGCGAGAGCACGGCGAGAGATCAAGTCATAGTCATGGGAAAGATGAAAGGGGTTTTCTTCCATCCCTGCATCGACCCTATAGGACTGGACTGATAGCTGTCGCCCACTGAGACAGGTCTCCTCGACTACTGAAGAGGCAGAGAGCGCGCATGTGTGTGTGTGTGTGTGTGTGTGTGTGAGTAATATCAAAGAAAGCTAGATAAGTCGAGTGGTGAGATCAATAAGCTGCGACCTGCAGCCTTTTGCTTTTCAATGTCATCAGGAGATTAATTGTTCAGAATAATAAGCATATGGCGAAGGTTCAAAATACTAACACAGTACGAAGCACAAAGCTCCACTTTACAGGAGACAGTGATGGAAAGCCTCTCTCAGGAGCTCATAATGCTGCTATCTGCCAGCCTGAATGAAGACTGCACTTATGTCTGTGTGTGTCTGTGTGTGTGTGTGTGTGTGTGCATGCGCTTGTAGGTGTGATGTGTATGGGGAAACAGCATTAAGCCACAGAATTAATGGTGCGTTGATGTACCTGGAGGCAGATACTTTCACAGCTGGGCAGAGGACAGCAATGAGTCCTTATGTGTCTAATGAAAGCAGAAAACTAACTAACACACAGACCAACATGCAATGTCGGGCATGCATACACATATCTGCACACACACACACACAGAGTCGATGAGTGTCTGCACCGCTATCACAAGTGTTTTGCCAGAAAAACATTCCCATTGTGAAAGTTAATTAGGTTGCCTGATTCACTGAATTGTCTCTGCCTCTTTGTAGTTAATTGCTGATTTCGTTAGATAACTGCTCCCACAGCCTCTGATGGGAGAAATTCTTTAAGTGCCACCATTAGCTCACTCCTCCACCGCAAAGTCACCGTGTGAAGTCTGAACTGTCACAGTCAAAGTTCGCGTTTGCTCTATTCTTTTGCTGTTGCTGTTTAGAGTCCTGATCGGCACCTGGTATAAAACTACATTGAGCTCAGGGGAGATATGCAGGTAGCAGTTAATTCAATCCCCCCCCCCCCCACACACACACACACACACACACTGATATTCACATGTACCACTGATCCATTTTCTCTTACTTTCCTTTCTTTAACCCACACACACCCATGTTGGCTGCTCAGCTGCACTTTTCATAATGATGATGATGATGATGATGATGATGATGATGATGATGATGATGATGATGGTTCATGTCTGATGTACAAACACTCTTCCCAGTTCCTCCAAACAATCGAGCACTAATGGAAATCGTCAATATTGCATGTTGAAGCCCTCTGGGGTCTGTTGATGACCTGTTAGCTGAGGTTTGTATGTATGTGAAGAGAGCTGAGAAAAAGCTTTGCGTGATCCAAATGAATGAAGAACATCCATAAATGGAATGGTTTTATTTGAATTGAAGTAATAATAGTAATGAAGCCAGAAAGTGAGATAAGACTGAGGTGTGTCTATAAGTCCAACCGATTTAAAGTGTATGTGGTTAATTTAAAGATTAACCCAATAAATTCTGCGTGATGGTCGCCATTTTTCCTCTCCTGAATATTTTGCAGCCGTTGAACAGGTTCCAGCCGTCATGTGGAATTCATCAAGTCATATTTAATTCATTCAAGTACTTCTTCAGCTGAATCCAGGCGTCTGCATGAAAAGCCTTTAGCTCGGTGAGCTCGGCCTTGGTTTTGCAGTCCACCTCAGCAGGTGGAAGTGGCAGCCAGAGGGAATCCTGTTTACTCTAAAAGCTCTCTGCACACACAGACGACTGGCTTATGCAAAGTGCCTTTACACGTACCTCCGAGCTAAGAAGGACAGAAACGCACATAACACACACGTCCATGTGCTGTGTTGTTCTGTGTCTACATGCGAATCTACAAAATCCATCTTTACTTCCTTCTAATAAGGATGCCGCGGGCACATTCACAATTTTACCTCATATGTAACATGGAAGAGTAAATTGGATTTGATGACCTTTGAACTCAGCTTGTGCAAACGATGGCGACGACCTTGGCCCGCCTTAACACGTGCATGCAGCTTTTGCTCGTGCGCTTTTAACTTATCTGCCTCTTATGGTTTTCATCCACCTCTTCCGGACTATGTCACAGCTTTCCATTTATCCACGCCGCCAACCAACCCCACCCACCCCCAACAACCTCTGGCCTCATTATGAGAAGGCTATAGCATGCACAATGGTGTATGCTCACAAACTGCAGCGTGAGTGCAAGCATCAAACGGCACTGTGATAAAGGGAGACAGAAGAGGAGATGGGGAATAGAGTGAGTGAGTGAATGAGAAAGAGAAAGAGAGGCGGGTCTGAGGCGCTGGGGCTGCCTCTGCAGAACAAGCCCAAGGGACGAACCTATTTCCTCCCATTAAAGACTATTTGCTGTGATCCAATGTTTGAAAGGTACCGCAGGAAAAAAACACATCTCCAGTAATACGGCTCGGCTTTCAGGTGAAATGTACTTTGCAGCGTTTTAGGCCCAAATACAGCACGTTGAAAGCAATAATACCACGGGAGGTGGATTTAAAGCAATAAGGGCTGTGGGAGGTTGGTCACAAATACAGAACTGAGGTAAAATTGCTTGTCCATAAACTGGCTGTAAACAGTGTGACTCACGTACAAAGGTTATTACCGACATTTTTTTAAAGAAAGGGTATTATAAATAGGGAAGACAAAAGAATTTTGCATACAATTAAATCTTAATGTAAGACACTAAATGATCTGTAGCACACCAAGGATGTGATTCAAGAGCAGAGAGAACCCCCTTTGAATCATCCACAGCGTGTGTCCTTGGATATTCAGTCAACTTGTATTCAATACACACAATATCAATGTCTTTCTCCTACTCCCTGCAGTACTCCCTTCACCACATTTCCAGTAAAACCTTGGGTTACATATGTTATCAAATGCCTGCGGTGAAATATACATACAGCAGCATGACAACGAGATCTTTTCAGACCATTCAGCAGGAAACAAAGACAGGTTGGTCATAACTCATACTGAGATGCTGGAAGAGAGAAAGTTCAGATTTCCAGATAAGGAGAGCACTGGAAGGTAGCACTCCTGAAACGTGAAGTGTACCAGGTTACTGGACGAGAGACTCTCACACTGCAATCAGAAAGTCCATTTCAAAGCATTACTGCTGTTCTGCCACTGTTCTCAAAACGCTCACCTCATTTTTTTAAAAATCATCTGGGGAAAAAAACCCACAATAACAATTTTTTATCCTACCTCCAAGTTGCAGCTGGATTTCTTAACCACATAACGAGTGGGCGCCAATCTTTGTTTTAAAAAACAAGCTGGATGAAACTATTTGTTATTGTTATTATTATTATTGTTGTTGTTGTTGTTGTTGTTGTTGTTGTTGTTATTATTATTATTATTATTATTATTATTATTATTATTATTATTATTATTGTTGTTGTTATTATTGTTATTATTATTATGCTAGCATGGCCATGCAAGATATGTTATAAAATGATTATAACCACACTTTGTTCTCAGAATCGGTTAGTACTTCCCATACAGAGAATGTAAACATCAATTATCTGCTATACTGGAAACAACTGCTGAGTTATCTTGCATCATCACTTCTGCCCTGCAGACCAAGAAACAGCCAGGAAGACAGACACGTATTCATATTTATTTATTTATATCTATCCATCTATCTA